>JAGGCT020004140.1:0-15879 GCA_017654935.2 Phymorhynchus buccinoides
GCCTTTGAGACAATAAAGGGAAGTACCCGTAATCTTACCGTACTTACTTATTATCAGCAACTTTTTTCTTGAAAACAGAATCCCCACGGCTTGCATTAAATAATGCCGTGTACCCTTAACGTTACCACTTTCTTTGTCTCCGCTCTTTCTCTTCATCGCCCTCTCTCTTGTACACACACGTGTGCACATGTTAATTTGTATTAGGAATTAATAAATAAATTTAAATCTTTTTTCTATTCTCTCTCTCTTCTCTCTCTCTCTCTCTCTCTCTCTATGTCTCATGCAAACTTACCTCTATTAGGGATCTGATTCATTTCATCACTTGTTAACATTTTAAAAGGCAAACACCGGCAAATTCATTTTAAAACTGTGATAGCAATGATATACAACAAAACAAAATGCAATCAGGCACCTATGGTTATAAAATTTGCTCTCACTTTGATGACTCTCAAGTGTTGCCTGTGAACCAAAACAAATCTACTTTAGTATTTTCGTATATTTAAATTGGATTGTTATCATAGTCATCATAATATTTAACAAAGTTTATTGAACTTGAAGATTTGTTTTAGATCAGACATCATAGTGGAAAGCAGCTATGTCAGTGTTGCACGGCAGACACTACGTCACATCTTCAAACAATAGGCACTTTTGTACTTCATTGGGTAAGGGATAGGGGTTAGAATCAGTCTATCTAGGGCTATTTTCGTCAGAATCAAAGATTTAATAATTTTAATTTAAGAAAATAAACAGCTGCTCGAAGCGTTAGCATATATATGCGAACTTCGCATTTAAAGGTCGCCATTTTTATGGGAATTTCCCATGCTGTACGGCAACACTTAATGACGACCTGAATTTAGAGGGTTTAGGTTCATTTTTCCTTGATTATATTAATGTTTTATACTTTGTGGCATGAATATAACCTTAACCTAGCTCCACGGCTACCAAGGAGCTAGCCTACAAAGCCATGGTCAAGCCCATTCTTGAATAAGCGCAGTATGGGACCCACACACCGACAGGCAGATCTCTGACCTAGAGAAGGTCCAATGCAGGGTGGCACAATACGTGCTAAACAGACACAGAAATACATCCAGTGTCAGCACCATGCTCCACCAGCTACAATGACCATCTCTGGAAGTGGCTGAGCGCCGCCACGCTTCCAGGCTATCCATGATCTACAAGATCACAAATGGACTGGCCTGTGTGAAATGCAGCGCCCTCAAACCCCTGCCCCCCAGCAGCAGAAGACAAAACCACAACAAGCAGTTCCAAAGAATCCCCTCTAGAACCGACTACCGCAACAACTCTTTCTTCCCCTAAGCCGTCCGCGACTGGAACTCCCTACTTCCAGAAACCGTCCAGCCCCCCATGCTCAGCTTATCTATCCAGCTTTTTTTTTCTCCTGCGCTGCATAATTCTTTGAACCCCAGTACATGTCAGTAATTGCCGGTTAAGGCAGGTGGACATTATTGGTAGAAGAAGAAGAAGAAGAAGGAAGAAGAAGAAGAAGAAGAAGAAGAAGAAGAAGAAGAAAAAGAAGAAGAAGAAGAAGAAGAAAAAAGAAAAAGCACACAACGAAGTCAGAAAAACAATGAACTTTTGCTTTTGTTCTTACATGTGGAGTGTTTCCTTCATTTGTCTTGGTTGTTTTCAGTTCTAACCCTAACCCTTACCCCATTCCTAACTCTATCCCTTTTCTGGCCGAACAATTCTAGGTTAAATCCTATTTCACATTTTTAGACCCCTTTATTATCTGCGCCGATTTCATGCAAGTTTCGCCTAGACTTAGGTAAGAGATAGGGTTAGAATCAGTTTAGGAATATTTTCATCAAAGAAAAATAATGAAAATAATAAAATAATCAACAAAGAAAAACGAACTGAAAGCCTATTTCGTTCAATAATCGCCATGTCCACCGCTGCAAAGTCAGCTAAATTAGTGTCGGAAACGTAAGTCTGTGGAAACAGTGCCGAAAGGAAGACAAATGGCGGATTTAGCGTTCACGCTGTTGTTTTTAAGGTTATTAAAATTAAAGTTAACATAGTGGCTACGGTTACGGGGTTGTTGCAACACTCAAACCATGTTCAGGGAGAGTAACTCTTGCTAGTCGAATTTTTCGTCAACAAATGCATTTTCTTATTTTGTATATTTAATGCATCAAGGGTTTCGTTAAAATAGCTCAAAACTGCGATTCTAACCCTAACCGTAGCCTCGGGTTACAGACCCGTAACTCTAGCCTCTTAAAGTTATATAAATATTAGATTTCAAAACTTTCTCATACCCGTCTCAGTAGACATTTCTTTGTCATGCGTCTCAGTGACATAAGAAGTTGCGCAATGCGAAAAATAAACAGTGGCTACGGGTACGGCATTACTGCAACACTCAGACCATGTTCAGGGATAGTAACTCTTCCTAGTCAAAATTTTTTCGTCAACAAATACATTTTCTTATTTCGTATATTTAACGCATCTTGGTAAGGAATAGGGTTAGGGATAGGGTTAGGAACATGTCAGAGTTAATGTTACTATTGTTAGTAGTTTTTGAAGAGATTTGCGCACAATTTATGCGTCCCGTGATTGAGCGCCGCATCCGTAGCCTGGAGAATGTGAGATATGAGCCTGTACCCCGAGCCTCTGCCAAAAAGCAAAATGTGTATATATGCATCATTATTATATATGTATGTGTGTGAGTGGGGTGGGGTGGGCCATAGACCGGCGCAGATAATAAATGGGCCTGAAATAGGATTTAACCCAATTCTAACCATATCCCTGACCCTATTCTTTATTTGCTGACCTGGTTTAGTGTTTAGACTCAACTGACAGAAAATGCAAATCACCATTGGCATTAAAATAGTAGCATTACAGGTTCATGGCATATGATAGGTTCGCTCACTTCCGCCTGTTCGCTCGAATGTGACATAACATTAATTGACTGGATTGAATAAAATAAAATAAAAATGAGAATGGTTGAGGGTGCACATCAGTCTCTTCGGCAAAAAGTGCATTTACCTGTATTAATGCTTGAATATTAATTAATCAAAATAAACAAGACAAGTGTCTTACTGAGTCGATCTTCCAAGTCTAGAACGACATCGGCAGAGTTATTTTTTTGTTTTTGTTTTTTTTGCTGTCCCATCTTCTGGCTGTACAGTGGCGTTGCTCCCACGCCGCTCATTCCGAATCCCAATTCGCAGCTACACCCCGGCTTGTTCAAGTCGCAGAAACCGAGACCAGCAGTCCAAGGGGAGCGAATCTATGTTAGGCCGTCAGGAGGCAACCAACCGAGGAGACACTGCACTTCTGCTGAGTCACTTCGGTGGAGTTCAGTGGAGCCTGTTCAGGACACCACCTACTAAGCCCCCTACTGACGACACTATTATCTTAGTCGCGGAGCCAGCGTGAGTGAGGTCCTCCTCCGAGGGCGCCACCACGACCGTCCACCGACAGCTCCCCAGGACACACTGATCCCCATGACTTTGACCCGAACGCACCAAAGCATAGACTGGATTAGAAACCGAACCTGAGGTCACCTATGAGAGCAGGGCATGCAACGCCACAGAATTTGAGACATTTTTTAAATTTTATCATTGATGGAAAATGAGGCCGATGATAACCTATGATGATGCTATGGATTTCCGTATCGGTCTGAGACTGCATGGCAGGGCTGTATTCTACGCTTCCTTTCATAATGAATATCCCGGCATTAACCAGGCCCGAGAACAGTTACTACAGACACCTGCAGTGTTTGGCTCTCCTTGCAATTAGAGCAACACTCTCAGAATCGCATCTGTTAAGCGGATGAAGCTCGACTGTGTTGTTTCAGTCTTCCCATTGAGTCCATAGCCACTCACTCTGGGTAGGAGTCGGTCCAGGACTCGAAAAAAACCCTCGCCTCTGATGGGATTCGAAACCCAAGACCTCCCAGCCAGTAGTCCGCGACGCTAACCACTACACCACGGCGGCTGGTTGGCGGCAGAGTTAATTTAACCGAGCAATTTTGCGCTTGACTCATGATAAAGTGTCCGGATAAAAACTAAAGCACTCGCCCACCTGCTGTTTGGATTAGCAGTATATCATTATATGTGTCATCATAGTGTCGATATTGGCTGTCTTCGGAAAAAAAATCGATTGTTTTCTTTCCGGGACATTACGCAACAACCAAACAAGTGTACCCGTTCTCAAAACAGTCCATCCGTTTTTCGATAGCGCGAGTTACTTCCCTTCAGCACAATGTGGGGGGAAGGGGGGTTTTGGTGTGGGGGGTGCCACTGGAACGGGTAGCGGTGGGTAGGAGGGGTTGGGTGGTCTCGGGGGGGGGGCGGGGGGAGGGGGGGGGGAGAGGTGGGGGGGGTGTGGGGATGTGGGGGGGGGGGTGCTCGGTGCCGCGCGGGCTGGGGCGTGGAGGTGTTGGAGAGGTGGGGGGGGATGTTCAAGGTCCGAAGCGAACGACACGCAAACCAAACATGACCGAACACCAGTGACTACAAAACGATTCTTGCCTGTTCTATGCCAATTTAAGTGCTAAATCTAAAACTATTTTGTTTTATTTGATTCAATGCTAAAAATGTAAGTGTAACATGTGTTTTTGAAACATCAAAATTTCTTTAGCAGTTTAAAACATTGTGTGCTATTAATCAATGAATTGATTAGATCGCACGGGAATAAAGACGTATTTATTGACGTAATTACTGAATACGTCAAACTTTGTCAAATTGATGCGTCATAATCTGCAATTGAAAAGTCACAAGAACTTGAAGAAGGGGCTTTGGTTCAGTCAGAGTTTATTTCATGCACACACAAAAAATAAGAGCTACTTTTCTACAAAAAGCTACACATAATTTTTTCTACAGACAGCCCACTATATCTGTGAGTACTTTTAAAACAAAACAAAAAAAATTCTATCCCATTTCCAATTGTGTTGATTGTTTGGAAGAAAGCTGTCACAAAATGTTCTAATGGACACATGTATGAAAAAAATAGACAAATAGTGAAATACTCTGGAAAATTGTACCCACTTTTCAAAATTATAAACAGAAAATGCATTACATTTAGTGATGATTTACAGCAAGTTAACTATTTGAAGTATTTCTCTTTTTATCAGAACTACTTACTTTGAGATTGGCTAGAAACAAAAATTCTTCTCATACCTACGTGACTGTAGGTTTAGACTCAACTCACAACTGACAGAAAATGCAAATCACCATTAGTGGCATTACACTTCTCCTTCTTCTTCTTTCAGGGCCCACGGTCAGTATGACCAATCTGGCTCCTTTGGGTAAAAAAAATACTGAAAAACAGGTTCATGGCATATTATAAGAGGGTACAGGGTCGGACAGCAATGGTTGCCCGACTGCCCGGGGCAGGTAGTCTTAAGTGTCGGGCAGGTGGCGAACTCGACGACCTGCCCGCCGGGCAAGTGCAAGTGCTTAGAAAAATAATCTCACCCAGTTTATTTCAGTCCGTTGTAAAAACCGCAAGTCAGGTTCTAGGCCTACAACGCAGAATACATCAACAATGATAGGCCCTATCACCACGCTCGCGAGTAGGGGCCTAGCATCACTTCCGCAAAATCGGATAGCCATTTGCATCGAGCAAGACGATTGACTAAAGAAAATTCATTATCCAATCAGAATAAAGCATACTTAGCCAGTCAATTGCAGACAGCCTTTGGCAAAATGGCAGACGATATTACGACATGTGCTTCGGGTTCTGACAAGAAGAAATCAAAACAAACCACACTGCTGGGTTTTGTGGGGTCATCCACGAAACAGAATCGTCTTGCTCTGACAAGAAGAAATCAAAACAAACCACACTGCTGGGTTTTGTGGGGTCATCCACGAAACAGAAACAACAGAGTGTGGGTGAAAAATGGAAGGCTGAGAAGGAGTATGAGAACACACGGAAGAGGAATTTTGCGATCTACCTAATATACGAAAACGAGCGAAAACGGGCGAAAACATAAAAGAGACTGAATCTGATTCAAAAGGATTACGCTGATCTTGGGTCCTTACGTCAATTTTAACACCATGGGCAGCATCTAAGGAACCTTTCTGCCAAGTTTAGTATGGTACAATTGTGAGAAGTGGAAAAAGTTCAGTCGGCGGAAGTAATGGCTAGCGGAAGCTGGTTTATTAAAAAATGCAGATCGGAAATTACATCTGAATATGGATCAACAGTCGATTAAAGATCAAATCTATGCAAAATTTGTTAGGGTTTAGACAAATTTAACATTTTTTTTTCTTGTTTACGATCAAAAATGCACTTTCGCTTCTGTTTTCGCCCGTTTTCATATATTAGGCACACCCGAATTTTGTACCAGAATGGAAGAGAGTCCGGCAGTTTGATGAAGGTCAGGTCAGGTCAGGTCAGGTAGATTAAGACGACTAGGCCTCGCGGCCTCTCAAGCATTTGTCTGGGTGGAGGCCTTTTCCTTTTTTGGGGGGTTGGCACAGCTGTGACGGTTTTGGTAGACTATTACTATTAGTCATACTGGTATTTTTAATTTACTAAGGTTTGGGTCTTTGCCCAGGAGGTTTTTAAGTTTGTTCGTATCAGGTGCAAGTTTTGTATGAGCAGGAAGTGCGTTCCAATTTAGTTAGTTAATCTGTTACTGAAAAAGGTGTCTCCTGTATGTTAGCTTCGTACTATACAGTATACTGTGTTACGTATTGTTTAATTCATGATTTCGTAGTCCTGTGAAAAATTTGAAATCTGAAACAAATTTTTGTTAGTATCCTGTCAGGACCATTCAAAATTTTTATGTACATTGATTAGGTCACCACGAAGTCTTCTGTATTTCAAGGATGGTAAATCAAGTTTTTTTTGTAGCCTTTCACTATAATCAAAATTTTTTAAGAACTTTTATTAATTTAGTAGCTCTCCTCTGTATACACTCAATTGAAACTGATTGTCGTTTAAGATATGGATTCCAAATTTGGTTCCCATACTTCAGATGTGGTCTAACCAAACTTTTATATAAGTTAAGGAACACATTATTATTTAGTCCTGTAAATGTTTTCCTGATTAACCCTAACATTCTGTTAGGTTTGTTTACACTTACAGCTGTTGTAATATGTCTATCAATTTTCAATTTAGAATCAAGTATAACTCCCAAGTCTTTTTCTTCTACACAAGTATCTAATAGTAATACATGTTTATCTGTTCCATGAGATATTTCATATTCTCTTAGTGGATTGTTCTACCCTAAATGCATTATTTTACATTTATTTGCATTAAAATATAGTTTCAATTTTTCCGATCAGTCAATAGGTTTGTTTATATCATTCTGTAACACATCTGATTTATCAGAAAAATTATAAATTTTTAGTATCATCAGCGAACACTTTGCATACATGCAAAGTGTTCGCTGATGTATACGCTTTGTACTTAATCTGGCAAGTCATTAATAAAAATAGTGAATAAAATTGGGCCTAAAAAAGTAAAATGCTTCCTTGTGGTATAGTATACCACTCAGTATGTCAGTATTTGATGATAATTTCTTTCCAACCCATACTTTCTGTTTTCTGCCTGTCAAAAAATTCTTTACTTATGATAAAATGTTGCCCGTTAATCGTTATGCCATATAATCTTAATTTCAACAAGTGTCTTTGGTGAGGGACGGAATCAAAGGCCTTTCGAAAATCTAAGTATACTATGTCGAACTCGAAGGCTTCTTTATCTTCTATGGGTTTAGTAAAATCATCCATAACCTCAACTAGTTGGGTCATACAAGAACGTCCGCTTCTAAAACCATGCTGGCAATCTGAATATAATTTTAAATCTGTCATATGTTTTAAATAGTCTTTTACTAGAGTCCCTGACAATTTGCACGTCAAGCTGACTGGTCTATAATTTCCGGGTCAGTTTTAGTTCCCTTTTTAAAATAGCTGTTACTTCGGCTGTCTTCCATTGTGTTGGTAATGATCCTGATTCTAAGCTTTTATTAAATAGTATTGTCAGGGGCAGTGCTAATTCATCACTCAGTTCTTTTAAAATACGTGCTGGTACCTTGTCAGGACCATGAGTTTTGTTAACATTTATCTCTTTTAGTTTGTTTTTGACAGCTTCTACTGTAACTATTATCTGTACAGTAAGCAGGTGGCTCATCATTTGATTTAGTTCTGGTAATGAGTCAGTGTCTTCTTTGGTAAGACTAAGAGAAGAGAAGGAGTTGGTTCTTGTTTGGGTGCTTTATTTTCTTTGAAAAAAAATTATGTCATTCTCGAGGAGCTGTGCGACAGGATGGTTAATCATGAAGACTCTTTCTACTAGCTTTTTCACTCATGGCACATTCATTTATCGGGCAGGTGGCTAAAACTGGGGGGCAGGTAAAAAAATGGTCTACCTGCCTCCAGCCCCAGGGCAGGTTGCAAAAAAAGTTACTGTCCTACCCTGGGATGGTAGAAATTAATATTCTTGTATGATTAAGAATCGTGCCCAATCGTTCATGTAAGTAGTTCGTATTTCAAACAATTTATTGTTTTGATTACAAAAACAAAACACTTACCGCCGCCATTTTTGACTGTAACAGGAAGTGAGTTTGTTCTCAAATGGCTGTTGACTTAGGACCTGTCTTTTTACTGTATACCTGTGAAAATGGGTGTTGAGACATGCTCACAGGACACTTGCTCACAAGACACTTGCTCACAAGACACTTAAGACATTTGCTCACTAAAGAAAACAACAACAGAGGTGAATGGAATGTGTTCGTGTATAAAAAGTCTATGTCCTATGTATGACTGTCTGTCGTTTCCAACAATGACTGCCAGATTAGGAGATAGCAAATTAAAGTAAGGGGCAACTGCTGTTCCGGTTAGTATAGTATAGTATATTAGAGGGACTGGCTTCATCAGCCTAGGCCTCGCGGCCTATCAAACGTCCCCTTCGTACTTTTCATAAACATGGGTTGCGTTTGCGCACTCATCATTTTATTTCAAATTTATTCATCATAATCATAAAACAATTTATTAAAATTTGGACAACTGTCTAGAAGATTTTTTAATATGTTCTCTTAGTATTTTGTGCTTCTTTCACTTGGACTGGAAGCCAGCATTCCAAACTTGTGCAATTCGGTTAGAAAGTGAGTTTTTTTCTTAAGTCGCCTAGTATATTGCTGTTTCTATTTGGCATTAAAATTTTAAATTCAGAATTCCTTGTTTTAATATAGTTTGATAATTGAAAGACGTTAGGCCATGTAAGTCTCAATTAGGTTCCCTCTAAGACGTCTACCTTTTAAAGAATGTAAGTACAGGTACTTAAGTCTTTCATTGTAATTCATGCCCTCTGCATGCATCCCTTAGTAACCTTGTTACAGCAACTCGTCTCTGGACCCCCTCTCGATGAATGAATGAAAAATGGTGTTTTACGTCCTCTCGGTCATAGACACATATGGGACATTTGTAATACAAAGATGGTGGGAACAATACTGGCTGCAATGCCCGGAAGGCAGTGCAACACCAGTAAAGTCCCGAGTTTTGAAACAATATAGATAGGTGTAGCGGTAGCCACACCTCGGCTAAACCTCATCGGCTCAAATGGTACCGCCACAATACGGTATCTAATATAAAGTCTGTCTTTGATGATGAAACGGACCCTCGATCTCGATGGCCACTGATTGCCTTTTTAAATAAGGATGCCATACCTCATTTGCGTATTCCACATGGGGTCTCACAAGAGCTTTGTACAATTTTAAAAATACAAATTTATTAAGGTAAGAGAAACTTCTTTTTATAAGTCCAATCATTTGATTTGCTTTATTAATGACATTATGGATATCGCCCATGCGCTTTTTACCCCGTCTTCCCTATGAGTATCGAAGGATAACTTACAGTCAAACATTACTCCCAGGTCTTTTTCACAACACAAGAATCAATGTTTTGAACTCTATTGTTCATATTCATATAATACTCTTTACCAGGATTCTTTTTACCAATGTGCATGACTTTGTATTTCGAAACATTAAAGCATAGGGGAAGACGGGGTAAAAAGCGCATGGGCGGGTAAGAAGCCCACCCCAATTATTCTCATGAAATAAAGAAAATTTCAGTCAAATTTGCCCATGAGAGACGAATGCTAGACATTAACGCTCGTCTCAAGGCACAAAATGAGACTTAAATTTGCTTCATTTTCATGAGATAATTGGGTGGGCTTCTTACCCCCCCATGCGCTTTTTACCCCATCTTCCCCTATATTCCATGTACTAGATCACTCTTGCAGATTATTGAAGTCCTTCTGAATCTGACTATAGTTATCAGTGTTATTATAGAGTTTTGTATCGTCTGCAAAAAATTTACTGATGCTATTTATACATTCAGGGAGATCATTAATAAAAACTGTAAAAAGTACTGGGCCAAGAATACTGCCTTGCGGAATACCACTTACTACTGGAACACTTGCCGATTTGGCCTCATTTACTCTAACCACTTGAGTCCTACCAGAAAGAAAACTTCTAGTAAACTTCGGTTGGATGAACGTAAGTTCGTTTAACGTCCTCCGGCCTGAAACAGGCACACATAGAGAGGACCTACAGACACAAGAAAGAGAGAGAGACAGACACAGAGACAGAGAGACAGCGACAGACACAGAGACAGACAGACAAGACAGACAAAGACCAGCGAGAATGAGGGAGCCATGAAAGAAAGCGAGAGAGAGAGAGAAGAGAGAAAGAGAAAGAAAGAGACAGACAGAGAGACGAAGAGACACAGAGACAGACAGACAGACAAACAGAGAGAGAGAGAGAGGGGGGGGGGGAGAGGACTGGATGAGTAGAAGGGGGGAGGCATGATTGAAAGTGTGCATAGTTATTGTTTTCTTATTAACAACACTTTGTGCAATAAAATATTGTGTTGTGATCTTTGTGACGAGGTAATGGGTTTAAAGGCTAAGTCCCTAGGGAAGACTTTATAGAAAATTTGCCTTTAGCCCACTTCTCTAGGGTATGGGGAATGAGCAACTTTCCCGGCCCCTTTTCATTTAATAAATTTATATTTGTGCCCGGGTTCTGGCTCGTCATATGGTTGTAAGAAATACAAGTGGTTGAATTGCTCTAAATGGCAGACAGAGAGTAGTAGGGTTTTTACATGAAACTTACAAGACTCCCACTCTCATCAGTCTGACCAAAGGGTTCAGAATTATTTGACACTTGTATTTTTATTTACTCCCAAAATCTGCATAAGATTATGCAACAATAATAATAAAGCAGCTCAATGGCGCCAAAACAAAATATGAATCAAAAAAACAATGAAATCCGAAAGGATTCACAAGACTTTTGTCTTTCTATAAGGTTCGCCCCATGCCGGAAGGGTTACTAATTATATTCGGTGTCCGTAGGAAAGTTCAAATGATTGTCGCAGTCAGGTAGACTTAGCTGTTTGGAGTTCTGGGCTTGCTCGTCAGGTGAGAGTAGCTCCCAGTCGTTCCGGTTACGGCTTCGCGGGATGACACGGTTCAAGCGTGGTCTCCTCGCGAATTCTGGGTGCGGTGGCGTCTTGGCGGCAGCCCCGTCTTGATGCTTGGTGGAGTCAGGGATGATCGTCCGGCCCACGATGCCCTGCTGATATTCACAGGAGAAGGTGGATGTAGATCTCTATGTCTTAGAGACAAGGGGCTTCAGTCGGCGGGGAATTAGTGAATCCCAACCGGCTAGAAGGCTTCCCTTGTACAATAGCACTACATGTAGTTAATAAATAAACTGAATTTCAGTTAACAACTGAGATCAGTAAAACATAAAAGGTGATCAAGACAACATCACTCTCCATCCAACACCTGGAAAGGAATGGTATCATAAAGTGCAAGATTGCAAACCACAGGTTTCCTACTACAACATATGCAGAGATTGCGGCCCGTAGTTTCCTACTAAAAAATTCGACACAAGGTTAGTAGGCATAAACTCCGGTTCTGGTACCAAAAGTGTTAAAGTCAAAAACACACACACAAATAATCTAGTGCACATAAATAGAACAGAATGTTTACCACTTCTTTTCAATAACATATCTATCTACTCCTTATTCATTCATTGAACATAGGGATCTAGATCAAAACGCTAGAGGGGAAAAAATGTGTCAAACTAGGGTCACAAACAACGCAGTCTCAATCACCTGCCATCAATAATACTTACTAGTGGGCTTATGATGACTGGTTGTGAGTGTTGCTCTAGCTACGTTTCAGCATCTTGTGTGACAACTTTTCCTCACCACTCCAATTATAGCCTTCACTTTCAAACAATGAAAGCCTGCTATTGGTGTATTACAGTCCACACGTCACAAGATTGCTGTTCTAAATGTACCGAACAATCACGCGCCTATTCCATCCTTAGCACATTCCTGACATTCCTAACCTTGTGATTCAAACAGCAAAACCATCTTCAAAGGGAGATAACCGTGGTTGTCACTTTCTTGTTATGGGTAAGGGCGCGGTGTCTTACAAAGAGCCGACTGCTGATATCACTATCTCGTGATGAGACGGTAGAAAAGGGGGGGGGGGGTGTGAAGGGAGATAACCTCGGTAGGTGGTACGTGCTGACCGGGTAGACAATTCGAACTTGAAACAGACAAAGCCCTTACTCGGCGTTCTCTTTGAACACGGGATGGCAATTAACGTGGCGGCCGGAACAAGAGAAATGAAAAAAGGAGAGGGGGGGGGGGTGTAGATAAGAAATAAAGAAATTGGGTCGCGCGGGACACTTACGTCACAGCATTTGTCGTCTTTTTCATTTAAGTTGTGAGCAAGTGTCTAGTGAGCAAGTGTCTTGTGAGCAAGTGTCTTGTGAGCATATGTCTTTCCAAAAAGGGAGAATGTTATTGCATTTGTAAGAGATTTTTTTCTTTTTATTCTTCTTCTTCATCTTCTTCTTCCTCCTTTTTGGGGGTCCGATTTGGCTGAAATTTTCAGGAAAGTTACGGGGCACTAAGGGATTGCCAAATTTTCAATGATTTAAATGATTTTGCTGAAAATTTATGGCCGAAAAAACGCAAAACGGCAAAATGTATGGCCGAAAAACGCAAAAAGCGGGAAAAATTCAATCTTCAAAAACTCGGCTGAACCGGGGTTAGTTTCTCTAGATAAACGGTTCGCCGAGCCGAAAAACGCTACGCCAAACGGGGCCTAAGAAACACTTTAGAAAGCGTTGCGGAGAGAATATTACAAGCAACTTGTCGATTGGCAAATGTTTTATATTTTAACCCAACTTTAATGGACCAATCAAAAACAAGAAATGTATTCACCCCATCTCGTCACGTGTAGTTCGCAAAAAGATACCCGATGACAGCCACAAAAACGTTTTGGCAAACGTCGGCGAAAGAGGTGTTTCTTAGTACCGTTTTTTGCGATTTGGCCCACGTACGTAACGTTAGCCCTTGTGAAACGGACCCCTGGAGCGAATTTCACACGAGCTAACGTTTCGTTCGCGCTCGATCAAATCGGCCCCCCGAAAACGGTCTAGAAACAAAAACCCTTCGGCTTGCCGATGGTTTGCGTGGCGTTTTGTCTCTTACCAAACAACGAGCAAGCCCGCGAAAGTTATCGAACTAGTAGGGGGTGAATACGTTCTGTGTTGATTGGTCCATTACAGTTTGTTTAAACAAAAAAATTTTTGACCAATCAGACAAGAGCTTGAATATTTCTTCCGAACCTGTGACTTTCTAAAAGTCTTTCTTAGCCCCGTTTGCCGTAAGGGTATCGCGCGGCGACCGTTATCTAGAGAAACTCGCACCTGAGTTTGAACAGTCGCCGCGCGAATAACGCTTACGCCCAAAACGGGGCTAAGAAAAAAAACTGTAACGCCCAAGCACGCAAAACTATCGCAAACGAAGGGTGTTTCTTAGACGCTTTTCGCCGCCGATCGGAGCGAGCTCAACGCAACGTTAGCCCTTGTGAAAACGGCCCCAGGAATTTGCTCAAAAGTAGATTTGTGACAGTTCCGGTATAAAATTAAACAGAAGTTAGGGGACACGGGTAGGTCGCTAGTGTGAGATTTTTTGAGGTTATAATGCCAAACTAATTGAATGTGAGTATGACCACGTTTTTATTACCAAGATTTAGATAAATATGTGGCAAACCTGTGTAGAAAGATAAGTTGAAACACAAGAGAGTTTCTGGCACGCCTGCTCCAAATCGTTTAACGAAGACGGTACGGGGCAGGGTCCGCCATACAGCCAGGGAGCAGTCCGCCACTCGCATAAAAAAGTTGTGTGGGTGCTGCATACAGTGCAACATGGTTTATGTGTGCGAGTGCATGTGTGTGTCGGGTGTGTGCGTGTGTGTGTGTGTGGTGTGCGGCGGCGCGCGCGCCGGACGTGTGTGTGTGTGTGTTGTGTGGTGTGTGTGGTGTGTGTGCGTGTGCGTGCGTGTATTCACGTCGTGAGTGTGGGTGTCTTGTAAGCATGTGCCTAAACTTTTGTGTATATGTCTTATGTGATTTCCCTTCAAATAATAGGCTGTATATCCCACCTTGCGCGCGCCGCCACGCACGCACACACATGCAACACCCTCCCCCCCTTTTTTCCAACACACATGCTTTCATAATCACTACTCTACAATTTTGCTTCTTGGCCAATCTCACAACTCTCTTTTCTCATACTGATTTGTGCTCACCTTCACATTCCCACATATTGTAAAAGAGAAAAAAATACCTGGGCATAAAGTAACATTTCAGTTGTCAGATCTACAGTCCGTAGGTATGGAAAGAATTGTATACTGAACAGAGCACATGAATCTCATTTAAGCGTACAAAATAATAAACATACGTCCTACAGACACTGCCAACAGACACGCGAGTATGCGGCGCTTCTTTTCGATGAGCATAGTAGGATAAATAGTTTTAAATGTTTCCAAAAGATATGAAAAAGTTCCGAAATGGTGCCCAGAGTGCAGATAAAAACATTCTGAGTTTACAGAATTTGAATTATGAAAAGCTGGACAGGCAACTCAGTGATGTCATGATTGCGAGTGGTAAAATAGATCGCTGCCACAACGATTGCGATCCGCGTTGTATTTTTTTTAAACTCGCATAGCAAACATTCTCTCCCTCACTACAACCCCTTCTATGCCCCCCTCCCTCCCCCCGTTTTTCACACTATTCCACTTCTCATTTCAAGCATCTGTTTGAGACACAAAGAGAGCAGAGCGAGAGAGGGACGAGAGACAGCGGAGTAAGAGGGAGCGAGGGGGGGGGGGGTACACCAAACAATTATATTCAATCAATCAATTAATCGATCAATCAATTTATTCGCTCAAAATACTTAAACTAGCAACACTAGAAAAGTGGGTTTTAAAAACACTTCACAAATAGAAGTAAACACAGCCTCAATACACTTCGCGCGATGAGTAAATTAATCTAAGCAACAAGGCCCAACTTATAAATGTCCAATCTATAGCACACACACACACACACACACACACTCACTTACACGCACTGGGAGGCGCGCGCACACACACACACACACACACACACCCACAAGCGCACTACACGCACGCAGAGAGAGAGAGAGGAGAAGAGAGAGAGAGATTAAAATTAATAATTAAAATAATATATATAAACGAAATTTTAAAATCACAGGAAGTTCCATAAAGCAGCACTAAATCACTCTCTAATACAATATGCCGAAGTCGGAGTGTGGCTGCACACCTGCCGGGTACAAAAAACGATCACAACGCGTAAGGTTGTCACCCCTAGCGAATGCATTGTACCATAGTGTTCAAGTTATTCCGGCCTTTCGGAGATCACTGGAGTTTCTTAACCGTCTTAGCAAGGGTACGATAACAACAACAATTAGTTAGACAAATAAAACATTGTATATCACATCACACGCACACACACCCGCACGCACGCACTTTACGACACACACACACACACACACACACACACACCACTCACTCCACGGATATATT
>JAGGCT020004140.1:16379-36379 GCA_017654935.2 Phymorhynchus buccinoides
CACATACACACACCACTCATATGCACACACTACACATATGCACACACATACACAACACACACACCAGACGCATGCAAACACTATACATACACACACCGCACACACACATACACCACTACACATTTCCTTTGACATGGCAGATGGACCCGGCTCAGTAAACCATTGTCCTCTCTCTCTCTCTCCTCTATCTCTCTCTCTCTCTCTCTTTCATACTTTACGTCCAGTGTTGTTCTATGCAGGGTCATCATTGTACGTCATTATTGTGTTTTGTTTTCGGTGATTCTCTTTACCAGTGTGTCATACTGAAGAAAGGGACACCTCTCGAAGCTAGTATACAATTTGAAACCACCCCGGATTTGTTGGAGTTTATTTTCTTTTTGTGTTATTTGATGAATCAAATAATACAGAAAAGAATAACAGCCGCACAACTCAAACTTCCACTCCACACAATCTATAGGACTAAAAAGTTGTTGCATTTGAAATGGCCGAATTGATGAAACTGTTTCTGTATCTTAATGTATAATTTGGTGAACTTCAGAACAGTTAACGTTATGAAATACTCTGTGTTAAAATTTAAAAAAAAAAAATTATTAAGTAGAAGGTGCAGTGCCTTTCGCACATGTTAAATTCTGTTTGGCACTGCACACTCCAGGAGCGAAGCTGTAGAGAGTGCCGATAAGAGCGGAGAGAGAGAGAGAGAGAGCTAGAGTAGTGAAGAGATAGTGAGAGAGAAGAGAGATGAGAGAGAGGGAGAAAGAGAGAGAGGAGGGGGAGATAAACAGAGAGAGATAGGGGGGTGTAGAGAAACATAGAGAGAGGGATGATGGAGGGAGAGAGAAAGATATATATATATATATATATATATATATATATATATTATATTATATATCTACCACAAATGGAGTTGAAAAAGAAAACAAACACAACAGAGTTTCCTCCCATATTTCGATGTTTAATTACATCTTCCTCGGGGGACCTTTTCCTTTAAATATATATATATATATATATATATATATATATATATGAGAGAGAGAGATAGAGGAGGAGAGAGAGAGAGAGAGAGAGAGGTCCACATGTAATATTCTGTTTTGGGGGGCACCTGCACCCCATGACTGAAGCTGTAGAGAGTGAAGAGAGAGTGACAGAGAGAAAAAAAGAGCGAACAGAGAGAGGAGGGAGAGAGGAGAGAGAGAGAAAGAGAGAGAGGAGGAAGATAAACAGAGAGAGATAGTGGGGTGATAGGACAAACATGACAGGATTCTCCCTTTTCATCATCAACCAACTTATAAATTCAATCAATCAATCAATCTCTCTCCTCTCTCTCTCTCTCTCTAGTGCTCGGTATCCTCTCTCTCTCTCTCTCTCTCTCTCTCTCTCTCCTCTCTCTCTGTTTCACTCTTTCTCTCTCTCTCTCTCTTTTTTTTTTTTCTCTTTCTCTCTCTCTCTCTCCTCTATCTCTGTCTCTCTCTCTCTTATTTCTCTGATGACCCTACCCCGCTGCTGTCCCCTTTGACATGGGCAGATGGCCCAGTTTAGTAAAATATTGTTGTTCATTGTTCTCTCTCTTTCGTTCTGGTGGCGATATTTGTGTGGCCTACGGCAATTTCATAAGCTACTATATACGTCACATCTTACTTCAAAGACACCAGTGACGTCAGTGTCACTTTTCGTCACTGTAAGAACTGCTATGGCTTGCTTACTCTAAACAAAGATACTGTTCCCCTGTACAGTCTTTGCTCTAAATAGCATTTTATGCATTTTGTCGAAGGGGTTTTGACTCAATAAACTTTAAAATATTTGTCCCCACTTTCAGTTGGCACTTCTGGCTCAGTTTTATGTCGGAAGTGTTGCAAAGATACTCCTTATTAATCAGTGAAAATAGGAATGCATTCCGCGAAGCCGTTTTTTAGTTATTCAAGCTTGAATATTGGCCGAATGTTGCCATTTTTAGCCCATATTTCTCGGCCAACATTTGGCCAATCGGTTTAATATTGGATATCTAGCATTAGAATAGTGAATTTTCCTGTGAATGTAAGCAAAATCGGTTGATAAGTAAAAAAGATAGTGAAAGTAGGTCAACCAAATTTACACATATTTGAATAACTTCCAATCTATTTCACATTATTGTCAACAAACTCCTTTCAGACATGGACCAGACATAAGGGCTACAAAATCCAATAGTTAGATTTGTGACGTCACTTCCGGTTTTGGCTACTCCGTGAACACAAAAAAACACCCCCAAAAAATTTAAAAAACAAAGCCTGCCCCCTGACCATATCTGTGGCACTTCCGGTTCGTACTTCCAGTTGGGTTTTATGCCGGAAGTGTTGCAAATCTACTTTGTATTACATTCTGAAAATATGAACGAGATCCATGCAGCCGTCTTTGAGATATTCAAGATTGAAAATTCGCCGATTTTGCCATTTTTCGCGGTTTTTCGGTCATATTTTGCCGACAATTCGGCGAAACCCCATAAAGTGTGTACATTTTTTTTTTTTTTTTTTGTAACCCTTTTCCTATAAAAAAGAAGCTGTGTCACCACCACTAGAAAGAGAGAGAGAGATGGAGAGAGAGAGAGAGAGAGGAGAGACGATGTGTTCTTTCCACGAAAGAGAGAGTACAGAGGGACAGAGAGAGCGAGAAATGAAGAGGAGATGAGAAGATGACGAGAGAGAGAGAGAGGAGAGATAGACAGAACCGTGAAAATTAAAAAAAACACGGGTTTTACAACTGTCAAAACTGAAATGTCGTTATTAAAAAAGTTCATTATCATGTTTAGAAAGTGAAACTGAACCTACCCACCAATTTTCATTACGATCACTGCAAAACTAAATAGAATAACGGTTTTCAACTGTCAAAAGTTAAATGTCGTTTATGAAAAGGTCACTATAGTTTCCAGAATGAAAAGCTGAACCTACCAACCAATTTTTATTACGATCACTGCAAAACTACAAAAAAAACGGTTTTTCAACTGTAAAAAGTTAAGTGTCGTTTATGAAGAGGGTACTATTATTTTCAGAATGAAAACATGAACCTACCCACCAATTTTCATTACAATCACTGCCAAGCTAAAAAAATAACCGTTTTTACAGGGGGGGGGGGGGACAAAAATGTTGTCATGCTTTCCAAACTTGGGGGTTATGTTTGTTAAGAAAAAAAAGTATCTACTTCAAAATTCTACGACATTCTGTTAAATAGTTTGGATGAAATTGGCGGAAATGTGTTAAAAACAGAAAATAACTGTCATTTAACGGTTATTTTGTTAAGTTTTATTTCTGCAAAATAGTCTAAAACCATCACGGTGACGCAACGGACCTAACATCCAAAATATCATTAAAATCGGTTTAAGGCTTTCTTGACTTTAAACGTGGGACGGAAGGACAGACAGACAGACAGACAGACACGGTCCTTCTTTGGCTCCCAGTGCTGTGGGATACCAAGTCGCTTCGCTCCTGATAATAAATAAAATGTGCTGATTTACTTTTTATCCCAATGGAGGAGAGGGACAGTGCCTTATGCAAAGACAGCTGTTTCGACGTAAGAGAAAGTCTCATCAGTTTGCATGATCGGCCTGTAATTTGACTGTTCAGTGGATGCCAACCCGAGCAAAAAAGACATTCTACACGAGAATTGTGTCCTCTTTGCACCAAATCGAAAATCCACGATAAAAGCAAACCAGCACAAAGTTACACCAGAAAATAGTAAAAACTCTTATGTAAAATGAACAAAATAACAATGTTCATGAAATTTTATTTTCAAAAACCTGATAGACCTGACTAATGAGGGCAAACTACTGAGGTGATAGCCAAATTAAGGATTAAATTAGTAGTATGCTATGGTGGAGGCAAAACGTCGGAAGCCATCCTAGGGATCTGCCAGTCATGATGTCCTCTAAGAGTATATATATATAGTCAAGAAATAAATCATATAGACCAACGATCACAATCAGATTGTGAGCTGTGCAGGACAGACGAATCAAATAATACAGAAATAGATAAAGAAAAAGATAACAGCCGCACAAGCCTAACTTCCCACTCCACACAACTATGTAGGGGACTAAAACTAAATTTGTATCTAATGTAGGAATTTGTGAACTTCAGAAACAACGTAACGTTATGTAATATTCTGTATATATATATATACAGAAAAAGTTAACAGCCGCACAAGCCAAACTTCCCAATCCACACAACACCTCTGTAGGACTAAAAAGTTGTTGCATTTGAAATGCCAAATTGATGAAACTTTTCTGTATCTAATGTTATGAATTTTGTAAACTTCAGAAACAAGTTAACGTTATGAAATATTCCTATGTTCCTTAAAAAAATAAATAAAGTATTCTATATATGTGTGTGGTTTTTGTGTGTGGTTGTGTGTGTGTGCGCCGCGTGTGTGTGTGTGGGTGTGTGTGTGTTGTGTGTGTTTTGTATGTGTACGTGGCGTGCGTACGTGCGTACGTGCGTGTATGCGTCCATGGTGTGTTGTGTGTGTGTGTGTGTGCTGTTTGCGCGGCGCGCGCGTGTGTGTCTGCGTTTGCTTGGTATTTTCATGTACTTTTTCCTGCGTTTTTTTGTCAACATTATGATCACGTAGCTAATGTTGTTTATTCATGAATTGGTTTTGCATTTTTCTTTTTCTGATGGCAAGATTGTGTAAGAGCTATGGTTTTTTGTTAACCATCAGTCGTTTCATAATTCTCTGTTCTCTTTCTCCGTCTCCTGTCTCCGTCTCCGCTCTCTCTCAATCTCTATCTACATCTCTCATCTCTCTCTTCCTCATCTTCTCTCTCTCTATCTTCTCTCTTCTCTCTCTCTCTCGTTTTCTCAGATGCACGCTACACACCTACACACCTATACGTACCTTTTCTGTTTCCTTCTATGTTAAACTAAACCTTTCAAATCTAATCAATATGATGGTTTTCAATGTGATAGCTAGCGTTAGTAGTGTGTGTACTATGCATGTGAATAAAGTGCTGATTGTGACAGTATCTGACCACGCGCGTGGTTGGTTAACAATACTTGTTTGTTTCTAACTGATGGTGAAACTAAGAGAGCATTGAGCATAGGCCTACCACCCCTATTTATCAATAAGCATACATGTTTGTGCACGTACTAAATGAATATAGTATTCACAGTAAACCTATTGCAGGATTTAGTACGTGCCTGAAGATGTAAACATGCGTGCCATGCCATAACATGGCCTTTGCTGTCGACCGGGGCCTATGATTGTAATTTTAATCTTATAAAACCTATAAATAAATATTACATGTTTTGTGTACATGATGAACAAATAGAGCTTTCAGCTTTACATCAACTACAACATAGGTGGTATTTGCGTTAAAATCTACAAACAACTGTAGAATCTTTAGTAAACAAAATACATGAAAAGGGTTGTTGATGGCAGTCTTGCATTTGGGATAGAGTCAGATTACAACACAAAGCCTAAAGTCTGAAAGATGTATCACGTTAATTCAGTATTTAAATTGACATTTCTCATAATGACGCACTATCAGTTCAGTTCTGTGGGTTTTTTAACGTCTGTTCACCATTGATGATATGAGACAAACGCTCTATCAATGACTCTAAAAATGATCTTAAAAAATAATTAACATTTCTAATTCTTTTACTTTAATCAAAATTATTGTAAATGACACAAAGACTGACCCAAATGTTCTGTTTGTTCATAAATATTATTTACAGATGGAGCCAGACGGAGGGGAAAAAAAAAAAAAAAAAAAAAAAAAAAAAGGTGGGAAAAAAAAAAAAAAGGAGAAAAAAAAAAAACAAAAACCCACAAAATGCAAAATTCTTTACCACAAAATATGAATGAATAAGAATGTAGTGATCCACTTAACATACGTTGAATAGTTTTAAAGCAATTCAGCAAAGTAATGAAAATCTGGTAAACAGATATTGCACATAAATGTTGCATCTAACTAACAAAGCAGATAGACACCAAATTCCAATGAGTGTTCCGTTCTAACCTACGATGCCAATAAACTGAACAAGCAGGCACCAAATTCAACTGAGTGTTCTGTTTTTAACCTACGATGCCAATAACTAACAAAGCAGATAGTCTCCAAATTCAACGGATTGTTCTGTTTTAACCTACGATTCCAATAACTAACAAAGCAGATAGTCCCTCCAAATTCAACTGAGCATTCCGTTTTAACCTACGATTCTAATAACTAACAAAGCAGATAGACCCCAAATTCAACTGAGTGTTCCGTTTTAAACTACGATTCTAATAACTAACAAAGCAGATAGACACCAAATTCAACTGAGTGTTCTGTTTTAGCCTACGATGCTAATAACTAACAAAGCAGATATACACCAAATTCAACTGAGTGTTCCGTTTTAAACTACGATTCTAATAACTAACAAAGCATTATAGACTCCAAATTCAATGGAATGTTCTGTTTTAACCTAGGGTGCTAATAACTAATAAAACAGTCCTCTCGAAAATTCAACTGATTGTTCTGTTTTAACCTACAATGCTAACTGAAAATAGTCCAGCCACCTCCAGTGACCCAGTCTTTGGACTGACCAGTACCACAGAGATCTCTGACCGTTATACTCGAGATGATGCTGGATATTCTCAACACACAACACTACAAAGATCTTGCTGAGCTCATCAGGGATATACGTGATCCCATCGTGTGTGCCTCTGGGATTTTAGGGAACTGCCTGATAATGCTGATCATGCTTCGTCTTCCTTCCTCCACCTACAGTGTGTTCTTCAAAACCCTGGCCCTGTCTGACCAGTTGGTGCTGATAGCAGGGCCTCTGGACCGACTGTTTAATGACAAATTACATGTACAATCCTTTAGTGATGGTAACTTGTGGCAATGCAAGATGTATATGATCACACATCACACAGTCACCACTATATCGTCATGGATGCTGGTGGCACTCACCGTGCTCAGAGCTGCTTCTGTGCTGTGGCCACGTCGTGTCAGTGCTGTGTGGACAAAGGGAAAGTCGCGAGTTACAGCATGCATTGTGATCATCTTCATCATTGCGTTGAACTGGCATTTTCTTGGCAAAAGTGGCAGAAGTAGATGGGGTTGTAGGCTGGATAGGTCGATAATGTCACTGTTTGAGTTTCGCGTATTTCAAATTTATTTCTTACCTTTCGTGATTCTGATCACCAGCAACAGTTTTTTGTTGTGGTCACTGGTCAGATGTGTCAAATCAAGAAGACGTTCTACTGGACAACAAACCAGCCAGGATGTCAGAGATCTTAGAGTGTCCTCATGGACGGTCACCTTGATTGTTGATAGTGCATGTTTTGTTCTCCTCACAACACCGTTTGCTATAACTAATCATGATATATGAACATGATTATTCTGATCGGGAACACCCTGCTAATAAGTCCGTGTTGCATGCAGTCAGCTATTTCCTGTTCTACTCCAAGAGTGCTGTCAACTTCTACTTGTACTGTTTGACGAACATCAAGTTCAGAGCAGAGCTGATCCAGACAGTTCAAGAGTTTTACGGGTTATGTCATGTCACCAAGAAAAGTAGTTCTTAAAGTGTTTCCACTAAACTTTTAAAAATAATGCATATATTTACTTATATCACGTATACTGATTGGTCAGAGGTATACACACCCTGACCAAGTGAAAACGTGAGATGCGCGCCTGCCCCAGATTAGCCAGTTCGCGCCAGGATTCCAGAGGTGCCAAACGCAGCCAGGAGAGCTTCATAGAATATTAGTTTACTGTTTTAGTTATTGTCACATCCTAAGCGGTTTAAGCTTGTAAAAATGGTCTAAATTCTATGTGTGTGTGTTTGTGACGTTCTGCTTATCGAAAATCAGGTTAGTTTTTTCATTTCACATTTCAAGAGAGTGCTTTATTTATTACCATTGCTCGACTTGCACCGGGAATCTAAATTGGCCAGTCGGCTCTCTCAGAACCCTACTCTGAAATAACAACTGGTTGACCACATTGAGTGGTCAATTTCGTGGCTCTTTCAGAAGCCATGGCATCTCCGAGTTCACGGGAGGGTATTTCCGAACCCACAGCCCCGAAACCCGAGGATATTATGAAAATGGTGCAAGACATGGATGCAAACTGGGCCAAGAAATTCGAGGCTCTTGGCAACCTTGTTCAGTGCGCTATCTCGGACGCACACACGGGCCCAAGTGACCCCCCAAAAGTGCGGTCGTCTCACTCATCCAAAACCGGACAACACCAAGAGAACATACAGCACTCAAAAACCGGATCATCAAGAAGTCGATCACGACATAGAATTACTCGAAAGAATCGCGGCAGAGATCGATTCGGAAGAAGAGAAACTTGGAGAAAAAGTGCTAGCAGGACTGGCGAAAATAATTGACGGTCACATCAAGGAGAAACTCAAAGCTGCTGACCAAAAGGAGAAATTTGAAATCTACAACAGACCAGAAAACTGCGCACGACTCGTTGTGCCAATTGTCAACCCTAGAATTTGGAACAAACTTCCAGACGTGGCTGTGAAAACAGATTTGAAGTACCAGCACATTCAGCGCGCAATCCATCAAAACTGCCCCCGCCTAATGCAAACTGCACGCCCCAGTTTCTCCTAATGCACCCTGAAGTGAGGGCCGTGTGACGTCAGTCTCTCTAAAGACTCTGAACACTGAGTGAGAAAATGGCTGGCGCGGTACAAAACTGCACAGATTGTATTGCCCTCTGCGCACATGCGTCTCGTGAGATATCCTTCCGCCGTCGCCATGCTCTTCGACCGTATCTCAGCGAACCAAAACTTTGTGACGAATCTGTCCCCATCACGTCACAGCTCTTTGGGGATGATCTAGGCATTTCGCTCAAAGAGATCAGAGAAGCTGAACAGATAGCAGCGAGCTGTACCCAGCCAGAGAAGCCATACCGACCCCAAGGCGGAAATCAAGCCCATGGCTCTGCGCAAAACGAAAGTGGTTCCAGCCGGCGTGGCGGTTTTTTTTAGGGGAAAAGTCTGGGATTTCCCCACTACAAACGGCAGCAGTGGGGGCACAACAAAAACGGCGGGGCCACTACAGGGGCTACAACTCCCGCTGGTCTCCCTATCACTAGCTGGAAAGGTGGAAGAAGCTTGATACAATCGTTTGAGGCCAATGTGGATAGTTTTGTGGCAGGAAGGCTGATGTTTTTTCATCATGAATGGGCACAGATTTCTTCTGATTCTGAGATTTTGCAAATGATTCAAGGAGCAAAGATAGAGATAAATTGTCCTTTAGGAACTCTTAGTAACTTGTCTTCTAACAAAACGCAAGCTGTCAGTCCAAGTGAATGCCAGATCATTGACTCAGAAGTCCAAAACCTTATTTCAAAGCGTGTCATCTCCCAATGTAGTCAAACTGAGGGCGAAATACTCTCCCCTGTGTTTACTAGAAGTAAGAAAGACGGAACACATCGTATGATTCTGAATCAAAGTAGACTCAACTCAGAAGTTTGTTACCACCATTTTGAAATGGAAACACTCAATACAGCTTTGACTCTTATCCGATATCCATAAGAACTGCTTCATGGCATCAATAGATCTTAAAGATGCATACTATTTAGTGCCCATTCATGAGGAACACAACACATTCCTGAGGTTTGTGTGGAAAGACCAACGTTTTGAATACAATGTACTACCAAACGGACTAACTCTGGGACCTCGGTGGTTCACCAAGCGGTTGAAACAAAGAGTTCGCTTTGCTCAGAAAAGAGGGCCACATATCAACATCTTTTTTAGATGATTCATTGCTGGTAGGGGCTACAAGAGAAGCCTGCATGCAGAATGTCATTGACACTGCTACTCTTTTTCAAAAGCTGGGGTTCATTGTGCATCCAACAAAATCAGTATTTGAACCAAGTACAAAAATTCAGTATCTAGGTGTAATAATTGACTCAGTGGATATGAAGGTGAGACTCACTGAGGAAAGGGAGACAAGCTTGCAGAATGATTGCGAGAAGCTTCTAAGGAGAAATAAATGCAAGACCAGAGAACTGGCCCGAGTCATTGGGAAAATGGTGGCCAGCTTTCCGGCAGTCAAATTTGGACCACTTCACTACCGCCTGCAAGAAAAAGAAAAAACAACTGCAGCTTTGAAAACGAGTAGAGGAGATTTTGATCAGTTCATGCTCTTATCACCAGATAGCCTTTCAGAGCTACAATGGTGGACCGAGAACATTGGAACGGCAGAAAATAACATTTGCAAGGGTGAACCCGACATTATGGTCACAACAGATGCCAGTCTTACAGGATGGGGCTGTCACTGCGAAGGCGTATCTTCGGGCGGAGAGTGGTTGGTCTGTGAAACAGACTTTCACATAAATTACTTAGAACTGAAAGCTGTGTTGTTTGCCTTGAAATGTTTTCAGAGCACTGTGAGCAGTAAGCATGTCAGACTCATGATTGACAACACCACCGCAGTGAGCTGTATAAACAAAATGGGTACAAGCCACTCTGATGCTTGCAATGACATTACAGGAGCCATTTGGGCATGGTGTGTGAAGCATAATGTGTGGTTGAGTGCTGCTCATATTCCGGGTGTGTTGAACACTGAAGCTAACAAAGAATCCAGACGCACCAACCTAGACGCAGAATGGAAATTGGATGAGGCAGCCTTACAGGATGCTTGCCAACGCTTGCAGGTCTCACCAGAAATTGATCTAGCTTGCATCCAGGACTAACCATCAGATGAAGAGATTTGTTTCTTACAGACCAGATCCCGAAGCAGAAGCCATTAATACATGTTCACTCTCTTGGAAAGACTTAAATGTCTATGCTTTCCCTCCTTTCAGCATCATCAGTCGGGTGGCACAGAAAATTCAGCAGGAAAAAGCCACGGGGATCCTTGTAGTTCCAGATTGGTCAACACAACCCTGGTACCCGTGATACAATGCCTCATGTGCAACCGTCCTGTGAAACTAGCGGGTCGTCAAGGCTTTTTCATCTTCCAAGCCACCCCACAATGATCCACCTACTTCTCCAGAAATGCTGATTGGATCTGCTGGTCTGCAAAGTCTCAGGCCAGTGTTCATGAAAGCAGGATTGACCACAGAATGCACCAATCTAGTCTTAAACTCATGGATGCCTAATACTCAAAAGTCGTACAACACATGCATTAATAAATGGCAAGACTTTGTAAGAGAAAATGAAATCACAAACCCTAACTATGTGCATGTCTCTAATTTCCTCACAAAACTGTACTCAGACGGTGCTAGCTATAGTACAGCTAATCTTGCTAGAAGTGCTATCGCTGCGTTTCTAATCCCTGGGTGACCAAGTCGTTTAAGACTACAATTAATCAAAAGTAGTTTCTTTTTCAGACTGGAACCAAAGCAGAGAGAAAGACCATCCAAAAACACTGTCAGACGAGATACGTGAACAGAAAAAGGTTTATAAAGAAAAAGTTGAATCCCAGTTCCAACGGGGGAACATGGCCGATGCCTGGAAAGGATTGAAAACCCTCACTGGGCAGAATACGCCAGCCAGACAGACATTGGTCATGCCCCTGGAGGAACAACAACAATTTTCTGAGAAACTGAACGAATTCTACTGCAGGTTTGAGCGTGATGACGTGAAAGAGGATTTTGGATCATGTTGTGAACAGACTGGATAGAATGTGTGATGAGCGTGTGGACGATGCGAGTGAATGCGTGATTGAGACTGCAGAATGCAGAAGTGGAGGGTTTGTTTAGCAAACTGAAGATCAGAAAAGCTGTGGGCCCTGACAACATCAGCGGGCGTCTTTTGAAATCGTGTGCTAGTCAATTATGTCATGTTTTTAGTATGTTCATGGTCTGTGAATGCTTGTTCTGTTCCTGATCTCTGAAAAAGTCTATCATCTGTCCTGTTCCAAAGAAAACTAAGCCCTCTTCCTTGAATGACTATCGCCCTGTTGCTTTGACCTTCATTGTTATGAAATGCTTTGAAAGACTCATTCTCAAATACATCACAGCACAGACTACCCCTTTCCTTGATCCTAATCAGTTTGCATACAAACCCAACAGAAGTACAGACGATGCAACACTCACTCTCCTTCACAACACATTTACAAACCTGGAAACACCTGGCTCTTTTGTACTAATCGTTTTCATTGATTTCTCGTCTGCCTTCAACACCATCCAACCTCATCTACTGGCCACTAAACTCCTTTCCTACGATGTATGTCCTCGCTTTGTTAAATGGATAATCAGTTTTCTTGTCAATAGATCTCAGTCTGTCCGCTTTCAGAAAGCTATCTCGTCCTTAAAGTACACTTCTATCGGCTTTCCTCAAGGCACTGTACTCTCACCTGTCCTGTTCACTCTCTACACTAATGACTGTACTGGTACTGACTCCACCTCATACTCTGATGATTCTGCTCTCCAAGACCTTACAAACTCTGACTCTGTATATTTTGATCAAGTTTCTTCTTTTGCAGCATGGTGTGAACAGAACTACCTGGACCGTAATGTACAGAAAACAAAGGAATTGCTGATTGATTTTTAGAATGAATCCACCTGTTGTGCCTGACCTTTTTATTCGTGGTGTGAAAGTTGAGCGTGTGAATGAGTATAAATATTTAGGAACAATGATTGATTCTAAGTTGAATGTTGCTGCAAATACTAATCTTATCCACAAGAAATGTCAATCTCGAATCTACTGCTTGCAAAAACTCAGAAATTTTGGGGTGAATGAAACTGTTCTGCAAGGATTTTACAGGTGTTTTATTGAATCTGTTTTAACGTTTTACTTCATTTGTTGGTTTGGCAGCCTGAGTGTGAAAAGTAAGAATGTGTTGAACAAAACGGTGAATGTCTGTAGCAAGATTGTGGGTGTGAGAGAAGAAAGTATGAGTGTGTTGTATGATCGACGTGTGAAAGGGAAAGCACGAGTGATTGCCACCGACAGCAGCCATGGTCTTAGTCAATTCTACGAGTTTTTACCCCCTGGAAGGCGCTACCGCATGCCCAAATGCAAGACTCTACGGACAAGAAGCAGTTTTATCCCAGCCTCCATTTCTCTGTTGAACAAATGAATGTGATTCTGAGTGAATGTCAAATGTGTGTGCTCAGCGATTGAGGTGAATGGCACGGAAAATGTATACTCTCTCTCTCTCTCTCTCTCTCTCTCTCTCTCTCTCTCTCTCTCTCTCTCTCTCTCTCTCTCTCTCTCTCTCTCTCTCTCTCTCGTGAATGTGTGACTGGGTGGGGTGATGGAGGGATGGGTGTTTGTGCGCATGTTCCATTATTGGCAGTTTTAATATTGATTTTGTTTATAATAGGAAAATGCATTTTATGCCATGGGGTGAATTTTAATGCACTGTTTGTATTAGTATTTTGTATAAATCTACATATTTTACCGTTTATCTTGTTTACATACTTCCTAATGTGATGCATTATTTAATTATTTATATTTTTATGCATTAACGCATTATAATTCATAGCATGTTAAAAAACAGAGGCATTCATTTCTAGAAAATTCCTGTACATAACAGATCCACAATAAACATCAGTCTTCTGGTACAATCTAAATTTAGATTAACCCCTTGACTGACAGAGAAAATTAAAAAAAATATCATTGGGCAAACCATGCCACAAAAAAGGCAACTGATGGAGCCTAGCTGGCAAAATGGTCTGGGGACATTACTCTCTTGACTGTGTTAGAGCAAAAGCCAGCATGTCAGGGTTATTCCTCTTCATCTGATGACGTCATCAGTGATGTTATCAGATCAGTACGTGATACGTTGGTGGCAGTCAAGGGGTTAAGCGAATCTGTATAGAGTTGCTCCCCTTTCTAGAAAGATCTATTCTAGAAAGATCGTCAAGCTTCTTTATCTTGCCGGACAAAACTCCTTTAAGTTTGCATAAAGCTAATAAATCAACGGCTGTAATCATGCATTATGATTATATGTCTTAAAGGGAACATACAATTAATAAAAACAACAAGAACTGCAAGTTATTTTACGTTGCGCTTATTTTCCACAAATTTCTAGTATGTCACGGAACCATCTACACTAGGGGAAGACGGGGTAAAAAGCGCACGGGCGGGTAAGAAGCCCACCCCAATTATCTCATGAAATGAAGCAAATTTCAGTCTCATTTTGCCCATGAGACGAGCGTTAATGTCTAGCATTCGTCTCATGGGCAAAATTTGACTGAAATTTTCTTTATTTCATGAGATAATTGGGGTGGGCTTCTTACCCGCCCATGCGTTTTTTTTACCCCGTCTTCCCCTAATGTAGTGTTTCCCAGAAAATTTCTGCAATAAAAAAATCTTGTAGTCTGTGGAAACTTCCGGACAAGTCTAAACAACAACAACAACAACATGTTACATCGTTACATCGTAACAGTTATTAACTTTTTGAACATTCATCAATTCAGCTAACGTGACGTAATAAAATAAAGACGTCACTTGATTATCCCATATAACTGATGAGCAGGATAGTTGGGCAAGTAGTGTCCAAAACAGTGCATTGTTTTTCGTGCTACAAGCATTAAATTTGGTACAGGTGATTGGCATTGGGCACTAAACAATTACAGATACAGGGGCAGTTGAACATTTTGGGGGGTTATGTTGATTTTTAAAAATACATAAAAATGGCCGATCGAGTTTAAGAGATGCAAATTTTATATTTTAAGCACTAAATTTGACTAACAAGCACACAATGTAGATACAGAATAAAACCTGGTATGCAATTATGACAAACTATGTACATTTAAAAGTGCCTTAAATTCAAAATGGTCGCCATTTTTTAAAGTTATGACAACCTTATAAAACAATTTAAGATTATAAGCACAACATTTGGCATACATTGACAGTTGTAAATGCTTAATCCATGCTGTTACACAATCATGATAAATTATATTTATATTTATATTCTTAAATAAATTCAAAATGGCTGCCAGTCAGCTTGTGTTATGGCTACCACATTAGAAGAGTTAAAGTTTAGCGTTTCAAATTTCATTATATAAGCACCAAATTTGATACACATGTACACTTGTCAACATTTTTCGATGTTTGACACAATCATGACAGCATAATATTATATGCATATTTATATGTAAATAAATTCAAAATGTCTGACAAAGTATTACTACTAGATTGGAAAAAAAAATTAGAGTTGCAAATTTAATTATATAAGCAATCAAACTTAGCTAGTATGCACACATGCAAATGCTAAGCAGGCCCCTGTATGCTGTTACACAATCACAACAAACTAAATGCAGGTTTTTTATGTATTAAAAAAAAAAATCAAAATGGCCGCCAATAAGCCGAAGTATGAGTAAATAACAGAATTAATTATATGGCTTTGACTTGCAAATTTCAGGCAATGAGCACCAAACATAGCAGACGCTTACATATGTTAATGCAAAATATATGCTGTTACATAATCATGACAAACTATATGCGATTTTCATGCATAGGAGTACTTACCAAATAAACGTCCACCCTCCACTTTGGAGCAAAATTCGTGCATAGGGGTATGTACTTTGTAAACGCCCACCCCCTACTTTGGATCAGTGGGATAGGGGTATTTGGTTAAGTCAACACCAGCAAGACATAGCTTTTTAGAGATAATTATACTTTTTCAGATTTATCTCAAAACTATAACATCAAAAGTTATGACATTATCAATGACATCACACACTTCCCCTAGTAAACACAAGAGCAGGCAGTGAAAGGGTTAACCCTTGCACAATCTCCCAAAATTAACAACATACGGTCATTGGATAATATACCCTAAATTCATGCCTTTTAGTGACAGTGGTATCAGTGTGGTGCGGTAATGCAACATCAGCATGGGTCACATAGATATGGGGATTCATAGAGATGGGGACACATAGATAGGGACACATAGATAGGGACACATAGTGATGGGGACACATAGAGACAGGGATATACAGACTCGGGACCACATTGATATGGGGACACAATGACGAGACATAGAGATGGGGGACACATAGAGACGGGGACATATAGGGACGAGGACGCATAAGGGCAGATAGAGATGAGTCACATAGAGATGGGGACATATAGAGACGGGAAACATAGAGAACGGCATATAGAGATGGCTCATATAGATATGGGGACATATAGAGATGGGACACATAGAGACGGGGGGACACATAGAGGTGGGGACACGTAGGGACAGGGACACATAGAGAAGGGCATATAGAGATGGCTCATATAGAGATGGGGACATATAGAGACGGGAACATAGAGAAGGGCATATAGAGATGGCTCATATAGATATGGGGACATATAGAGATGGGGACACATAGAGACGGGGACACATAGAGATGGGGACACGTAGGGACAGGGACACATAGAGAAGGGCATATAGAGATGGCTCATATAGAGATGGGGACATATAGAGACGGGAACATAGAGAAGGGCATATAGAGATGGCTCATATAGAGATGGGGACATATAGAGATGGGACACATAGAGACGGGGGACACATAGAGGTGGGGACACGTAGGGACAGGGACACATAGAGAAGGGCATATAGAGATGGCTCATATAGAGATGGGGACATATAGAGACGGGAACATAGAGAACGGCATATAGAGATGGCTCATATAGATATGGGGACATATAGAGACGGGAACATAGAGAGACGGCATATAGAGATTGCTCATATAGATATGGGGACATAATTATAGAGATGGGACAACATAGAGACGGGGGACACATAGAGGTGGGGACACATAGAGAAGGGCATACAGCTATGGGCCACACAGAGACTGTGTCACATAGAGATGGGGACACATAGAGATTAGGACACATAGAGATTAAGACACATAGAGACAGGAATACATAGACTCGGGGACACAATCATTCTATTTGTGCACCCAACCGCACAAATACTCGGCATTTTCAGTGAAAAAAGGCTTCCATCATCATTGATCCATAGAGAGGAGGGGGGGGGGGGGGAGGGGGGGGGGGGGGGAAGGAGGGAACTTGGACCCAACATGGCTCCATATAATAATAATAATAATAATAATAATAATAATAATGGTTATTTATAGAGCGCTTAACTCCCTTTGCAGGGAGCTCAGGGTGCGTTCTGAACTTTCTGAAGTTTCTTGATTGAGGACGTGTCACGTGATCGTATGTGTTTGCATCGCCCATGTCGTCACTCGTCTATATTAAGGTACTCTGGCTTGTACAACGTATTTTACAATATTATCAATCGCATGAAAGTGGTATAAAACAATACTTTACGTTTCTGAATTTTTGTTGGTAGTTTTCTTATGTATACTTTGCATGCATCTGGATATAATATTAAAAACTTATGAAAAATAGCATTCTGTATTCATATGCAATATTATGTGTGCACGCAAAATACACAAACACACACACACACGACCACCATCACCGCCACCACCACTAACAGGACCAGTAGCAGCAACTGTACAGGCAACTATAGATGCGTGACGAATTGCAAAGGAGGGGCAGACAAAATGGCAAATCAAAATCAAATCAACTTTTATTTCAAAAACCCCTGGGGGCACAAGAAAATGCATACACGTACCATTCACACCTGCGGCATCCAACATTACAAACAACAGCCCAAAAGACCCCATAACAGTACACATCAGCATAGTATTACATAGGCTCCAAACAAAAAAACAACAACAAAAACCAACAAAAACACTTTTTTTTTAACAGTACTCATCACCATATAGACAGGCACATTATACCATCATGCACAGATACAGCTTCATACACACACCCCCCCCCCCCCCCCCCACACACACACACACACACATATACATGCACAACACAGTTGCTGGAATTGCACATATGAATCCTTTTTTTTAAACCGCTAATTAACTTATCTCCATTAACAAATATTGACATATGAAACAAGACAAGAAACAATTAGGACATAAACTCAGACATGGTGACCAAGATGTGTGAATAATAGAAGAAAAAAATAAATAAAAAAAATAAAAATAAAAAAAATAAAAAATAAAAAATGTGAATGTGGTATGAGGTACGTGGTATCAACTAAGGTTCAGAACTCTTTTAAGATAACCTTTATGAAACAAACTAAACGACTGAGAGTTCTTTTATTTTTTGACTGAAATAAGGAATTAAACTTTATTACGTTTGGGTTTTTTAAACAATAATTTGGCAAATAACGTTTTCTAGCATCCTGAAACGTTTGACATTCAAAAACATAATGAAATTCATCTCCTAGAGCTTGGTGGTCGCACTTCGAGCAAAACCTTTCACTATGTGGGATATTTTGGATTCTCCCCGTTTGAATGGGTAATCTATGATTTAATGTTCTAAATTTTACAAATAACAATAATAAGTTTTCGGGTAACATTTTGAAGTAATCCTCACAAGAAAACATATCTTTATACAATTTATAGTTACTGAATATTTGTTTTTCTTCCAGCTGCGAGAACCACTGTTGGATAAATTGATCTTTTAGGGTGAGTAAAACTTTAGATTTAAACCAGTTTTGTGAAATATTGGTGTGTGGTTGCTGTAGCCACAAACCACTCAATCCAAGGTTATCTAATAAAGTTTTGACAGATAAAATGAAAGGTGACACATGTTTGTTTTCTTTATACAAATGTAACATAAAACGATACATGGTACATGATAATTTGGACTGGTTAGCATCATTGACAAGCTTAAACCAAAAATGCAACATTCTGCTCTTCGCTTGAATCTCTAAAGGGTACTGCCCCAATTCCCCATAAACCATACAGCTTGGTGTACTTTTATTTAATTTGAGAACAATTTTATAGTAACGAAGTTGTAGTTTTGAAGCTAAATCTGTTATGTTATGGCACCATACCTCACTTCCGTAAAGAAGAATGGGAGTAATCATTTTGTCGAATAACTCTATTTTTATATCTATAGGTAACATCATCTTTTTACACTTTTTTAAGAGGCAAAACATAGCAATATGATATTGTGAAACATACATTATGTACTACTTACTACACCAGTCTTAATTTAGTGGAGGGGAGTTAATTGTAAAGAGAGCTCTACCAATTTGTTCAATTTCGTTATTTCCTCTCTTGGTTTAGACAACTTTATTCAAATATCATACAAAATCAAACAATGAGGAGGTAATGAGGGTGACAACAAGCAAATGCTTATAACGCACCCTTTCCTCTCTCGACCTCACTATTTCATTCTTTAGTTAACTTAACCCTTTCGCCGCCAATGTCGCATTTATGCACCACAATGGTTTAACACCCATGCTACTAATAGGCATCAAATCATGGCCTGTTATCCCAAGACCCTATTTTGTTTATTTTGGTAGGTTAAGGATAGGCTTAATGTCAAATATGTGACAGAAAATTTTGAAATATTGCAGATATATTTTTCTCTGTGACTCAGGTAAGTTTAATGATATTTTTTGGCTGAAAAATGGCTGGCGGGAAAGGGTTAATTGTCTGATGCTGAAACGGAAGGACAGGTTTGGGTAGGGTGGACAGGGGGGGGGGGGGAGTGGGGGGGGCATATCTGGTCCTTGTTGCCCAGAGTACTGACGTTTGTCCCCAGCAGCACCTTGTCTTTCCCTTAAGACTGGACTGATACAGTCCATGGTAAGCCCCGCCAAACAGATCAGTAAAACTACCATTTAATCAAAGTGCCATCTTCTGTATTAGTGGATGAGATACACCCCCTCCCCTCCCTCTCCCTCTCCCTCCTCTCTCTCTCTCTCTCTCTCTCTCTCGTCTCTCTCTCTCTCTCTCTCTCTCTCATCTCTCTCTCTCTCTCTCTCTCTCGATTCTTTAATAGTGATTTGATTTATCCATCATATATTTAGTAGTTGCTAGATGAGTGAAGATAGATCAACTGTGGCTGATTATCTTACAATAACAGCTTGAACAAGTCATTTATTGTTTAAAATAGATAAAACCCTTGCTTAATAGTTTGATCTGTTCACAAGTTAACTAACAGTAGCCGACTAATTGTTGAATTGTTGATTAATTGTTGAATTATTACCCTGCAAATTATTATCGATTGGTTTGTTCAACCGTTTGATGAAATAGTGGATTATTA
>JAGGCT020004140.1:41379-43296 GCA_017654935.2 Phymorhynchus buccinoides
TTTCCCTGCGATAGCAGCGAGTACCAGTACCGAGTATGGCCAAAGATACTGTACAGTCTTTGGTATGGCTACCCTTCCGAGTCGGACATGAAAGATCCAGATCCAGTTTGAGCCTACTTGAATGTGCTGTGCAGATCAAGTAGAACCAGCCAACGCCAAGCCAGTCAGATGCACGGGAACAGGTAAGATGCCTTCGCGACGTAGTAATCAAATGTGCTTGTTTGCAGACCAGTGTTTAGGTGCATACTAACAGTTACAAAGTGGTAGATCAGGATCTAGATCTATTTTTATGTAGTCTATACTTCATGTCAGCAGCTGCAGATGAAAGAATGTTAGTCTTGTTCATTCTGTTCTGTTTATCGTGATTGCTGCAATCAGTTATTTGTGAAGATAGAGTAGGTTGAGTATAGATCTATAAGCAAGCAGCATGACTGTACAATCTGTTCTTTGACTTAGCTGATGTTGATCATCCCGAATCGTGAATCCTGACTTTGTACATTGACAGCTACTTTATACTGGCGTTTACTGTTGAAATGCACTGCCAAAGGCAATTTTAATTATTGGCAGAGGCACGAGCCCGTATTTCACATTCTCCAGGCAGGGGTACGGGCCCGTATTTCACATTATCCAGGCAGGGTACGGGCCCGTATTTCACATTCGCCAGCGCTCAATCACGGGACGCAAAAATTGTGCGTAAATGTCTTCAAAAACTACTAACATTAACTCTGACATGTTCCTAGAACCCTAGATCTATCCCTAACCCTGTTCCTTACCAAGAAGCGTTAAATATACGAAATAAAAAAAATGCATTGTTGATGAAAAATTCGACAAGGAAAAGTTACTATACTATCCCAGAAGATGGTCTGAGTGTTGCAACAACACCGTACCCGTAGCCACTGTGCTAATTATTCTGAGGACTCTTGCATCGACAAAGCGCATTGTTTAAAAAATGATGTTTGTGTGTATAGACTAGTAGATAGTAGTAACACTAGTAGTAGCAGTAGTAGGCCTAGTAGTAGTTGTAGGAAGGAAGAAAATGACTGCTTAACGTCATCCAGGCTGGAACAGGTACATGTTGGAAGTTAATAGACATAAAGATGGTGGGGCGATCCTGGAGGTACTGCACTACCAGGAAAGTCCCAATGCTTTTTTAAAATATCAATATGTATGTGCCTAAAAGGAATTACCGTGAGATCTCCCTTATAAGACTCCCTCCCATGTATGACCTACTTCTCTGAGACATAAATGTCCCTTCTTTGTAAGTATTAATGTTACTTCCCTTATAAGACCCCTCCCTTTCAAGACCTCATTTTGGATGATTTTTGAAGGTCTTATAAGTGAGGTTCCATTGTAGTAATATTATTGAGTAGTAGTAGTAGCAACAGTAGTAGTAGTAGTAGCAGTAGCAGTAATAGTAGAAGAGATGGAAGATTAAGAAGAAGAGAGAGACAGACAGACAGAGAAATAGAAAAGGAAGAACAGGGAGATGGCAATGAGATACATTCCCTCCCCCACCACCCCCACACACATACATAAACATACGTGCACACAATGTGACGCATAAAATCAAAAAAATATGTTCATGCTTAAACACGGGAACTATTAAAGTGACTGTAAATCACAACATAATAGTAATAACAGTGAAGCATTTATATAGCGCACTCCTCCGCCAAATGTGGAGCTCTATGCGCTTAGCAGAAAATCAAAAAGTAATAAATAATGATTATTACAGAGAGAGATAGAGCAGAAGAGGAGAAAGAGTGACAGAGACAGAAAGAGAATGAAACAGGAGATAGAGGAATGAGGAGAAAAAGAAGAGGGAGGCGGGAGTGATAGAGAAGGCGATGGAGGGGTGGGGGTGGGCAGATGAAGTGGCAGGGGGTGGGTGGGAGTGGGGGAGGGAGAAAGAAATCTAAA
>JAGGCT020004140.1:43796-46296 GCA_017654935.2 Phymorhynchus buccinoides
TCCTCATTATCCTCTATCTCCTGTTTCATTCTCTTTCTGTCTCTGTCACTCTTTCTCCTCTTCTGCTCTATCTCTCTCTGTAATAATCATTATTTATTACTTTTTTATTTTCTGCTAAGCGCATAGAGCTCCACATTTAGTGCAGGAATGCGCTATATAGATGCTTCACTATTATTATATTAGTTTTTGTGATTTAACAGTCACTTTAAATATTTTCCCGTGTTTAAGCATGCACCTATTTTTTTGATTTTTATGCGTCAACATTGTGTGCGCTGTAATTTTATGTTATTTGTGTGGGGGTGGTGGGGGAGGGAATGTATCTCATTGCCATCTCACTGTTCTTCCTTTTCTATTTCTCTGTCCGTCTGTCTCAGAAAATCTTCTTCTTAATCTTCCATCTCTTCTACTATTTACTGCTACTACCACTACTACTACTACTACTGTTGCTACTACTACTACTCAATAATATTACTACAATGGAGAACCTCCCTTATAAGACCTTCAAAAATAATCCAAAATGAGGTCTTATAAGGGAGGGGTTTTATAAGGGAGGTAATATTAATACTTACAAAGAAGGGAAATTTATGTCTCAGATAAGTAGGTCATACATGGGAGGGAGTCTTATAAGGGAGATCTCACGGTAATTCCTTTTAGGCACATACATATTGATATTTTTAAAAAAGCATCGGGACTTTCCTGGTAGTGCAGTGTCTCCAGGATCGCCCCACCAATCCTTTATGTCTATTAACTTCCAACATGTACCTGTTCCATCCAGCCTGGATGACGTTAAGCAGTCATTTTCTTCCTTCCTACAACTACTACTAGGCCTACTACTGCTACTACTAGTGTTACTACTAGGTCTACTAGTCTATACACACAAACATCATTTTTTAAACAATGCGCTTTGTCGATGCAAGAGTCCTCAGAATAATTAGCACAGTGGCTACGGGTACGGTGTTGTTGCAACACTCAGACAATCTTCAGGGATAGTATAGTAACTTTTCCTTGTCGAATTTTTCATCAACAATGCATTTTCTTATTTCGTATATTTAACGCATCTTAGTAAAAGGAACAGGGTTAGGGATAGATCTAGGGTTCTAGGAACATGTCAAGAGTTAATGTTAGTATTTTTTTGAAGACATTTACGCACAATTTTTGCTGTCCCGTGATTGAGCCCCACCCAGGTAGCCTGGAGAATGTGAAATACGGGCCCGTACCCTGCCTGGATAATGTGAAATACGGGCCCATACCCTGCCTGGAGAATGTGAAATACGGGCTCGTGCCTCTGCCAATAATTAAAATTGCTTTTGGCAGTGCATTTCAACAGTAAACGCCAGTATAAAATAGCTGTCAATGTACAAAGTCAGGATTCACGATTCGGGATGATCAACATCAGCTAAGTCAAAGAATAGATTGTACAGTCATGCTGCTTGCTTATAGATCTATACTCAACCTACTCTATCTTCACAAATAACTGATTGCAGCAGTGGTTGATGACGATAAACAGAACAGAATGAACAAGACTAACATTCTTTCATCTGCAGCTGCTGACATGAAGTATAGACTACCATAAAAATAGATCTACATCCTGATCTACCACTTTGTAACTGTTAGTATGCACCTAAACACTGGTCTGCAAACAAGCACATTTGATTACTACGTCGCGAAGGCATCTTACATGTTCCCGTGTATCTGACTGGCTTGGCGTTGGCTGGTTCTACTTGATCTGCACAGCACATTCAATCAAGTAGGCTCAAACTGGTTCTGGATCTTTCATGTCCGACTCGGAAGGGTAGCCATACCAAAGACTGTACAGTATCTTTGGCCATACTCGGTACTGGTACTCGCTGCTATCGCATGGAAAACGCAACTCGGCCTAGAATCACCGTCACTCGTTCTCCTCCTCCTTCTTAATCAAACGTACTGACGTCGGAAGGGACGTTACTGCTATCCTTAATGTTCGTTAGGCCTACCAACTTCGCATTTAACCAACCTTGGTCTCATTGAATCGACACTGTTGCTTCCATCTCGCTTTGTCTCGGTTGTTACGAGGATTTACAAGTCTCATAACTCAAATGATAAAGTCTGCATTCATCAAAATGATCTCCCATTCACAGCCTCGTTTGTATACGAGGACAATTAATACGTAAATGATATTAATTAACCTCGTATAGAAACGAGGCAAATCTGTGTGGAAAAAAATCCAGGTGAGAATGAGCACCTTTAGCGCCCAATTCCTGGGTAACCTGAGCATAATGCGTAGCGCGCTTCCTGCAAAAGGACTTCTGTCCGTCATTTCTTGGCGTTTCTAGAGAGAAAATTGAGCGGATCAGGGGGTCTTTAAGCTGTTTGGTGTGCATCCGTGGATCTAGCTGTCTCTCTTCCAACACAGTGTTCATCGTCGTCGAATGCTTCATCCCCTCTCATATAGATCTGAACTCACTGTCTCGGTCTTACAGAAGATGCCATAAACCTCCTGTGCCATTTTCATGAACTCTGC
>JAGGCT020004140.1:51296-72481 GCA_017654935.2 Phymorhynchus buccinoides
CATTTTTTCAGCCAAAAAATATCATTAAACTTACCTGAGTCACAGAGAAAAAAATATCTGCAATATTGCAAATTTTTCTGTCACATATTTGACATTAAGCCTATCCTTAACCTACCAAAATAAACAAAATAGGGTCTTGGGATAACAGGCCCTGGTTTGATGCCTTTTAGTAGCATGGGTGTTAAGCCATTGTGGTGCATAAATGCGACATTGGCGGCGAAAGGGTTAAGTTAACTAAAGAATGAAATAGTGAGGTCGAGAGAGGAAAGGGTGCGTTATAAGCATTTGCTTGTTGTCACCCTCATTACCTCATCATTGTTTGATTTTGTATGATATTTGAATAAAGTTGTCTAAACCAATGAGAGGAAATAACGAAATTGAACAAATTGGTAGAGCTCTCTTTACAATTAACTCCCCTCCACTAAATTAAGACTGGTGTAGTAAGTAGTACATAATGTATGTTTCACAATATCATATTGCTATGTTTTGCCTCTTAAAAAAGTGTAAAAAGATGATGTTACCTATAGATATAAAAATAGAGTTATTCGACAAAATGATTACTCCCATTCTTCTTTACGGAAGTGAGGTATGGTGCCATAACATAACAGATTTAGCTTCAAAACTACAACTTCGTTACTATAAAATTGTTCTCAAATTAAATAAAAGTACACCAAGCTGTATGGTTTATGGGGAATTGGGGCAGTACCCTTTAGAGATTCAAGCGAAGAGCAGAATGTTGCATTTTTGGTTTAAGCTTGTCAATGATGCTAACCAGTCCAAATTATCATGTACCATGTATCGTTTTATGTTACATTTGTATAAAGAAAACAAACATGTGTCACCTTTCATTTTATCTGTCAAAACTTTATTAGATAACCTTGGATTGAGTGGTTTGTGGCTACAGCAACCACACACCAATATTTCACAAAACTGGTTTAAATCTAAAGTTTTACTCACCCTAAAAGATCAATTTATCCAACAGTGGTTCTCGCAGCTGGAAGAAAAACAAATATTCAGTAACTATAAATTGTATAAAGATATGTTTTCTTGTGAGGATTACTTCAAAATGTTACCCGAAAACTTATTATTGTTTATTTGTAAAATTTAGAACATTAAATCATAGATTACCCATTCAAACGGGGAGAATCCAAAATATCCCACATAGTGAAAGGTTTTGCTCGAAGTGCGACCACCAAGCTCTAGGAGATGAATTTCATTATGTTTTTGAATGTCAAACGTTTCAGGATGCTAGAAAACGTTATTTGCCAAATTATTGTTTAAAACACCCAAACGTAATAAAGTTTAATTCCTTATTTCAGTCAAAAAATAAAAAGAACTCTCAGTCGTTTAGTTTGTTTCATAAAGGTTATCTTAAAAGAGTTCTGAACCTTAGTTGATACCACGTACCTCATACCACATTCACATTTTTTATTTTTTATTTTTTTTATTTTTATTTTTTTTATTTATTTTTTCTTCTATTATTCACACATCTTGGTCACCATGTCTGAGTTTATGTCCTAATTGTTTCTTGTCTTGTTTCATATGTCAATATTTGTTAATGGAGATAAGTTAATTAGCGGTTTAAAAAAAAGGATTCATATGTGCAATTCCAGCAACTGTGTTGTGCATGTATATGTGTGTGTGTGTGTGTGGGGGGGGGGGGGGGGTGTGTGAAGCTGTATCTGTGCATGATGGTATAATGTGCCTGTCTATATGGTGATGAGTACTGTTAAAAAAAAAGTGTTTTTGTTGGTTTTTGTTGTTGTTTTTGTTTGGAGCCTATGTAATACTATGTTGATGTGTACTGTTATGGGGTCTTTTGGGCTGTTGTTTGTAATGTTTGATGCCGCAGGTGTGAATGGTACGTGTATTAATTTTCTTGTGCCCCCAGGGGTTTTTTGAAATAAAAGTTGATTTGATTTTGATTTGCCATTTTGTCTGCCCCTCCTTTGCAATTCGTCACGCATCTATAGTTGCCTGTACAGTTGCTGCTACTGGTCCTGTTAGTGGTGGTGGCGGTGATGGTGGTGTGTGTGTGTGTGTGTGTGTGTATTTGCGTGCACACATAATATTGCATATGAACAGAATGCTATTTTTCATAAGTTTTTAATATTATATCCAGATGCATGCAAAGTATACATAAGAAAACTACCAACAAAAATTCAGAAACGTAAAGTATTGTTTTATACCACTTTCATGCGATTGATAATATTGTAAAATACGTTGTACAAGCCAGAGTACCTTAATATAGACGAGTGACGACATGGGCGATGCAAACACATACGATCACGTGACACGTCCTCAATCAAGAAACTTCAGAAAGTTCAGAACGCACCCTGAGCACCCTGCAAAGGGAGTTAAGCGCTCTATAAATAACCATTATTATTATTATTATTATTATTATTATTATTATATGGAGCCATGTTGGGTCCAAGTTCCCCCTTCCCCCCCCCCCCTTCCCCCCCCCCCCCCTCCCCCCCCCCCCCCTCCTCTCTATGGATCAATGATGATGGAAGCCTTTTTTTCACTGAAAATGCCGAGTATTTGTGCGGTTGGGTGCACAAATAGAATGATTGTGTCCCCGAGTCTATGTATTCCTGTCTCTATGTGTCTTAATCTCTATGTGTCCTAATCTCTATGTGTCCCCATCTCTATGTGACACAGTCTCTGTGTGGCCCATAGCTGTATGCCCTTCTCTATGTGTCCCCACCTCTATGTGTCCCCCGTCTCTATGTGTCCCATCTCTATAATTATGTCCCCATCTCTATATGAGCCATCTCTATATGCCGTTCTCTATGTTCCCGTCTCTATATGTCCCCATATCTATATGAGCCATCTCTATATGCCGTTCTCTATGTTCCCGTCTCTATATGTCCCCATCTCTATATGAGCCATCTCTATATGCCCTTCTCTATGTGTCCCTGTCCCTACGTGTCCCCACCTCTATGTGTCCCCGTCTCTATGTGTCCCATCTCTATATGTCCCCATATCTATATGAGCCATCTCTATATGCCCTTCTCTATGTTCCCGTCTCTATATGTCCCCATCTCTATATGAGCCATCTCTATATGCCCTTCTCTATGTGTCCCTGTCCCTACGTGTCCCCACCTCTATGTGTCCCCCGTCTCTATGTGTCCCATCTCTATATGTCCCCATATCTATATGAGCCATCTCTATATGCCCTTCTCTATGTTCCCGTCTCTATATGTCCCCATCTCTATATGAGCCATCTCTATATGCCCTTCTCTATGTGTCCCTGTCTCTACGTGTCCCCACCTCTATGTGTCCCCCCGTCTCTATGTGTCCCATCTCTATATGTCCCCATATCTATATGAGCCCATCTCTATATGCCGTTTCTCTATGTTCCCCGTCTCTATATGTCCCCATCTCTATGTGACTCATCTCTATCTGCCCTTATGCGTCCTCGTCCCTATATGTCCCCGTCTCTATGTGTCCCCCATCTCTATGTCTCGTCATTGTGTCCCCATATCAATGTGGTCCCGAGTCTGTATATCCCTGTCTCTATGTGTCCCCATCACTATGTGTCCCTATCTATGTGTCCCTATCTATGTGTCCCCATCTCTATGAATCCCCATATCTATGTGACCCATGCTGATGTTGCATTACCGCACCACACTGATACCACTGTCACTAAAAGGCATTGAAATTAGGGTCTGTTATCCAATGACCTTATGTTGTTAATTTTGGGAGATTGTGCAAGGGTTAACCCTTTCACTGCCTGCTCTTGTGTTTACTAGGGGAAGTGTGATGTCATTGATAATGTCATAACTTTTGATGTTATAGTTTTGAGATAAATCTGAAAAAGTATATTATCTCTAAAAAGCTATGTCTTGCTGGTGTTGACTTAACCAAATACCCCCATCCCACTGATCCAAAGTAGGGGGTGGGCGTTTACAAAGTACATACCCCTATGCACGAATTTTGCTCCAAAGTGGAGGGTGGACGTTTATTTGGTAAGTACTCCTATGCATGAAAATCGCATATAGTTTGTCATGATTATGTAACAGCATATATTTTGCATTAACATATGTAAGCGTCTGCTATGTTTGGTGCTCATTGCCTGAAATTTGCAAGTCAAAGCCATATAATTAATTCTGTTATTTACTCATACTTCGGCTTATTGGCGGCCATTTTGATTTTTTTTTTAAATCATAAAAAACCTGCATTTAGTTTGTTGTGATTGTGAAACAGCATAACAGGGGCCTGCTTAGCATTTGCATGTGTGCATACTAGCTAAGTTTGATTGCTTATATAATTAAATTTGCAACTCTAATTTTTTTTTTCAATCTAGTAGTAATAATTTGGCAGACATTTTGAATTTATTTACATATAAATATGCATATAATATTATGCTGTCATGATTGTGTCAAACATCGAAAAATGTTGACAAGTGTACATGTGTATCAAATTTGGTGCTTATATAATGAAATTTGAAACGCTAAACTTTAACTCTTCTAATGTGGTAGCCATAACACAAGCTGACTGGCAGCCATTTTGAATTTATTTAAGAATATAAATATAAATATAATTTATCATGATTGTGTAACAGCATGGATTAAGCATTTACAACTGTCAATGTATGCCAAATGTTGTGCTTATAATCTTAAATTGTTTTATAAGGTTGTCATAACTTTAAAAAATGGCGACCATTTTGAATTTAAGGCACTTTTAAATGTACATAGTTTGTCATAATTGCATACCAGGTTTTATTCTGTATCTACATTGTGTGCTTGTTAGTCAAATTTAGTGCTTAAAATATAAAATTTGCATCTCTTAAACTCGATCGGCCATTTTTATGTATTTTTAAAAATCAACATAACCCCCCAAAATGTTCAACTGCCCCTGTATCTGTAATTGTTTAGTGCCCAATGCCAATCACCTGTACCAAATTTAATGCTTGTAGCACGAAAATGCACTGTTTTGGACACTACTTGCCCAACTATCCTGCTCATCAGTTATATGGGATAATCAAGTGACGTCTTTATTTTATTACGTCACGTTAGCTGAATTGATGAATGTTCAAAAAGTTAATAACTGTTACGATGTAACGATGTAACATGTTGTTGTTGTTGTTTTTAGACTTGTCCGGAAGTTTCCACAGACTACAAGATTTTTTTATTGCAGAAAATTTCTGGGAAAACACTACATTAGGGGAAGACGGGGTAAAAAACGCATGGGCGGGTAAGAAGCCCACCCCAATTATCTCATGAAATAAAGAAAATTTCAGTCAAATTTGCCCATGAGACGAATGCTAGACATTAACGCTCGTCTCATGGGCAAAATGAGACTGAAATTTGCTTCATTTCATGAGATAATTGGGGTGGGCTTCTTACCCGCCCGTGCGCTTTTTACCCCGTCTTCCCCTAGTGTAGATGGTTCCGTGACATACTAGAAATTTGTGGAAAATAAGCGCAACGTAAAATAACTTGCAGTTCTTGTTGTTTTTATTAATTGTATGTTCCCTTTAAGACATATAATCATAATGCATGATTACAGCCGTTGATTTATTAGCTTTATGCAAACTTAAAGGAGTTTTGTCCGGCAAGATAAAGAAGCTTGACGATCTTTCTAGAATAGATCTTTCTAGAAAGGGGAGCAACTCTATACAGATTCGCTTAACCCCTTGACTGCCACCAACGTATCACGTACTGATCTGATAACATCACTGATGACGTCATCAGATGAAGAGGAATAACCCTGACATGCTGGCTTTTGCTCTAACACAGTCAAGAGAGTAATATCCCCAGACCATTTTGCCAGATTGGCTCTATCAGTTGTCTTTTTTGTGGCATGGTTTGCCCAATGATATTTTTTTTAATTTTCTCTGTCAGTCAAGGGGTTAATCTAAATTTAGATTGTACCAGAAGACTGATGTTTATTGTTCTGTAATGTACAGGAATTTTCTAGAAATGAATGCCTCTGTTTTTTAACATGCTATGAATTATAATGCGTTAATGCATAAAAATATAAATAATTAAATAATGCATCACATTAGGAAGTATGTAAACAAGATAAACGGTAAAATATGTAGATTTATACAAAATACTAATACAAACAGTGCATTAAAATTCACCCCATGGCATAAAATGCATTTTCCTATTATAAACAAAAATCAATATTAAAACTGCCAATAATGGAACATGCGCACACAAACACCCATCCCTCCATCACCCCACCCAGTCACACATTCACGAGAGAGAGAGAGAGAGAGAGATGAGAGAGAGAGAGAGAGAGAGAGAGAGAGAGAGAGAGAGAGAGAGAGAGAGAGAGAGTATACATTTTCCGTGCCATTCACCTCAATCGCTGAGCACACACATTTGACATTCACTCAGAATCACATTCATTTGTTCAACAGAGAAATGGAGGCTGGGATAAAACTGCTTCTTGTCCGTAGAGTCTTGCATTTGGGCATGCGGTAGCGCCTTCCAGGGGGTAAAAACTCGTAGAATTGACTAAGACCATGGCTGCTGTCGGTGGCAATCACTCGTGCTTTCCCTTTCACACGTCGATCATACAACACACTCATACTTTCTTCTCTCACACCCACAATCTTGCTACAGACATTCACCGTTTTGTTCAACACATTCTTACTTTTCACACTCAGGCTGCCAAACCAACAAATGAAGTAAAACGTTAAAACAGATTCAATAAAACACCTGTAAATTCCTTGCAGAACAGTTTCATTCACCCCAAAATTTCTGAGTTTTTGCAAGCAGTAGATTCGAGATTGACATTTCTTGTGGATAAGATTAGTATTTGCAGCAACATTCAACTTAGAATCAATCATTGTTCCTAAATATTTATACTCATTCACACGCTCAACTTTCACACCACGAATAAAAAGGTCAGGCACAACAGGTGAATTCTTTCTAAAATCAATCAGCAATTCCTTTGTTTTCTGTACATTACGGTCCAGGTAGTTCTGTTCACACCATGCTGCAAAAGAAGAAACTTGATCAAAATATACAGTCAGAGTTTGTAAGATCTTGGAGAGCAGAATCATCAGAGTATGAGGTGGAGTCAGTACCAGTACAGTCATTAGTGTAGAGAGTGAACAGGACAGGTGAGAGTACAGTGCCTTGAGGAAAGCCGATAGAAGTGTACTTTAAGGACGAGATAGCTTTCTGAAAGCGGACAGACTGAGATCTATTGACGAGAAAACTGATTATCCATTTAACAAAGCGAGTACAGACATCGTAGGAAAGGAGTTTAGTGGCCAGTAGATGAGGTTGGATTGTGTTGAAGGCAGACGAGAAATCAATGAAAACGATTAGTACAAAAGAGCCAGGTGTTTCCAGGTTTGTAAATGTGTTGTGAAGGAGAGTGAGTGTTGCATCGTCTGTACTTCTGTTGGGTTTGTATGCAAACTGATTAGGATCAAGGAAAGGGGTAGTCTGTGCTGTGATGTATTTGAGAATGAGTCTTTCAAAGCATTTCATAACAATGAAGGTCAAAGCAACAGGGCGATAGTCATTCAAGGAAGAGGGCTTAGTTTTCTTTGGAACAGGACAGATGATAGACTTTTTCAGAGATCAGGAACAGAACAAGCATTCACAGACCATGAACATACTAAAAACATGACATAATTGACTAGCACACGATTTCAAAAGACGCCCGCTGATGTTGTCAGGGCCCACAGCTTTTCTGATCTTCAGTTTGCTAAACAAACCCTCCACTTCTGCATTCTGCAGTCTCAATCACGCATTCACTCGCATCGTCCACACGCTCATCACACATTCTATCCAGTCTGTTCACAACATGATCCAAAATCCTCTTTCACGTCATCACGCTCAAACCTGCAGTAGAATTCGTTCAGTTTCTCAGAAAATTGTTGTTGTTCCTCCAGGGGCATGACCAATGTCTGGCTGGCTGGCTTATTCTGCCCAGTGAGGGTTTTCAATCCTTTCCAGGCATCGGCCATGTTCCCCCGTTGGAACTGGGATTCAACTTTTTCTTTATAAACCTTTTTCTGTTCACGTATCTCGTCTGACAGTGTTTTTGGATGGTCTTTCTCTCTGCTTTGGTTCCAGTCTGAAAAAGAAACTACTTTTGATTAATTGTAGTCTTAAACGACTTGGTCACCCAGGGATTAGAAACGCAGCGATAGCACTTCTAGCAAGATTAGCTGTACTATAGCTAGCACCGTCTGAGTACAGTTTTGTGAGGAAATTAGAGACATGCACATAGTTAGGGTTTGTGATTTCATTTTCTCTTACAAAGTCTTGCCATTTATTAATGCATGTGTTGTACGACTTTTGAGTATTAGGCCTCCATGAGTATAAGACTAGATTGGTACATTCTGTGGTCAATCCTGCTTTCATGAACACTTGCCCGAGACTTTGCAGACCAGCAGATCCAATCAGCATTTCTGGAGAAGTAGGTGGATCATTGTGGGGTGGCTTGGAAGATGAAAAAGCCTTGACGACCCGCTAGTTTCACAGGACGGTTGCACATGAGGCATTGTATCACGGGTACCAGGGTTGTGTTGACCAATCTGGAACTACAAGGATCCCCGTGGCTTTTTCCTGCTGAATTTTCTGTGCCACCCGACTGATGATGCTGAAAGGAGGGAAAGCATAGACATTTAAGTCTTTCCAAGAGAGTGAACATGTATTAATGGCTTCTGCTTCGGGATCTGGTCTGTACGAAATAAATCTCTTCATCTGATGGTTAGTCCTGGATGCAACTAGATCAATTTCTGGTGAGACCTGCAAGCGTTGGCAAGCATCCTGTAAGGCTGCCTCATCCAATTTCCATTCTGCGTCTAGGTTGGTGCGTCTGGATTCTTTGTTAGCTTCAGTGTTCAACACACCCGGAATATGAGCAGCACTCAACCACACATTATGCTTCACACACCATGCCCAAATGGCTCCTGTAATGTCATTGCAAGCATCAGAGTGGCTTGTACCCATTTTGTTTATACAGCTCACTGCGGTGGTGTTGTCAATCATGAGTCTGACATGCTTATTGCTCACAGTGCTCTGAAAACATTTCAAGGCAAAGAACACAGCTTTCAGTTCTAAGTAATTTATGTGAAAGTCTGTTTCACAGACCAACCACTCTCCGCCCGAAGATACGCCTTCGCAGTGACAGCCCCATCCTGTAAGACTGGCATCTGTTGTGACCATAATGTCGGGTTCACCCTTGCAAATGTTATTTTCTGCCGTTCCAATGTTCTCGGTCCACCATTGTAGCTCTGAAAGGCTATCTGGTGATAAGAGCATGAACTGATCAAAATCTCCTCTACTCGTTTTCAAAGCTGCAGTTGTTTTTTCTTTTTCTTGCAGGCGGTAGTGAAGTGGTCCAAATTTGACTGCCGGAAAGCTGGCCACCATTTTCCCAATGACTCGGGCCAGTTCTCTGATCTTGCATTTATTTCTCCTTAGAAGCTTCTCGCAATCATTCTGCAAGCTTGTCTCCCTTTCCTCAGTGAGTCTCACCTTCATATCCACTGAGTCAATTATTACACCTAGATACTGAATTTTTGTACTTGGTTCAAATACTGATTTTGTTGGATGCACAATGAACCCCAGCTTTTGAAAAAGAGTAGCGGTGTCAATGACATTCTGCATGCAGGCTTCTCTTGTAGCCCCTACCAGCAATGAATCATCTAAAAATATGTTCATATGTGGCCCTCTTTTCTGAGCAAAGCGAACTCTTGTTTCAACCGCTTGGTGAACCACCGAGGTCCCAGAGTTAGTCCGTTTGGTAGTACATTGTATTCAAAACGTTGGTCTTTCCACACAAACCTCAGGAATGTGTTGTGTTCCTCATGAATGGGCACTAAATAGTATGCATCTTTAAGATCTATTGATGCCATGAAGCAGTTCTTATGGATAAGAGTCAGAGCTGTATTGAGTGTTTCCATTTTAAAATGGTGGTAACAAACTTCTGAGTTGAGTCTACTTAGATTCAGAATCATACGATGTGTTCCGTCTTTCTTACTTCTAGTAAACACAGGGGAGAGTACTTCGCCCTCAGTTTGACTACATTGGGAGATGACACGCTTTGAAATAAGGTTTTGGACTTCTGAGTCAATGATCTGGCATTCACTTGGACTGACAGCTTGCGTTTTGTTAGAAGACAAGTTACTAAGAGTTCCTAAAGGACAATTTATCTCTATCTTTGCTCCTTGAATCATTTGCAAAATCTCAGAATCAGACGTAATCTGTGCCCATTCATGCTGAAAAAACATCAGCCTTCCTGCCACAAAACTATCCACATTGGCCTCAAACGATTGTATCAAGCTTCTCACCTTTCCAGCTAGTGATAGGGAGACCAGCGGGAGTTGTAGCCCCTGTAGTGGCCCCGCCGTTTGTTGTGCTCCCACTGCTGCCGTTTGTAGTGGGGAAACCCCCGACTTTTCCCTAAAAAACCGCCACGCCGGCTGGAACGTTTTGCGCAGAGCCATGGGCTTGATTTCCGCCTTGGGGTCGGTATGGCTTCTCTGGCTGGGTACAGCTCGCTGCTATCTGTTCAGCTTCTCTGATCTCTTTGAGCGAAATGCCTAGATCATCCCCAAAGAGCTGTGACGTGATGGGGACAGATTCGTCACAAAGTTTTGGTTCGCTGAGATACGGTCGAAGAGCATGGCGACGGCGGAAGGATATCTCACGAGACGCATGTGCGCAGAGGGCAATACAATCTGTGCAGTTTTGTACCGCGCCAGCCATTTTCTCACTCAGTGTTCAGTCTTTAGAGAGACTGACGTCACACGCCCGCACATTGGCGGGGGCAGTTTTGATGATTGCGCGCTGAATGTGCTGGTACTTCAAATCTGTTTTCACAGCCACGTCTGGAAGTTTGTTCCAAATTCTAGGGTTGACAATTGGCACAACGAGTCGTGCGCAGTTTTCTGGTCTGTTGTAGATTTCAAATTTCTCCTTTTGGTCAGCAGCTTTGAGTTTCTCCTTGATGTGACCGTCAATTATTTTCGCCAGTCCTGCTAGCACTTTTTCTCCAAGTTTCTCTTCTTCCGAATCGATCTCTGCCGCGATTCTTTCGAGTAATTCTATGTCGTGATCGACTTCTTGATGATCCGGTTTTTGAGTGCTGTATGTTCTCTTGGTGTTGTCCCGGTTTGGATGAGTGAGACGACCGCACTTTTGGGGGGTCACTTGGGCCCGTGTGTGCGTCCGAGATAGCGCACTGAACAAGGTTGCCAAGAGCCTCGAATTTCTTGGCCCAGTTTGCATCCATGTCTTGCACCATTTTCATAATATCCTCGGGTTTCGGGGCTGTGGGTTCGGAAATACCCTCCCGTGAACTCGGAGATGCCATGGCTTCTGAAAGAGCCACGAAATTGACCACTCAATGTGGTCAACCAGTTGTTATTTCAGAGTAGGGTTCTGAGAGAGCCGACTGGCCAATTTAGATTCCCGGTGCAAGTCGAGCAATGGTAATAAATAAAGCAATCTCTTGAAATGTGAAATGAAAAAACTAACCTGATTTTCGATAAGCAGAACGTCACAAACACACACACATAGAATTTAGACCATTTTTACAAGCTTAAACCGCTTAGGATGTGACAATAACTAAAACAGTAAACTAATATTCTATGAAGCTCTCCTGGCTGCGTTTGGCACCTCTGGAATCCTGGCGCGAACTGGCTAATCTGGGCAGGCGCGCATCTCACGTTTTCACTTGGTCAGGGTGTGTATACCTCTGACCAATCAGTATACGTGATATAAGTAAATATATGCATTATTTTTAAAGTTTAGTGGAAACATTTTAAGAAGTACTTTTCTTGATGACATGACATATCCCATAAAACTCGTGAACTGTCTGGATCAGCTCTGCTCTGAACTTGCTATTCGTCAAACAGTACAGGTAGAAGTTGACAGCACTCTTGAAGTAGAACAGGAAATAACTGACTGCATGTAACACAGACTTATTAGCAGGGTGTTCCCGATCAGAATAATCATGTTCATATATCATGATAGTTAAAGCAAACGGCGTTGTCAGGAGGACAAAACATGCACTATCAACAATCAAGGTGACCGTCCATGAGGACACTCTAAGATCTCTGACATCCTGGCTGGTTTGTTGTCCAGTAGAACGTCTTCTTGATTTGACACATCTGACCAGTGACCACAACAAAAAACTGTTGCTGGTGATCAGAATCACGAAAGGTAAGAAATAAATTTGAAATACGCGAAACTCAAACAGTGACATTATCGACCTATCCAGCCTACAACCCCATCTACTTCTGCCACTTTTGCCAAGAAAATGCCAGTTCAACGCAATGATGAAGATGATCACAATGCCTGCTGTAACTCGCGAGTTTACCTTTGTCCACACAGCACTGACACGACGTGGCCACAGCACAGAAGCAGCTCTGAGCACGGTGAGTGCCACCAGCATCCATGACGATATAGTGGTGACTGTGTGATGTGTGATCATATACATCTTGCATTGCCACAAGTTACCATCACTAAAGGATTGTACATGTAATTTGTCATTAAACAGTCGGTCCAGAGGCCCTGCTATCAGCACCAACTGGTCAGACAGGGCCAGGGTTTTGAAGAACACACTGTAGGTGGAGGAAGGAAGACGAAGCATGATCAGCATTATCAGGCAGTTCCCTAAAATCCCAGAGGCACACACGATGGGATCACGTATATCCCTGATGAGCTCAGCAAGGTCTTTGTAGTGTTGGTGTTGAGAATATCCAACATCATCCCGTGTAGAACGGTCCGAGATCTCTGTGGTACTGGTCAGTCCAAAGACTGGGTCACTGGAGGTGGCTGGACTATTTTCAGTTAGCATTGTAGGTTAAAACAGAACAATCAGTTGAATTTCGAGGCTGTTCTATTAGTTATTAGCACCCTAGGTTAAAACAGAACATTCCATTGAATTTGGAGTCTATAATGCTTTGTTAGTTATTAGAATCGTAGGTTAACACGGAACAATCAGTTGAATTTGGTGTCTATCTGCTTTGTTAGTTATTAGCATCGTAGGTTAAAACAGAACACTCAGTTGAATTTGGTGTGTATCTGCTTTGTTAGTTATTAGAATCGTAGTTTAAAACGGAACACTCAGTTGAATTTGGAGTCTATCTGCTTTGTTAGTTATTAGAATCGTAAGTTAAAACGGAATGCTCAGTTGAATTTGGAGACTATCTGCTTTGTTAGTTATTAGCATCGTAGGTTAAAACAGAACAATCCGTTGAATTTGGAGACTATCTGCTTTGTTAGTTATTGGCATCGTAGGTTAAAACAGAACAATCCGTTGAATTTGGTGCCTTGTTAGTTATTGGCATCGTAGGTTAGAACGGAACACTCATTGGATTTGGTGTCTATCTGCTTTGTTAGTTAGATACAATATTTATGCAAAATCTGTTTACCAGATTTTCATTACTTTGCTGAATTGCTTTAAAACTATTCAACGTATGTTACGTGGATCACTACATTCTTATTCATTCATATTTTGTGGTAAAGAATTTTGCATTTTGTGGGGTTTTTTTCTCCGTCTGGCTCCATCTGTAAATAAGATTTATGAACAAACAGAACATTTGGGTCAGTCTTTGTGTCATTTACAATAATTTTGATTAAAGTAAAAGAATTAGAAATGTTAATTATTTTTTAAGATCATTTTTAGAGTCATTGATAGAGCGTTTGTCTCATATCATCAATGGTGAACAGACGTTAAATAAACCACTGAACTGAATTGATAGTGCGTCATGATGAGAAATGTCCATTTAAATACTGAATTGACGTGAGACATCTTTCAGACTTTAGGCTTTGCGTTGTAATCTGACTCTATCCCAAATGCAAGACTGCCATCAACAACCCTTTTCATGTATTTTGTTTACTAAAGATGTGATTTTAACGCAGTACACCTATTGTAGTTGATGTAAAGCTGAAAGCTCTATTTGTTCATCATGTACGCAAAACATGTAATATTTATAGGTTTTAAGATTAAAATTAAAATCATAGCCCCGTCGACAGCAAAGGCCATGTTAGGGCTGTCACCATGTTACATCTCAGCACGTTAAAATGCATAGGTTACTGTGAATACTATTTCAGTTTGTACGTGCACAAACATGTATGCTTATAGGGTAGGGCCTATGCTCAATGCTCTCTTAGTTCACCACGTAAACAAACAAGTATTGTTAACCACCACGCGTGGTCAGACTGTCACAATCCCTTTATCACATGCATAGTACACACACTATACGCTATCACATTGAACACATCATATTAGATTTGAAAGGTTTATATTACAAGAAGGAAACAGAAAGACGTATAGGTGTGTAGGTGTGTAGGTGCATCTGGAGAGAGAGAGAGAGAGAGAGAGAGAGAGAGAGAGAGAGAGAGAGAGAGAGAGAGAGAGAGAGAGAGAGAGAGAGAGAGAGAGAGACGGAGACGGAGACGGAGACGGAGACAGAGACAGAGAATGAACGAATGGTTAAAAAAAACCATAGCTTCTTTACATCTTGCCATCAGAAAAAAGAAAATGCAAAACCAATTCATGAATAAACAACATTAGCTACGTGATCATAATGTTGACAAAAAACGCAGGAAAAAGTACATGAAAATACCAAGCAAACACACACTCACACACACGCGCGCGCGCGCACGCACACACACACACACACACACACACACGCATACACACACACGTACGCACGTACGCACGCACGCACACGCACACACACAACACACACACACACACACACACACACACACACACACGCGCGCACACACACACACACACACACACACACACACACACACATATATATATATATTTATTTATTTTTTTAAGGAACATAGAATATTTCATAACGTTAACTTGTTTCTGAAGTTTACAAATTCATACATTAGATACAGAAAAGTTTCATCAATTCGGCATTTCAAATGCAACAACTTTTTAGTCCTACAGAGTTGTGTGGAGTGGGAAGTTTGGCTTGTGCGGCTGTTATCTTTTTTTGTATATATATATATACAGAATATTACATAACGTTAACTTGTTTCTGAAGTTCACAAATTCATACATTAGATACAAATTTAGTTTTAGTCCTACAGAGTTGTGTGGAGTGGGAAGTTTGGCTTGTGTGGTTGTTATCTTTTTCTGTATTTTTTGATTCATCTGTCCTGCACAGCTCACCATCTGATGGTGATTGTTGGTCTATAGGATTTATTTCTTAACTATATTCTTCCTCTTAGAGGACATCCTGACTGGCAGATCCCAAGGATGGCTTCCAACATTTTGCCTCCACCATAGCATACTACTATTTTTATCCTTAATTTGGATATCACCTCAGTAGTTTGCCCTCATTAGTCAGGTCTATCAGGTTTTTGAAAATAAAATTTCAGAACATTATTATTTTGTTCATTTTACATGAGATTTTTTACTTTTTCTGGTTTAACTTTGTGCTGGTTTGCTTTTATTGTTGATTTTCGATTTGGTGCAAAGAAGACACCATTCTCTTGTAGAATGTCTTTTTTGCTCAGGTTGGCATCCACTGGACAGTCTAATTGCAGGCCGATCATGCAAACTGATGAGACTTTCTCTTAGGTCGAAACAGCTGTCTTTGCATAGGGCACTGTCCCTCCCCCATTGGGAGAAAAAGTAAATCAGCACATTTTATTTATTATCAGGAGCGAAGCGACTTGGTATCCCACAGCACAGTGAGCCAAAGAAGGACCGTGTCTGTCTGTCTGTCTGTCTGTCCGTCCGTCCCACGTTAAAGTCAAGAAAGCCTTAACCGATTTTAATGATATTTGGATGTTAGGTCCGTTGCGTCACCGTGATGGTTTTAGACTATTTTGCAGAAATAAAACTTAACAAAATAACCGTTAAATGACAGTTATTTTCTGTTTTTAACACATTTCCGCCAATTTCATCCAAACTATTTCACAGAATGTCGTAGAATTTTGAAGTAGATACTTTTTTTTTCTTAACAAACATAACCCCCAAGTTTGGAAAGCATGACAACATTTTTGTCGGTTAAAAACGGTTATTTTTTTAGCTTGGCAGTGATTGTAATGAAAATTGGTGGGTAGGTTCATGTTTTCATTCTGAAAATAATAGTACCCTCTTCATAAACGACACTTAACTTTTGACAGTTGAAAACCGTTATTTTTTAGTTTTGCAGTGATCGTAATGAAAATTGGTGGGTAGGTTCAGCTTTTCATTCTGGAAATTATAGTGACCTTTTCATAAACGACATTTAACTTTTGACAGTTGAAAACCGTTTTCTATTTTTGCAGTGATCTTGATGAAAATTGGTGGGTAGGTTCAGTTTTACTTTCTAAGCATGATAATGAACTTTTTGAATAACGACATTTTAGTTTTGACAGTTAAAACCCGGTTTTTTTAATTTTCACGGTTCTGTCTATCTGTCTGTCTGTCCTCTCTCTCTCTCTCTCTCTCTCTCTCTCTCTCTCTCTCTCTCTCTCTCTTTCTGTGGAAAGAAAAAATCGTTTCTCTCTCTCTCTCTCTCTCTCTCTCTCTCTCTCTCTTTCTGTGGTGGTGACCAGCTTCTTTTTATAGAAGTAAATGTACACACTTTATGGGGTTCGCCGAATTGTCGGCAAAATATGACCGAAAAACCGCGAAAAATGGCAAAATCGGCGAATTTTCAATCTTGAATATCTCAAAAACGGCTGCATGGATCTCGTTCATATTTTCAGAATGTAATACAAAATAAATTTGCAACACTTCCCATATACAATCCAACCAGAACTACGAGCCGGAAGTGCCACAGATATGGTCAGGCAGCTTTTATTTGGTTTACAGAGTAGCCAAAACCGGAAGTGCCGTCACAAAACTAACTATTGGATATTGTAGCCCTTATGTTGGCCCAGGTCTGAAAGGAGTTTGTTGACGATATGTTAAATGGTTTGGAAGTTATTCAAATATATGTAAATTTGGTTGACCTACTTTCACTATCTTTTTTACTTATCAACCGATTTTGCTTACATTCACAGGAAAATTCACTATTCTCATGCTCAATATCCAATATTATACCGATTGGCCAAATGTTGGCCGAAATATGGGCTAAAAATGGCAACATTCGGCCAATATTCAAGCTTGAATAACTCAAAAACGGCTTCGCGGAATGCATTCCTTTTTTCACTGATTATTAAGGAGTATCTTTGCAACACTTCCGACATGAAACTGAGCCAGAAGTGCCAACTGAAAGTGGGGACAAATATTTTCAAGTTTATTGAGTCAAAACCCCTTCGACAAAATGCATAGAATGCTATTTAGAGCAAAGACTGTACAGGGGAACAGTATCTTTGTTTAGAGTAAGCAAGCCATAGCAGTGTTACAGTGACGCAAAGTGACACTGACGTCATTGGTGTCTTTGAAGTAAGCTGTGACGTATATAGTAGCTTATGAAATTGCGGTAGGCCACAACAATATCGCCACAGAAAGAGAGAGAGAGAACAATGAACAACAATATTTTACTGAACTGGGCCATCTGCCCATGTCAAAGGGGACAGCGGGGTAGGGTCATCAGAAAATAAGAGAGAGAGAGACAGAGATAGAGGGAGAGAGAGAGGGAGAGAGAGAGAGAGAGAGAGAGAGAGAAAGAGTGTTGAAACAGAGAGAGAGAGAGAGAGAGAGAGAGAGAGAGAGAGAGAGAGAGAGAGAGAGAGAGAGAGAGAGAGAGAGAGAGAGAGAGAGAGATTGAAGATGATAATTTTTATATAGATGGTTGATGAAAAGGGAGAATCCTGTCATGTTTGTCCTATCACCCCCCTATCTCTCTCTGTTTATCTTCCTCCCTCCTCTCTCTCTTTCTCTCTCTCTCTCTCTCTCCCTCCTCTCTCTCTTTCTCTCTCTCTCTCTCTCTCTCTCTCTCTCTCACTCTCTACAGCTTCGCTCCTGGGTGTGCAGTGCCAAAACAGAATCTTACCATGTGCCCTCTCTCTCTCTCTCTCTCTCTCTCTCTCTCTCTCTCTCTCTCTCTCTCTATATATATATATATATATATATATATATATATATTTTAAGAAAAGTGTCCCCCGAGGAAGATGTAATTAAACATCGAAATATTGGGAAACTCTGTTGTGTTTGTTTTTCTTTTTTCAATCTCCATTTGTGTGTATATATATATATATATATATATATATATATATATATATATATATATATATATATCTTTCTCTCTCCCTCCATCCATCCCTCTCTCTATGTTTTTCTCTATCACCCCCTATCTCTCTCTGTTTATCTTCCTCCCTCCTCTCTCTCTTTCTCCCTCTCTCTCACTCTCTCTCTCTCTCTCACTCTCTCTCTCTCTCTCCTCTCTCTCTCTCTCTCTCTCTCGCTCTCTCTCGGCACTCTCTACAGCTTCGCTCCTGGGTGTGCAGTGCCAAAACAGAATCTTAACATGTGCGAAAGGCACTGCACCTCTACTTAATTAATTTTTTTTTTTTTAAATTTTAACACAGAGTATTTCATAACGTTAACTTGTTTCTGAAGTTCACAAATTCATACATTAGATACAGAAAAGTTTCATCAATTCGGCATTTCAAATGCAACAACTTTTTAGTCCTATAGAGTTGTGTGGAGTGGGAAGTTTGGTTTGTGCGGCTGTTATCTTTTTCTGTATTATTTGATTCATCAAATAACACAAAAAGAAAATAAACTCCAACAAATCCGTGGTGGTTTCAATTGTAATACTAGCTTTCGAGAGGTGTCCTCTCTTCTTCAGGTATGACACACTGGTAAAGAGAATCACACGTAAACAAACACAATAATGACGTACAATGATGACCCTGCATAGCAACAACACTGACGTAAAGTTATGAAAGAGAGAGAGAGAGAGAGAGAGAGAGAGAGAGAGAGGACAATGGTTTACTGAGCCGGGCCATCTGCCCATGTCAAAGGACATGTGTATGTGTGTGTATGTGTGTGTGCGGTGTGTGTATGTATATGTGTTTGCATGCGTGTGTGTGTGTGTATGTGTGTGTATATGTGTGTGTGTGCATATGCGTGCGTGTGTGTATGTGTATGTATGTGTGTCTGCGTGTTCGTGTGTGCACCGGCGTAAAAAACGTATGCAATATGCACGCAATCTAGCACTTTCTTAGAAAGGCGTTCCGAATTAACTGCCTGCTTGATTTATTACTGTTTAAAGAGGGATTCGTTTTTCGTTCTATTTTCACAACCGTTCACCGAGACAACCAGTGATTTATGTCAGTTGCACTACCTTTTTTCTGGTATTCAATAATTTGTATTCTTTCTCTTCATTCATTACACAATTCCTGCTTTCACTCACTCTTTCATCCCATCAACATATACATTCTGTTTTGTCTTACAACAGTTCATTTAGTAGACTAATGCATCGCTGTTGCGTAGGGGAATGTGTCCTATAAAGGAATAGTTTCTACGCTGGGTTATCCCTCAAATCGTTCGTAATGAAGCCTTTGGAAATGAGGCACTGCTTTAAAATTGGGACCATTTTGGCTGGGCAGAAATAAAAGGACAAGAAGTCTTCATGATGAAACGAGGAAAAAAGACTCATCCATCTTTTAGTGTTATCTCAATGTTTGTTATTATTTGCATATGCACAGCATTAAAGTTTAAACAAGAGCTGGTAGTGAAATCATTTGTGATAATGCATGGGAAAAACTCACAGACATTATGGAATGTTGATATAAACTGAGATTTACGTTTTTCGTGATGGTGCAAAGATTCTTTGCTAATACTCAGAAAACCGATTTCAGTTATCTTGTCTAGTTTTATTTTATAATTATTTGAAATGTGGCGTTCGAGATAGATCACTTCCAGAAACCAAGCGGAGAAGACAGAATGTTGCCTCTTTCTTTCTATTGACTTGACTTTAGGAAACAACAACAGTGAAATTTTAAAAAAATCGTTCAACATTGTCTTTCATGTTGCGGCTGCTGGTAGAATACATAAAAATAGACGTAATATGCTCTAAATAGAACATTGGTGTTTTGAGGATTGTTGACTATTTTTAGCTTTTGCTCTTAAACATTCTGAGCGACATTATGTTGGGTTTTTCCCATGCACCATCACATTTTATTTTTCTGAGGCAGCTATATATATTGTCTATTTCCTTGTTGTTTGGCTCAGATTCCAATGTCATGTGTGGGCAATTTATTAGACGATTAATCTTTATGTTAAGCCCATGTGTTCCGACCTTGAGATGATCTAAAACTACTGGTGGGTGGTGGGGTGGATGTGGGGGTGGGGGCTCGATTTAGGAACAGTGAATTGCAGCCTCATATCTGAGTCTGGAAATGTATACTGTTATTATGAGCGCATGGGGGATTTGGTACCTAAATATGGCCGCCGAGCTGCGTGATATGATTAATCCGCGCATGCGCATCTTGTCTATCTCGTAACTCAGAGAAGCTCCGAGAAATGGAATCTGTTTATTTTAGTTGTTAATGTTGTCGATTTATTTAATTTCGAAGCAGTACTTTTCTATTGTTATGCCGCTAATAACGGCTGGTTTTGTATTGCAAACAAATTTGATTCTTTGACGCAGTTTGTCAAAAACCTCACCACCAACAACCCCAACAACACTCGAAACTACAAAAACAACAGCCACAAAGCTGTGTTAAACCGCATCACGTCATTTCCCCCCCGGACAATCACCCCCCCCCCCCCCCCCCCCCCCCCCCCCCCCCCAGACAATTCCTCCCAGACAATCCACCCGGGACAATTCCCCCCTATGACTTACCCCCCTAGGATATTATCCCCCTGGACAATCCCCCCCTAGGACTTAAGCCCCTAGAATATGTCCCCCTTGTATAATTCCCACCAAGGACAATCTTAAAAGTAAACATCGAAAGTAGAATACTCACACAACCATTTGTTTTTTTAGGCATAAAGAGTTTTTACTCTTAAAGACCCGCCTCACGTGTCACGTTCCCTCTTATGCTTGGAAGATTTCTTACGATTTCTCACTAGCTATAAGAGTGACAAAAACATGATTTCGACACGTGACGTGGTTGGTATTTAACTGTTGGCTTGTACTTGTGTTTGGGGGTGATTCTGGAAATGTCTTAATGTTCTCAAGAGAGTGGAGTCACTGTGCAAAGCGGAGCTCACTCAACTCATTGTTGGACACCCACCACCACCCAAGCGTCGAAAGTACAACAGCAGCAACACCCGCCTATGCATCGTTGTTAATTCCTATCATGAGCGCAACATTGATGATTATTTGCGAGTAA
>JAGGCT020004140.1:72981-88220 GCA_017654935.2 Phymorhynchus buccinoides
TTCGTTCTATTTTCACAACCGTTCACCGAGACAACCAGTGATTTATGTCAGTTGCACTACCTTTTTTCTGGTATTCAATAATTTGTATTCCTTCTCTTCATTCATTACACAATTCCTGCTTTCACTCACTCTTTCATCCCATCAACATATACATTCTGTTTTGTCTTACAACAGTTCATTTAGTAGACTAGTGCATCGCTGTTGCGTAGGGGAATGTGTCCTATATAGGAATAGTTTCTACGCTGGTTTATCCCTCAAGTCTTTCGTAATGAAGCCATTGGAAATGAGGCACTGCTTTAAAACTGGGACCATTTTGGCCGGGCAGAAATAAAAGGACCAGAAGTCTTCATGATGAAACGAGGAAAAAAGACCCATCCATCTTTTAGTGTTATCTCAGTGTTTGTTATTATTTGCATATGCACAGCATTAAAGTTCAAACAAGAGCTGGTATTGAAATCATTTGTGATAATGCATGGGGAAAACACACAGACATAATGGAATTTTGGCATAAACTGAGATTTTAATTTTTCGTGATGGAGCAAAGATTCTTTGTTAATACTCAGAAAACCGATTTGAGTTATCTTGTCTAGTTTTTATTTTATAATTATTTGAAATGTGGCGTTCGAGATAGATCATTTGCAGAAATCGGACATAGAAGACAGAATTTTGCCTCTTTCTTTCTATTGACTTGACTTTAAAGAAACAACAACAGTGAAATTTGGTAAAAAAATCGTTCAAAATTGTCTTTCATTTCTGAGGCTGCTGGTACCCATACATAAAAATAGACAGTAACCAACTGCCCTAAATAGAAAATTGGTGTTTTGGGGTTGTTGACTATTTTTAGCTTTTGCTCTTAAACATTCTGAGCGACATTATGTTGGTTTTTCCCATGCACCATCACATTTTCTTTTTCTGAGGCAGCTATATATGTCTATTTCCTTGTTGTTTGGCTCAGATTCCAATGTCATGTGTGGGCAATTTATTAGACGATTAATCTTTATGTTAAGCCCATGTGTTCCGACCTTGAGATGATCTAAAACTACTGGTGGGTGGTGGGGTGGATGTGGGGGTGGGGGCTCGATTTAGGAACAGTGAATTGCAGCCTCATATCTGAGTCTGGAAATGTATACTGTTATTATGAGCGCATGGGGGATTTGGTACCTAAATGTTGGCCGCCGAGCTGCGTGATATTTAATCCGCGCATGCGCATTTGTCTACTCGTAACTCAGAGAAGCTCCGAGAAATGGAATCTGTTTATTTTTGTTGTTAATGTTGTCGATTTATTTAATTTCGAAGCAGTACTTTGTCTATTGTTATGCCGCTAATTGCTGGCTCGGCTGGTTTTGTATTGCAAACAAATTTGATTCTTTGACGCAGTTAATCAAAAACCTCACCACCAACAACCCCAACAACACTCGAAACTACAAAAACAACAGCCACAAAGCTGTGTTAAACCGTGGCGTCATTTCCCCCCCCTACAATCCTACCCCCTCCCCCCCCCCCCAGACAATTCCTCCCAGACAATCCCCCCGGGACAATTCCCCCCTATGACTTACCCCCCTAGGATATTATCCCCCTGGACAATCCCCCCCTAGGACTTAAGCCCCTAGAATATGTCCCCCTTGTATAATTCCCACCAAGGACAATCTTAAAAGTAAACATCGAAAGTAGAATACTCACACAACCATTTGTTTTTTTAGGCATAAAGAGTTTTTACTCTTAAAGACCCGCCTCACGTGTCACGTTCCCTCTTATGCTTGGAAGATTTCTTACGATTTCTCACTAGCTATAAGAGTGACAAAAACATGATTTCGACACGTGACGTGGTGGGTATTTAACTGTTGGCTTGTACTTGCGTTTGGGGGTGATTCTGGAAATGTCTTAATGTTCTCAAGAGAGTGGAGTCACTGTGCAAAGCGGAGCTCACTCAACTCATTGCTGGACACCCAGCACCAGCCAAGCGTCGAAAGTACAACAACAGCAACACCCGCCTATGCATCGTTGTTAATTCCTATCATGAGCGCAACATTGATGATTATTTGCGAGTAATTGCATTCAATGTGTTCTTTTGAAACCATGACACTTTCTCTGGCAACAGGCCTTGACTTTTGTGTCATCCTTGCTTTTTGGTTTGAATCAATGACGTTTTAGCAAATTCGGGATATTTTTGGCTAAATGAAATGAAGTTATTTTACGTGCTGTTACTGTTGCGTTTTTTTTAAACAGAACAGGGGGGGGGGGGGGGGGGGGCGGGGACCCATCCCCTGCAGCAGCGGGGGATTTGTCTCGGGGGGAATTGACCTTGGGGGTGATTGTCCTAGGGGGGAATTGTCCCAGGGGGGAATTGTCTAAGGGGGGGATTGTCCCGGGGGGAATTGTCATTTTGGCACGGGGAAAAGTCCGGGGGTGGGGGGGAAATTTCCTAGAATCGTGTTAAACCGATTGTACAACGGAGACACATTTTTGTTGTTGTGTTGTAGTTGCTTAAAAGCACCAAATTCACGGAGCATATAGCTGCAATATTGGATAATCTTGGTGGCATTTTCACAAACTTAGGACGATGCAAAATCGAACTGTCTTCTCTAATCTTGAAAGGACCAGTGTAGAACCCCTTCCCCTACTTCATCCTATCAGCAGAGTGGAAAGGTGATGCAGCCCGCATGTGGCTGTAACTGTACACCTTGTGTTGGAGAAGACTACCCCGCAGCTAAGACACATCGATAATTGCACTGTTCATGCTGTTACTTTCTCACAGTGATTACCTAGGCTGTCATTTGTATTGTATGTATGTATGTATGCCAGTCAGTCGTTTCCGATCATGACTGCCAGACAACAGAGGGGGCAGATGCTATTCCGGCGGGCTGGGCTAGACTGTGTCTACAGTGGAGACTTGTGCCTTACCCAGGGTACACCACTACTCTCTCGGCCAAATGGATTTGAGGGCTGCTTGTGTTGGGAAAAGTCCCCAAGGCCATAATAATTTATTGTACAGCTCTTGTGTTACTGTTGGCCCCTACTACAGGCCAGTGTCAACCAATGATAAAAGCCATGGGAATGAAATTGAAAATGGCCTTTATCATTGGATTATTATTAGTTACAAGTTAATAATTATCTTACCATACGTGCTTCACCAATTAAATCGAAGGTACAAGATCAATGAAAACCAGAAATGGATTGTTTCTTACTTTCATTGATGGTTAATGTAGGCTTTTTGTCTTTTTAGTTTGATTCAAGTTTGGCGTCACTCGGTGCCGGTCACTCGTGTGCATAATTTGTATACACCTTTGAATACGCTAAAAACGTGCATAGTAACAAATGGACCGCTTTGTTCATGTTTTGAGCCCGGTAGATAAAATCCCAGTACAATGGAAAACATAGAGAAAATGCAAAAAGTATGCTGAGAATTGGAAGTGAGGGATAAGGCTGTGGGTGATACCTCGTGCCTCCATATGGGGATATGGATGACCCAGTCCCATCCTGAAGTCCTGAAAACACACGAAAATATTATTTTTGCAAAATAAGTTTATTTTCGTGTTTATCGGTGTAGCCGATTTGAAGCTGAATTATTTTTCATCTATTTCTCGTCCAGAGAAATTACGCGAGATGCGGGAGCAGATCACGTGACGGCAAGAGTCAGTCGGCGCTAGCACGTCGGCGGCAGAGCCATGGTTTTTTAGCACATGATAAGATTTTTCAATTTTAGTTATAATTTTCCCTTTCCCTTCACGTCCCAATAAAGTGTGTTGTATATTAACATTAGTGTGTGTGTTTTGTGGTATATTTCGACAGGTAAGGTCGTTTTTTAACCGGAATATAACCCGTACGCCTAGGCCTAACCGGTAGCCACTAAGGCTCGTGTGTGCGTTCGCGCTGGAATGTGTCTGGCATCGAAGGGGGGGGGGGGTGTTTCTTTGTTCTCTCCCGACCCAAGTCTACACTGTGCCGCATAGTTTGTGCAATTTCTCAGCTTACGTTGTTAAAATTGTTTTGCCACCGAGTCTGGTCTTGTTCCACTGATCAGCTTACGCTGATCTATACATTTGCCACTTGTGCTTGGTTTTACCTGACATCTTACGATGTCGGACTTGGACCATAGGCCTGACGGCCCAGTGCCAGTGAATGAGCAAACTGCAACGGGATCGCAGGAAACCCCGGCTTTAGAGAGCCTGGATGCAAAATGGAATCGAAAATTCCACGACCTGGATGCCAAGCCTAGACCGATTGATTGCAGGCTTGGCATCCCATCCTCAAACGGAACGATCAAATTGTGACACCGGACCCACTCGATCGCAAACAGGGTCAAGCGGATTGCGCTCGGAAGACAAAAGAAAATCAAAAAAACGGAAACGGGAAACTTCGAGCGAGGAAAGTTCAGACTCCGAGTCTGAAGCCGAAGGCGATACCGAAGCAAACGACGATGTAGTGTCGATCAATTGCGATGAGGAAGATGAACTGATAAAGGAGCTTGATGACGAGCTTGATGATGACGAAGAGACTGGCATTAAAGTTTCAACATCGATCGCAAAACTCGCCAATAAGCGGTTCTCCAAACAACTGTCTGATAAGAAAGTGCAAAAACTAACCGACAAATATGTCCGACCTACCAACTGCGAAAAGCTCTGCGTTCCCACGGTCAACAAAGAGGTTTGGAAAGCGATTCCGTCGAGAGCGAGAAAGAATGACCTTCGCACAGTGCACACGCAGCGCCTCGTAGTGCGTGCCGCGAGCGCGTCAGTGAGAGCCATGCAAGCAATCACAGAGGCACAGAGAACCGAAAAGGCCAACCTACTTGAAACGGCAGTCAGCAACCTAACAGATTGCATTGCTCTGCTTGACACGCATCACAAGAGCTCTCGATCAAACGACGCGTAGGAATAAAGCCCTAACTAAACCAAAACATCGCGGCTGGCATCTGTGCAAAGAGTGTGCCAGTTACTGACAAACTGTTTGGGGATAACTTGTCTGCCTCTGTGAAAGAGGCAAAGGATCTGGACAACATTGGAGCCAAACTCTCTGGCCCAAGACCTGGGGGAGCCAGATACCATGACAAGCGCCCCAAACATTTTTCTGGCCAACCATCTTTTTTAGGCCGGAAAAATCAGTTTCAGAGTCAGTGGCACAGGAACAAGAAGCACTTTTCTGCCTACCACAAGAGGCAGAACAACAAACAGCAGGCTTGAGTGGCCAGAGACCCTCCCACTGGGAGTCACAATCACACAATGAGGTGAGTGAATTTTATGCAACACTCCCAAGGCTGATTGAGGAACTAAAAGAAGAAGCCAGTGTGTTTACTGCTGGGAGGTTGCAGCACTATGTTGTTCCATGGAAAGATTTGACCTCTGACCCCGAGATTCTTGAGTTGATCACTGGGGCCAAAATAGATCTGGTTTCGGATATTGAGGATTTACCACACTTCTCTCCCACTCAACCAAGCTTGACTAGCCCAGAAATTTGCGCAATTGATAAGGAGATAGAGAAACTATCCCAGAAAGGTGTTATTTCAGAGTGCGTGTCTGAGACAGGTCAATTTGTGTCACCTATTTTCACTCGTCCAAAAAAGGATGGCACACACAGAATGATTTTGAATTTGAAGCATTTGAATAGGGAAATCACATACCATCATTTTAAGATGGATACGTTGCAGTCAGCCCTTAGATTGATTACAAAAGACTGTTTCATGGCCTCAATAGACTTAAAGGATGCTTATTATTCAGTACCTATATGGCAGGCCCACAGAAAGCTGTTGAGATTCAATTGGAAGGGTCAGTTGTGGGGATTTAACTGTTTACCGAATGCAATAGCAATGGCGCCTAGAAAGTTCACAAAACTGTTGAAAACAGTTTTTGCTTCGTTGAGGGAGAGAGGTCATGTTTCATCCTCTTATCTTGATGACTCTTTGTTGGTTGCAAGAAGTGAAATTGATTGTCTGTGTAACATCACTGAGACTTTAAAAACTATTTAGAGCATTTCACCCAGAGAAATCTGCCCTTTGTCCCTCTCAGACTATTCAGTACCTTGGGGTAATCATTGACTCAAAGAGCATGACAGTTGAGTTGACAAAAGAGCGTAAGGAGAAAATTAAAGTGGGCTGCACCCAGTTGCAAAACAGCCAAACATCAGAGAGGTCGCTCAAGTAGTTGGTATGATGGTAGCAGGTTTCCCAGCTGTTAAGTATGGGGCATTACACTATCGTCACTTAGAGGAAGATAAGAAAACAGCACTCAAATGCTCCAGAGGTGATTTTGATGGTATTATGTGCCTCTCTCCCCTTGCAAGAAATGACATTTTGTGGTGGCTTGATAACATTGACTGTGCAAAACATTCTGTTTGTGACAGAGAGCCTGAAATCACCATTACTTCAGATGCAAGTGCCTGGCTTCCAGCAAAAGTTGAGTTCCACATCAACTATTTGGAGCTGAAAGCTATCCTTTTTGCTTTGCAATGCTTTAAGAATAAATTTCAGGGAAAGCAGTGCGTGTGTTGGCGGATAACACTACAGCTGTTGCATGCATCAATCATTTTGGCACTAGCCACTCAGATTCATGTAATGACATCACTTTCACTAATTGGCAGTGGTGTGTTGCCCGTGACATATGGCTTTCAGCAGCGTACTTACCAGGCAAGGAAAACACTGCAGTGGACACGGAGTCCAGGAAAATAAACCTGGATGCAGAATGGCAGCTCAACCCTGACATGCTGCAGAAAGCTTTGGCTTGCTTGAACATCAAGCCCTCAGTGGATTTGTTTGCTTCTCGCATTAACAAACAGTATCCATGCTATGTTTCCAACAGACCAGATCCTGAGGCGCATGCAGTGGACGCTTTTTCCATTTCTTGGAAACTCACTGAATTTTATGCTTTTCCCCCTTTCAGTGTAATTCTGCAAGTCTTGCAGAAGGTGCTGCAGGAGCAGAGCACGGGGGTGCTGGTGGTCCCCAGGTGGCCAATGCAAACCTGGTGGCCGCTCCTCTCCAAGATGCTGACTACAGAGCCTGTCCCCAAACCAGCGACCAAGGACTCCCTGATACTGCCCAGCCACCCGGACAAAACACACCGACTTGTGGAAAAGGGCAAGCTTCGCCTGCTGCTATGCAGGATATCAGGGAAAGATTCACTGTTAAAGGGTTGACAGATACTGCAGCAGACCTGATGCTAGCATCTTGGAGACCAGCGACCAAAAAAGCGTATGACTGCTATATTAAAAAATGGCAACAGTATGCATATGATAATTCTCTGGATAAATTGGCACCTACTCCTATTCAAGTAGGCAATTTCCTATCTTTGCTTTACTCTAAAGGTGCTAGCTATAGTGAGATTAACACTGCCAGGAGTGCTTTGGGTGCCTATTTAGCTCCAGAGAATGACAAAGGACCTTCTATAGGGAGTCACCCAGATATATGCAGACTTTTGAAAGGCGTGTTTGAAATGAGACCAGCTTTGCCAAAATATCAGGAAGTGTGGAGTGTGGATGTTGTTTTGGACCATTTACAGGAATGGACACATGTGCAGGACCTGTCCTTAAAGCAAATAACTCTTAGAACAGTAATTTTGTTGGCTCTGTTGACAGGGCAAAGAGGTCACGCTCTGTATGCACTAAATGTCAGTGATGTTAAATTACACCCGCAGAAATGCACCATATTTTTATCAGACAAGCAAAAACACACCGACCAGGAACGCATACAGAGCCAGCAACAATATTAGCTTTTCCAAAAAATTATAAGTTGTGTTTGGTAAAGCATTTAGAGAGATATTTGGAAATAACACAGAAGCTTAGACAAGGGGAAAAAAATCTTCATCAGTTTCATAAAGCCACACAGCCCTATCTCTAGGGAAACTTTTTCTCGCTGGTGAAGCATGTGTTGGAAGAGGCTGGCATTGACACAGACAAATATGGTAGCCATAGCACGCGGGCTGCGAGTACTAGTGCAGCTGCCAGCCAAGGGGCTTCCATTGTTTCCATCATGAAGGCTGCTGGATGGAGTAGCCAAAAGACTTTCTCTAAGTTCTACAATAAAGCTAGTGCCCCAAATTTTGGGCAATCAGTCAGGGACACTTTCGTGACAAAGCACTGACTTTTTTCTTGCTTGTTGCTTGCTTTGATTTCATTTATTTAATCATTTTGTACATATATGCACTGTATCAGTGTATGTGTTGGTGTGCCTATGCACAGAACTTTGATTGGATGATGACTAAACTGTTCTGTGGAGGCTGCTTCATGGCAAATTCATATCTTCAATTAATCTGTCATGAATGCTGGTACCCAAGCAATTTTTAATTACTTCTTGTTTCAAGCTTTGGTTTTTTGTGCAACTGTGGATATATACATATAATATAATTTGGATGCTGATGATCCATTACCCTGTTCAGTGTATATAACCTTGTATGTTTGGTGGATTATGTTGAAGCCTACGCTTCATTTGTTTTGGGAATGTTGTTTTTGGCCACTAGGTTCTGTAAAGTCTCGCGTAATTTCTCTGGACGAGAAATAGATGAGAAATAATTATAAAATTAAACTAGGCTTACGATAGGAAGCTGAAGTTTAATCTGAATTATTTTTAATCTGTTGAAGGGACGAGAAGTTACGCGCCCTCCCTTTTTTATATTTGAAATGGTTAAATTAGACATGCCCTCCCTATCGTAGGCCTAGTGGACACAACAACGCTAAAGCCTGACTCTTGCCGTCACGTGATCTGCTCCCGCATCTCGCGTAACTTCTCTTCCCTTCAATAGATTCAAAATAATTCAAATTAAACTTCAGTTTTCTATCGTAAGCCTAGTTTTATTTTATAATTAAAAAACAACACCAAGAGGCTAAAACAATTTAAATCTATAACAAACAAACTGATCAGAAACGGGTTTCGACAGTGCAGTGATTGTTCACACTGAAGTATTTTAACGGTTACTATTTACCGACTGACTAGACTGAATGACTGCAGATTAACACACACTTGGACAATGACTCAGCACAGCTGTATGAACACACAGTTACTCATGCACACACTCACACAACCAACACACAAGACCTTACTTCATGGAACGGTGTGGAAGGGTTCAGGATGGCGCCACACCTCATCAGTCTCACAGCCAAACAGGACTCCACAGCCGTGTCAAAAGGACACAAACTGGCAACATAACCCAAACTACCCAAGTACTAACTTAACTAAGCAGACTGAGATGGAGCCGCAACTGTGGTGTATGGTCACAGGGGCCTCAGTCGTCTATCATCCACACTAACCCCAAGCTACAACTCTACAAACCCACTACTAAACTACAAGACAACAAGCACTAGTTCCCTTCCTACACTACAACCCCTTATGTGTAGGTAAACTAGCCTAGGTCTATCCTTATGTCCAGTAACTTCCCCCCACAGCCCCTAACAGTAACACTGCCGGCTGGAGTAACTGGAGACAGGTCTTTCCTTAACGGGGGTGCACATCCAGACTGATTGCTGTTCCTAACTCCGGCCAGTACGAGTGCAGGCCGTATGACAACAGCTCACATGAGAACATCGTGCAACAAGACAACGCACGCTTTTTACGTGCGTCACGACACAACACAGAAAAAAACCGTTGTGTAACGAAGCGAAATTTACTGTATAATACCAACACCACCAGTAGGTGCATGGCATTTTTCAAAAGTAGCCTAAATAGTTGAAGAAAGGGAGCAGAGATTAGACCTAATCTATATCCTGCTGTAAAACTACTTTAAAATATATGCATTCTTCTTGTGTTAAATATGATCAGGAATTGGGAAACTGCAACAAATGAAAGAAAAAAAGGCAAAGCCCACACAATAAGATGTTGCTGTATGCTTGCAGTATTCCCAGTCAGAGGTTGTTACCCTTGTTTGTTTGTCTACCGTTCGTGTGTGAGTTAGCAACATGCGTCCAAAAGTGTTGAAGCCATTTTCGTTTCTCTAACTGTTGCCTTATCTTCTTGGCCACACAGTGTGGCTGCTCCCATGATGCTCGTTCCGTGGTCCCACCTCTCAGCCACACCCTGGCTTGTCAGGTAGCAGATTTAAAGCCAGCAGTCCGCAGGAGGGGCAACTATGCCAGGCCGTCACGAGGCAACTACCAGAGGAGACACTGCACCGCTGCTGTGTCACTTTGGTGGAGTTCATTGAGGCCTGTTCCGTGCATCGCCTAGTAAGCCGCCCCTTTCTGACGACAATCATGTCGACCTAGTCGTTGTTGATACAGGGTGTGTGAGATCCTCTTCCAAGGGTGACACCACGTCTGTTCAACAGACCAGAGGAGACACTGCACCGCTGCTGTGTCACTTTGGTGGAGTTCAGTGGGGCCTGTTCCGAGCATCGCCTAGTAAGCCGCCCCTTTCTGACGACAATCATGTCGACCTAGTCGTTGTTGATACAGGGTGTGTGAGATCCTCTTCCAAGGGTGACACCACGTCTGTTCAACAGACCAGAGGAGACACTGCACCGCTGCTGTGTCACTTTGGTGGAGTTCAGTGAGGCCTGTTCCGAGCATCGCATAGTATAGTAAATGGCCTATTGACGACAATCATGTTGACCTAGTCGTTCATACAGCGTGTGTGAGATCCTCTTCCAAGGGTGACAACACGTCGGCTCAACAGACCAGAGGAGACACTGCACCGCTGCTGTGTCACTTTGGTGGAGTTCAGTGGGGCCTGTTCCGAGCATCGCCTAGTAAGCAGCCCTTTACTGACGACAATCATGTCGACCTAGTCGTCAATACAACGTGTGTGAGATTCTCTTCCATGGGCGACACCACGTCTGTGCAACAACTCCCATGATCATATCGATAATGGTGGCTTTGAACTGAATGCACAAAGAGCATGCATGGACAGGATTGGTGATTAAAACTGAGGAAGCCCGGAGAGCAGAGCACCTACTGCCTACTTCTGTGGTGTGTGTTAGCCAGATTGGTGACACAGTCACCTTTCTACTAGGTCTGGTGTGTGTGTGTGTGTGTGCGTGCGTGTGCATGCGTGCGTGTGTGTGCGTGTGCGTGTGTGTGCGCGCGTGTGTGTGTGCGTTATTGCGTGTGTGTGTGAATGTGTGTGCGTGTGTGTGCCCTGTGTGTGTGTGTGTGTGTGTGTGTGTGTGTGTGTGTGTGTGATGTGCCTTTCAGCATCGGAGCTGGCCCTTTTTCTTGTTTTTATCTTTCCAGAGTCACCATCATACAGTGCTATGCCCTTACCAACGAGTATGATAATGAGGACAAGGACAGGTTCTACCAACTTCTCCAAGACATGGTTAACAGAACACGACGCTATGACTTACTTTTAGTCATAGGAGGACATGAATGCCCAGGTTGGTGGAGACCGATCAGGATTTGAACATGTTCTTGGACCACACGCCTTTGGGGGGCGCTCACACAATGGACAGATTCATTCAGTTCTGTGCAATGAACAGCATGAAGAGTGGATCGTCGGTATTTGAGCACAAAGACATCCACAAGACTACGTGGGTCTCAAATGTCCACAGGACCAAGACTCAGGTGGACCACCTTGCTATCTGATCTAGACTGAGAACACTCTGTCCATTGACGTATATGCAGTGACCACCAACTTGCCATTGGTAAGTTAAAGATCAAGTTATAAAGACAGAAGCAAAAGTCATCAGAAAGAAAGAGATTGGACACCACCAAGCTGAAAGACGCAGCAACAGCGGACCAGTTCTCAACATTCCTGAACAACAGGTCCACAGCGTTGTCTGAGGTACCACCACCGGGAACATCAGAATGGTGGGAAGGGTTGAAAGATGCAATGTTCGCAGCAGGAGAGGAAGTGTTTGGCCATAGGAAGCACCGAGAGAATCCTGCATCAGCGAGCACACTTGGAAGTTGACAGCAGAAAGGAAAGATCTGCACCAACAGAGACACTGTGCTACTACTGATGGCAACGCACTCTCCCAGGAGAACATTGAGAAGGATCGAGAAGTGAAGAGCAGCGCACAAAAGGACAAGCGAGCCTGGTTTGACGACCAAGCTGAAGAAGCCCAGAAAGCAGCGACCCGTAGCGACATGTGTGCGGTCTACCAGATCGCCAAGAAGATCACTGGCAGCACTAAGGCGATCTCCGGCCCAGTGAAGGCAAAGGACGGCACGCTGTTGTCCAAAGGAGAGGACAAGCTGGCAAGGTGGGCAGAGCATTTCAAAGAAGTTCTCAACAGGCCGTAACCAGCTTCGCCAGCACATATTCAAGACCCACCCAACCTTCTGTCAATCAACACAGACTACTTCTCAGAAGATGACGTAAGAAAGGCCATCAGGAGCCTGAAAAACAGCAAGGCGCCAGGATTGGATGGAATCTATACAGAGATGTTGAAGTCAGGGGGAGAGAGCGTTGTACAGTGGGTGTGCAGACTCTGCAACCAGGCGTGCAACTCAGGAGAAGTGCTCGAAGACTGGAAAAATGGAGCCATTACCTGCATTCCAAAGAAGGGAAACCTGACTGAATGCGACAACTGGAGAGGGGTGACTCTCCTTTTCATCCCAGGCAAGGTCTACTGCCAGCTTATCCTGAACAGAATGCGGGATGTAGTAGACAGGGAACTATGGGAACAGAAAGCAGGATTTAGACCTAAGCGCTCCTGTGCTGAGCAGATTTTCACGTTGCGACATATCAGTGAAAGTTGCAACGAGTTCCAGGTGCCCTTTGCAATCAGCTTCATTGACTTTACTAAGCATTTGACAGCATCCACAGGCCTTCGTTATGGGGCATCATGAGAGTATTATGGCATACCACCAACATTTGTCTCGGCCATAGAGAACATCTACAGGAACTCGAGATGCTGTGTCAGAACAGAAAGGGGATACAGTGACTGCATGGTTTGAGGTGCTGACAGGGGTCCGCCAGGGCTGCCTGTTGTCTCCACTTCTCTTTGCGCTGGCAGTTGACTGGGTACTGAAGACGGCTACTCACGGAACGGGCATTGAATGGATCGAGGGACAGCGTTTCTCAGATTTGGACTTTGTTGATGACATTGCCGCACTAGCCAATGACACGCAAGACCTGCAGTCACTTGTCAGGGACATCAGTGACAGTGCTGGCACAGCATGCCTCAAAGTAGACACTTATCAGTGTAGAGTGGCACAGTGGTAGCGCATTCGCTTCGTGTCAAGTAAACCCGAGTTCAAACCTGGGTACAGGGGATTTTTCCTCTCACTTTGCACTAGGCCTTGCGGTCTGAACGTGGAGTTTTTCGGATGAGACGATAAACCCAGGTCCCATGTGCTCATACACTTAGCACACGTTAAACCCAGTGGCAACAGAAAAGTTGTCATTTGGTAAAAATTTACCCCCCTCCCTTCCTTCCTCATCAGTCACAAAAATAGCATGCAAATAAAATCAAATTGGGTGGCGCGCCTCTGGCTGCGACGCGCTCTCCAGGTGGGAGCAGCCCGGGTAGTGAGAGCTGATAAATGTAGGAGGGGGGGCACATCTTGACCTTTACCGCAAACCGAATTTCACAGAGACGCCTCTGTGACTATAATGCACCTAACCTAACCTAACCTTAGCTTGAAGACCTTAGCCTACTCCCACTGCTGATAAACTCCACCTATTTTTGCAGTCAACAGTCAATCACTCTCAGCTTATAAGGCAGCAATTTATTGCTCGCCTACTGCTAATTGTCCTACACTTCCGCGCTTAACTCCCCTGCTTTCAAGCCCGTGGATAACAGGAACAGACTGACAAGTCATGAGTGGCACAAGATCACGAGGTGGTTGTGTAATACGCCTTGGTCATTTGACTGGATACTAAGCTTGTAGGACTGATATTGAAGTGTTTTAATTAATCAAAGAATACTGAACATAATTAAAAATTACTTTTTCAATTTTATTTACATTACAAAGCTCGAAAAAAAAGTCTAAGCACGACTACCTTTCCTTCATTAGTTTGTTCTCTAGAGTCCAGTAAAGATCATGTGATGTCCAACGTAAAAATAATAACGTCATCTTTAATCCGTCTTACGTCATAAAATAAACATCGTAGCACATTGTTCTCTCTTTGGGGCTACAGACAGTTATGTTCCGATCACGTCAATACTTCTTTTGCTGCGTTTCTCGAAGTGGTACACTCTCTATTAGCTTTCATTTATCACCACCCCCACATCTCATTTTCTCTTTGACACTGCGTGCGTGTGTGTGCGCGTGCAGGTACGCATGTCCATAATTATATACATGTGTGTGCGTGCGCATGTACAGGGCTTGAGTGTCGTGTGCGTGCATGCAAATACATATGAACATTAATCTGTGTATTGTTTTATGTTATGCTGCAGATCTATAGGAGGCCACACGGGGGCCTATTTGCTGTAACTGCACTCCCTTTTGCTTTGATAAGCCTGTCCTGGCTCTTGCCTTGGGGCTATTGAAAAGCGAGAGAGAAGGGGTAAGGGGGGGGGGGGGGCATAGCATAGCAGTTCTACAAGGAGGAGATAATAAGTTCCTCCAGATTGCCAGCCGGGGTAAGAAAAAAAAAAACCACGCACACACACGTCTGCGCGCACACACACACACACATGCAACGTGTAGGCCTACTTAGAAAATTGAAATAGTTATATAAATGTCCTTTTGGCATTCAGGAACAGTGCGGTTGAACAGTTGATGTTAACTCAGAGGATTTGAACATTACATAAACCAAAAACGAAAAGCAAGGATAAAATTGTGTGGATAGGTTCCTATTCAATTATCTACATTTATGCAAGCCTGCTGTTAAATCCATTTTCTCCCCTAGCCCCCACTAATTCAACACAAGGTTTAATCGACCAACCCATAACTAGCCCGCCAGTGAAAGCAAAAGCAGTATGTTGACCGGAACCTTTGACCCTTGGCCTTAGGTTGGGCATTTAAAGATCCACCAGATCACGTGTCAAAATCACGGGTTTCGCGTGTTTTTCCTCTTATAGCTGGAAAGAAATCTTGTTTTGACCAGGTCTCACTTCCATAAAAAATACCCCCAAATTCAAACCGAAACATCATTTTAAAGAGCAACCTCAATTTGAAGTTGGGGACATGTGAATGTGGGTCACAGCTACCCAGAAAAAAACCAAGGACTTAATCGTGGTGCGTCAGTGTGTCTTTAGCTTTCCCGCTTCTACTTCTTCTTCGGTTTCTGTTGTCGTTATAGTAAACACAACTAACACACAGAATAGTATCCATAACAGTATCAATAGTGCAGAAACTTAAACATACTTTAGACCAATCTAAAACGTGATGATTATTCAGTTTGTATGTTGCAAATGTAGTCACTAAGA
>JAGGCT020004140.1:88720-111817 GCA_017654935.2 Phymorhynchus buccinoides
TTTCGATTGCAGTAAAAAGACGATAGTGCTCTAAAGTTCCGGAGGAAGTGACGCACAAAATTCAACACAGCAAGCAGGCGACTTCATAAGTTCATTCAAGTTCAAAGTTTTTTTAATGCATCCCCTCTAGCTCTCGTCGTTTTTACTACAGCCCAAGATGGTGAGTAGAAAATGCAATCGACCTCTTTCAAGCGTTTGTCCCTCTTCTTTAGCGATGCTGGTTTTATTCACAATTTCCATTTTTAGAACGTCAAAAATCGAAGTATCCCATCTTTTTCTGTGCCTGAGGTGGTGGGCAGTGTCGCATGAAAATAGGTAGCTCGTAAAAATAAGTAGCTCGCTACCTATGACAGTGTGTATTTGCGACATTGAGCATGAACCACAAATTTCACTTTTTTATAGGGTTAGGGTTAGTTAAATGGTTAAAGTACAGATAAAGTGAAATTTGTGGTTTTCGCAAATACAGACCCTCGCTACCTATGACAGTGTGTATTTGCGACATTGAGCATGAACCACAAATTTCACCTTTTTCTAGGGTTAGGGTTAGGTAAATGGTTAAACTACAGAAAAAGTGAAATTTGTGGTTGTCGCAAATACAGACTCATAGTACTAGTAGTGAGCTACTTATTTTTACGAGCTACCTTTTTTCATGCGACAGTGGCTGTTGACCTAAATATGCCCTAAATAGAAAATCAATATTTTTTGGGGGAGGGGTTGTTGACTAATTTGGGCTTTTGCTCAAAAAACATTCAAAGCGACTTATGTAGGTTTTTCCCATGTACCATCACATTTGGTTTTTGGTATCAAAAGAGTTCTAGTCACAGAGACTTATCTGGAATGAAAATGATGTTTTACGTCCTCTCGGTCATAGACACATATGGGACATTTGTAAATACAAAGATGGTGGGAACAGTACTGGGTGCAATGCCCAGAGGCAGTGCAACACCAGTAAAGTCCCGAATTTTTAACAATATAGATAGGTGTAGCGGTAACCACGCCTCGGTTAAACCTCATCGGCTATGGTACCGCCATAGTTATTGCTGACAGAGACTTATCTCTGTGAAATTTAAACATTTATTGACTGAGTCTATCCCCAGGAGAGTGTATCGCCACAAACACAGCACCTACCCTTTGTTTTTGTTGTGGGGTGTGGTTTTTTTGGGGGGTGGGGGGGGGGAGGGCACAACAGGGCAAGGATGGGATGGGGCAGACTTGGGAAACCTTGCTAACAATTTGGTTAACCTTCCCAGTACTGGGTGGGTCAAAAAGTCCCCAGGGTCATTGTTTTTGCCCGATAGCTCATGGAATTTTAACGCTACATCATCGCAATTTCCTGACTTTGTCAAAAATATACCGTTCTATATTCTTACCAAAAATTGTTTGTTTATGTCTATAACCTCGTGAGTAAATAAGCAACAAATGCTCAGTACGTTGTGGGGATTTTTATCCCCAGGCAACTGGATTTCTCCCTGCTCTTACCGACTTTTGAGCTTGAACTAGCCATGGGATTTTTACGTGCGTAAAGCGCACGGGTCAGACTAACTTTAAGTCCCCATCCAAAGGACTCGATGTTCAGTTCCATTTCCCTGTCCAACTAGAAAGAAAGGTCTAGGTCGAACCCCGAATCACTCACGCTGCAGTCATGCATTTAAATCGGCAGGTGAACGTCTTAGCCACTCTGCCATCTTCCTTCCTGTATTAACCCTTTCACTGTCAAAGTCGCGTTCTAGCACCACAGTGATTTAACGCCTATGTCACTAAAAGGCATCAAATTGGGGGTCTGTTATCCAAAGACCCTATCGTCTTAGTTTTGGGAAGTAAGGACAGACCTAATGTTAAATATGTCAGAGGAATTCCCAATATTGCAGTTTTTTGGGGGGTTTTCTCAGTTAAGTTTAATGGTAATTTTGGGCTGAAAAATGGTTGGCGGCGAAAGGGTTAACCCTTTTTACCGCCAAAGTCGTATTCTAGCACCAAAGTGATTTAACACCTATGTCACTAAAAGGCATCGGTCTATTATCCAAAGACCATATTGTCTTAGTTTTGGGAAGTAAGGATAGACACTTATTCCGTATGTGTCACAGAAGAATCCCCAATACTGCAGATGGATTTTGTAAGGTAAATTTAATGGACATTTTTGGCTGAAATATGGCTGGCGGGGAACGGGTTAATAATATTGGTTGGCATGATTCAAATTGGGAGCAGAAAACTGGGGACAGCACTTAAAGTGTGTAGGTGTAGAGTGGCACAGTGGTATCGCGTTCGCTTCGTGTCAAGTAAACCCGAGTTCGAACCTGGGTACAGGGGATTTTTTCCTCTCATTCTGCACTAGGCTTTAACGGTCTGAACGTGGAGTCTTTCGGATGAGACGATAAACCGAGGTCCCGTGTGCCCATGCACTTAGCATACGTTAAACCCAGTGGCAACGAAAAAGTTGTCATTTGGTCAAAATTTACCCCCCCCCCCCCCCCTCATCAGTGACAAAAATCGCATGCAAAAAAAAAAAAAAAAAAAAAAAAAAAAAATTGGGGTGGCGCGCCTCTGGCTGCGACGCGCTCTCCAGGTGGGAGCAACCCGAATTTCACAGAGACGCCTCTGTGACTATAAAGTACCTAATACCTAATAAATACCTAATACCTAAAGTTTGTTATTGGCTGTGGCTTAATCAGACATTTCTAAAACTAGTAAAAGACTAGCTGAGCACTCAGTCTGAGCACTAGTGAGTAGCACTGTCGCTAGCAGAAGAAAACATTGACTGGATATTGTTTTCACAGGTTTGCAATAGCCTGAATAAGGCAATCTCTCAAGCCAAGGAAGTTAGATTGAATTCTGCTGACCTATAACCATTCTAGTAGAGAGAGAGAGAGATTATACATAAAATTGCAATACATACATTTGGCAAAATAAATAGATTTCAAGCAAAATGCAGCATAACAGTAACACTTTTCTACTGTGGGGGAATCTGGGGTAAAGAACCCACCATTGGATAAAAGCCCCCTCCCAATTATTAGTAGGGGAGCTTATGATCAAAAGGGGACCATGAATTAAAACTGGCATACATGAAAAAAACTTATTATTAATAGTATTAGGCCTAACTTAAACTAGTTCATTGTGTTTTCAATTCTAAGTTTTGTTACTTGTGCCATTTTCTTTGAATCAATGGATGGCAGAGTGCTCTATGAATAATTTCACCTGTAAGTGTAGCTGTAAGGGAGATATATCAGTAATTCAATGTCAGAAAAAGTTAATTTTTTTTTGTCATAAACACATTATTACAAGTTGTATAAATTAAAGAATATGGGACCTATTGTAACAGAAGCATTTGACAGATCTGTAGAACTTGGCCCCTCATACTTCTTAATAATAATTTAAAAAAGAAGAAAAATCTGTTTTAATTTTGTGTGAACCTTTCCGATAAATGGTAAAATGAATTAATAAAGTTGTACTGAGAAATAAAATTGTTGTTAAAGAAATCCAGATAAAAACATAAACACAATGACAAACACCTACATTTCGAGGCATAGCTCTTAGCAATATACAATCATATAGTAAAAAGCCAACTGTCTGTGTGTGTGTGTGTGTGTGTGTCTGTCTGAAACACGAAACGGGCCTTATAACTCCGCCGTTTTTCGACCGATTCGCTTCAAATTTGCTGTGAGCCCTAACGGGGCGATGGCAACGGCAACCGAGGCGGCCGTGTCATTTGCGCGGTTCGGCAAATGCGCGAAACGCGCATCCGACGGCCTTTCGGCTCCCGTAGCTCCGGTGTTTCTGGGCCGATTGCCTTCGAATTTGGCAAGTAGATGACCGGGGACGGTGACTATCGTTGTGCCAAACCGGAAGCGAATCAGTTCAAAAACGCGCGCGCTATACGCCGCTTCACCTTTTCACGCATAACTCCGCCGTTTCTTAACCGAATTGATTCAAATTTGCTGTCAGGCTTGCTATGGCCCGGGCAACGCCTAGCAGCAAATTTGAAGAGAATCGGGAGAGCGCGTCACTCTCAGAGCAGCGCCAACGGGAAACGGGGCCTTATAACTCCGCCGTTTCTTAACCGAATCGCTTCAAATTTGCTGTACTCAGCGTTACCAGTACTTGCCGTTACCGTTACTAGGTGTTACCAGTATGGTGCATTGCCAGTACTAGGCGTTGCGCTAGTAAATTTAATTTGGTGATGATGATGATGTGTTTTTAGTCTTAATACTTAGTACATTATTGAGGCACTTTACATTATAAAATGCACCCCCCCATTTTATTTTGCTGTCCCATCTTACAGTGGCATAGCTCACATGCCACTCATTGCAAATCCCAACTCACAGCCACATCCTGGGTCGCCGAGCGAATAACGCTTACGGCAAACGGGGCCTAAGAAACACTTTAGAAAGCGTTTGCGGAAGAATATTACAAGCTCTTGTCTGATTGGTCAATATTTTAAAATTATTTTAACCAAGCTTTAATGGACCAATCAGAAACAATAAATGTATTCACCCCCTGCTAGTCACGTGATATTTCCCATGATCCTTCAAATAGTTCGTGGCTTGCTACCTTGATTACAGCCACAAAACGTTTTTGGCGAACGTCTGCGAAAGAGGTGTTTCTTAGTACCGTTTTTGCCGATTGGCGCTCACGCTACGTAACGTTAGCCCTTGTGAAACTCGCCCCTGGTTTGTAGAAACACCCCCACCCCCCATTTCTTTAACAAAAATCGTATTTTGAATAAATATTAGTACTCTGTGGTAAATTTAGTCACCCACCTTATAATTTGTAGGGGTCTCAGTAAGAGTAGCCCTAATCTATAGATAGAAGAATAAAAGAGAGAGAGGGGGGGGGTGGGGGGACAGGTAGATAATCACCACCACCCTATGTTACGTGACCCAACCAATCTCTCCTTTCTTTCTTTCCCACTTTCTTTCTCTCTCTCTCTCCTTTCCCTGTGTCGAACATGTATGTATGAAGTTTTGAACTACGTATATGCTAAGTTTGTTATGTGTGTTTATGATAAAATGTTGTTAATACTGCTACTTTGTTATACTTTTGTAGCCACTCCAAATGACATGGGCCTATGGCCTACTCATTAAACCAATTCAGTGTTCAGTGTTCTCCTTTCCCTGTATTAGCTTATAGTCTGTGAACTATGTAGGTCACTGTCCTGTGTTTTTGCTCTGTTTCCACAGCTCGGTGATTGAGCACCCCATTTCAAGCAGTGGAATTCATCTACATCATCTTGCTGCCAGTCAACCAAATGGACCAGGGACAGTGAAAAAAACATTGGGGTTCATCAAACCCCTCGACGCCTTCGTTCAACGCTTTACCATGAGATACCCCATACACAAGCAGCCAGCCTTTTCAAAGTTAAGACAAACTGTTTAAAATTGCATGTACTTGGATTGTTCCGAGTGCCTTATGTGAAAACAAACCTCAATAACTTTTGTCTTCAGAATCTGAAGATTAAATAGTTAGTACAGTTGCTTGTAGTAAAAAATTGTAGTTGGTATTGTAACTGTAAGTGTACAGAGAACGAGGTGTCTCAGAGTTGAAGTTGGATTTGAACAAACACCTATGGTTGGTGAGCCTTGCAACCCAGGAAAGAAGAAAGCGTGCAAAATTAGACTGGACGCCTTGCAGAAACAATGCCGATTCAATGCATTGAGGAGTATATCTGGCGTCTCAATTCGGACAAATCCAGTTGGCCAGATGTTGTCCCAGACTTGGATCTGTGGATCAAAAACAACAAATGGAACACTGCAGTACTTATGTTGGAAATTAGTAGAAAACTCACTGCATATGAAACTCTTTTTGGCAGAGTGTCCGGCGCAAAGCAGTGGTGCGTAGACAAGGGTTATGCCAGCCTGGCCTTTGTTATGGCCCTGGCGGACAAGGATTGGGGTTTTGCAGAAAATGTGTTGGCCTCTTTCTCTTCGCTAGACCTTCACTTCAGCATTTTCCTGGGAGCCGCAAGAATGGCTTTCATGTCTACAGACGGTACTTTCTCCACAGCCGTCAAATTCCTGGCAGCTTGTCCCATGTCCAATGAAATGCTAGATTCCAGGTGTTGCCGTGCACTGGCCAATCACAGTAATCTGGCCAAAGAGTGTGAGAAGCAAGGACTGTGGAGCTTCGCTCTGCGACTTCAGTGCCAAGACCGGGACTACCTCATGCAGAATCACCGCTTTTGTGAAAACCGCACCATGCTGGATTGGATTTTGAGAAGGGCTATTTGTAACATTGACTGTTTCAGAAAAGGACAATGGTGGAGCCTTGCTCACCAACTGATTACGGGTTGCACTGATGTAGCCACGCTGCGTATTGTCTTGCATGCGGTCACTGCAGTTGGTAACCTGGACGCTGTGAGGATGATACTGGGCCATGTGGATCCATCTGTGTGCACTCCGCATGAGAGAAACAATACCTTGCTTTTCACGTCTCTCTTCAGCTTCAAGTTGAGGTCTCTTTATTTAACTAAGAGTGAAATTTCAACACTGGTGCGTCTGTTTCTGGATGCCGGTCTGTCCGTATTCCAAAGAAACATGGATGCTAAAACTGCTACCAGTTTTACTATCAAGGATGTATATGCAGAGATGCGGTGTTGCTTGAGACCTAACCTCCCATACAACTGCCTGCTGCAGTGCGCCTTCAGCTTCAACCTTCCAGACGTTATCTCCATGACTCTAGCTTACGGAGCTCATTCCAACAAAACTCTCTTTGCCGTCGCGAACGATGCAGAGATTGAGGATTTGGCAGAAAAGGATGAAGATTTGAGGAGATGCTTCAAACGCGTTCAGGAGGCAGCCTGCACCCCTCCTTGTCTGGAATTCCTGGCTCAGTTGGCGGTGTCTCTCAATGTTGGCTGTCATCCCGGGCGCTTTGACAGAATCGACCAACTGCCCTTAGCCCCGCATGTGAAGGAGAAGGTGAAGTTCACTGATGTTCTCAATCCTGAAGTTGACCATGAGCATGCGTCGTGATCGTGATCTTGATGATAGTGAACAGGGGGCCGGCCATGCTGTGGCATAATGTCAATGGAATCTACGGAGAGGATCACTTCCTATGTTTGAAAGAGCTGTTAAGAAATTCATACCAGCTGTTATGCAGGCCAAGCTTTTGGGTGAAAGTTGAATGTTGTTATTTTCCCCTAGTTGTGAAAAACATTGCGGTTCAGCAACGTTCTCTATCGGACTTGAAAACAGCGAGCATTTGTTGGATTACCGTAATTCATGGACTACAAGCCGCTTCGTAATATAAGCTGCACCCCCTACTTTTAAAAAATAATCTGAAAAAGTAATGCATAAGCCACATTGAAGCATAAGCCGTGGAAAAATGACGATGCATGATGTCCGCTTCCGGTTGAGTATAGAGTTGATCGCGGCTGTATAAACTGCAGAGTCAAATCCGCGGACGAGCAACACTCTATCCCAATGACAAAATGCACCCGGTACTGAAAAGGTAATGTTGTTTGTTCAAAGGTGATGGACTTATTGTGAACACAATGAGCTGTATCACATTATTCCAGGAACCTCTTATTTTACAGCCAACACCTACCCTGGGAGTTGATTTACACACCTTGATTTTAGATTTGATCAGATTTCTTCATTGATGCACGTAATTTGAAAATGGGGGATCATGTAACATAGTAATACACATTCTTTTAATTTTTAGAATTAAATATTAGGGATCATATATACCAAACTAGTGCGTATGCAGACCTGTTTACTCTACTCTTTTCGAGTAGTATTCTACTCAATTTGGACCTGTACTACTCTTCAAAATTGAAAATAATGCTCTAATTACTCATTTTCAGTGAACATTGTTTGATGGTTTAATGAATAATTAATACTACTTATTTCACACCAAAACTACTCATTTCAGCTATCCAGACTACTCAAGACTTGTGTAGGGGGTAATCAGGTCTGCGTATGGTTGTTTTTTGTGGGTTTTTTATAATTGAATATTCACTTGCCACAGTTTTCTGTGTTGCGGTTGGCATAATATTCAGAAACACAAAAAAACACGTTTCAACAATACTGCATGTGTTTGACAAAATTCAACTTCACAAAGTTCTGTGTTGGAAGAACAGGAATTCCCCCAGTTTTAGCATTCTGATCCCCATAATGAGGCTTTATACTACTCCTTGCGGACACGAAAGAGCGATAACTTTAGGCCCGAACTGCCAATGCCCCTGGTGACGAGTCAGGAGCAGATCATTTTATGTGGCTATATACTATTACTACTAGTTTCTGACAGGCAAGGGCGATAATCTTGAGTAGGTGGCGGTCGCATCTCAGGTCACGAGACAGGGGCAGAGAATGTTCAGTATAAAGCCTCGTTGTATGGGCTATGGGTTCTTATCAGTTATGCCTGTTAATTTAAAGGCTTCAGTGACCTTTCAGGTTTTCTTTTCAAGATATATCGTGGATAAAACCCAGAAGGTTACTACCACCCTCGTGTATGCCTCTCGTGGGTCTTCACGCGTGAAACCTTACGCACTTGAGTGGGCACATGTTACCCATTCTGCAGTGCATATTTGCCTATGTGGCCTTGTTTATATATTTTTTGTTTTACTAGGATGTGTTTCGTATTCTTTTTTACTGTTTTTTTAAAACCTGGATCCGATAAGTAGAGTAGAGTGGCTCAACGTTTCCAACACTGTGAAATTATGAGCTATAGGGTACAATGATGAAGATTCCATGTCTTGAATTGTACTGTTTTGTGTGGTGTTTTTTTTACAGGTTTTTGGACGTTGTTAAGAATCATTGATATGTGTTTTGTCGGTTATGCATGGTCGAATGTTATGCGGTGACAGTCCTGAGATAACCATAGCTGTTGACGGGACTATAGCAGACTAACTGAGGTACTATCACTCTCGTGTATTTCTCTCATGGTTGCAGCTTCAGGCTTTCACTAGACAATAATAATTATTTTTGGTATTTGGAATATTCAAGTCACAGAGACTTATCTCTGTGAAATTCGGGCTGCTCTCCCCTGGAGAGCGCGTCGCCGCAAGCGCAGCACCTACCCAATTTTGTGTGGGTTTTTTTTTTTTTGGGGGGGGACAGGGTGAGGGTGTGTGGGCAGACTTGGGAAACCTAGCTTTCAATTTGGCCATACCAGGCTCCCTGATTTCTTCCTGCTCTTACCGACTATCAACATGCCGTGGGAGTTTTACGTGCGTAAATCGCATGGGTCAGGCTAGCTTTATGTCCCCATCCGAAGGACTGGACGTTCAGTCCAATTTTACTGTCGAACTAGAAAGAAAGGGCGAGGCCGGGATTCGAACCCGGGTCACTCACGTTGCAGTCTCGCATTGCATTTGGCAGGCGAACGTCTTAACCACTTTGCTACCTTTCTCCCTAAGCCATTAACTGAAGATGCAAACATAACAAAGGCGTCGCCGAGCGGCAGACATGTCCGTCACCAGCAATGCCACGCACTTGCGACACCCCGTAGAGTGTCACATCCTGACACAAAATTGGAAGGGATTCTGTCTTCTAGTTCACGAGATACAGCTTGAAGAAGAAACATATAGCGCAAAGAAGGAAATTTCGGTTTTCAAGGTCACACTTCAAGGTCAAGGTCAGCATGGTGATAATTTATGCTCGGATGTTTTCTTCTCTAGGGTATACAGTACCACACACAATCTGAAGCGCTTCTGTCAAGTACAAATGTGGAAGATATGGCTTAAAACCCAATGTGTAGACCCCTACCACTTTCAAGGCCTACCGATCGCCCGGACCGTGACCTTGACCTTGATCGGTATACCACCATCAGAACGGGCATAAGCCAAAGTACCTTCATGCCAAATTTGAAGACTAACGCTAACGGTGTGGGAGTTATGGCCCCTGAAAGATTTTCGGTTTTCAAGGTCGTACACCAAGGTCAAGGTCACGACGGCAAAATGGTTTGCGCGGATGCCTTCCTCTCATGGTGACACACCAGCACACAAAATGTGACGTGATTCGGTCAACCCGTTCGAAAGATATCCTTGGGACAGACAGAAGGAGAAAAAATGACCCTCTGATTTTCAGGTTCCAGCGATCTTTTTTACCTTGACCTTGACCTTGACCTTGATCGGTATGCCATCATCAGAACGGGCATAAGCCAAACCACCTTCATACCAAGTTTCAACATCCTATGTCGATCGGTGCCCGAGATATGGCTAAAAATAGATTTTCGGTTTTCAAGGTCGTACGTCAAGGTCAAGGTCACGACGGCAAAATGGTTTGCGCGGAACTCTTCCTATTAAGGTGGCACACCTTCACACAAAATTGGACGCGATTCGGTCAAGCGGTTCGGGAGATATCGTTGGGACAGACAGAAAAAAACAACAACAACAAAAACAGACAAACCAGCCCATCGCAAAGTCCGATCACCTTCGGTGACGGACAAAAATCATGAGAAAAAAAAAGTCTAGTTAAGATACATACCTGGCTGCCTACCGTCCCCCCTGAGGGGTATTTGTCCCTGGAAACAGTTAAAATGTCCCTGGAATCCAGGTTTCTGTCTGGTGTCCCTGGAAACGGAGTAGAATCAAAATGTAGTACAGTGGAACCTCCCTTATAAGACCTTCAAAAGTCATCCAAAATGAGGACTTAGCAGGGAGGGGTCTCATATGGGAGGTAATTTTAATACTTGCAAAGAAGGGCAATGCTTCAGAGAAGTAGGTCTTATGTGGGAGGGAGTCTTACAATGGGAGGTCTTATAAGGGAGGGGTCTCATAAGGGAGGTAATTTTAATACTTGCAAAGAAGGGCAATGCTTCAGAGAAGTAGGTCTTATGTGGGAGGGAGTCTTACAATGGGAGGTCTTATAAGGGAGGGGTCTCAATTGGGAGGTAATTTTAATACTTGCAAAGAAGGGCAATGCTTCAGAGAAGTAGGTCTTATGTGGGAGGGAGTCTTATAATGGGAGGTCTTATAAGGGAGGGGTCTCATAAGGGAGGTAATTTTAATACTTGCAAAGAAGGGCAATGCTTCAGAGAAGTAGGTCTTATGTGGGAGGGAGTCTTATAATGGGAGGTCTTATAAGGGAGGGGTCTCATAAGGGGGGGTAATTTTAATACTTACAAAGAAGGGCAATGTCTCAGAGAAGTAGGTCTTATGTGGGAGGGAGTCTTATAATGGGAGGTCTTATAAGGGAGGGGTCTCATAAGGGAGGTAATTTTAATACTTACAAAGAAGGGCAATGTCTCAGAGAAGTAGGTCTTATGTGGGAGGGAGTCTTATATTGGAAGGTCTTATAAGGGAGGGGTCTCTAAGGGAGGTGTCTTATAAGGGAGGTAATTTTAATACTTGCAAAGAAGGGCAATGTCTCAGAGAAGTAGGTCTTATGTGGGAGGGAGTCTTATAATGGGAGGTCTTATAAGGGAGGGGTCTCATAAAGGGGGTAATTTTAATACTTACAAAGAAGGGCAATGTCTCAGAGAAGTAGGTCTTATGTGGGAGGGAGTCTTTAAGGGAGATTCTACTGTAGCGCAGTCACTTGTCTTGTTAGATGACCTTACTATTAAACACAGGAACACCCAAAACAACAGCAGGCACTGTTGAACATTTCTTATCAGTCATCACTGATCTTCTTCTTCTTCGCCTTGGGCAGCCAACTTCATCACGTTGAAGATTCTTCTGCACTTTAGGGGGTAGTACACCAAAAGAAACAAACAAAAGAAGTTCAGCAAATATACTATAGAAAGTGAACCTAATGAGGAGAAGATAATATATCCGAGGAGAGTTAGGGATAATTTAAGTATTTTTAGATACTCCGTTTGCTGTGCAGATGGATGTTTATGAGATTCAAAATGGAGGTTAGTCAGATATTGAAGATTTGATTTTAATATTGATTAATAATAAGAAAAACAAATTCGATGGCTTGGAGTCAAAAAAAGATAGTCCATTGACATATTATTGAACTTATTACGAAAACTAATAACTTGTATATAAAAAAAAAAAAGAACTGCTGAAATATTTTTTTTAAAAAGCGAAAAACCCTTGTTATATTTCTGCAGTCATTGTTTGATACAAGTTATTACAGCAAACAAACAACTACACGACAAGTGCAAAGTGACGTTATTTTATTCACAAGAGACAAAACAAAACTACTGGATATTTCGGCGAATGCGCCTTTATCAACACAGACAAGCAATTAAACAGCAAACATCAAATATAGCAAAAGGAGCAAAAAGTAGGCAACAGAAGGAGCAAAAAATAAAAACACACACATCAAGATCAAAATAAAAACAATACTTCCCCTCTACAGTCCAACAGAAGGAGCAAAAAATAAAAACAAGTTATTAGTTTTTGTAATAAATCCAATAATGCGTCAATGGACTATATAAAGATAGTCCGTTTTGACTCCAAGCCATCGATATAGAAAGGGGGGGGGGAGGGCAGGAGTAGGGGGGGGGGAGGGCAGGAGTAGGGGGGGGGGGGGGGGGGGGGGGGAGACGTGTGATAGAGGGAAAGACACTTGGAATTTCGTTGTTATTGTCGTTGATTATGTATGTTTGGTGCCGATCTATCTGGGCAAAGGTAAAGATGTGCCACCCCCCCTGCATTTCTCGGTTAATTGTATTTTTCCGTTTTTGCCTTTCTTACCATACATAAAGCTGTATTTTAGGAACATATTCAGCTAATAACCTTTTTGGAATACTAACCCTAACCCTAACCCTAGCCCTAAACCTAACCCTACCCCCCACTATGTACTGCAGTACACCGCGATTTGTCACAGTTGTAGTTCGTTGCGTTTTTCCGTCTTATAGAGTGGGGGGTAGGGTTAGGGTTAGGGCTAGGGTTAGGGTTAGGGTTAGGGTATTCCAAAAAGGTTATTAGCTAAAAATGTTCCTAAAATACAGCTTTATGTATGGTAAGAAAGGCAATAACGGAAAAATACAATTAACCGAGATAGGTAGGGGGGGGGGGTTGGGGGGGGGGGGGGGGGGGGGGGGGGGTGGGGGGTGAGGGGGGGGGGGGGGGGGGGGGGGGGGGGGGGGGGGGGGGGGGGGGGGGGGGGGGGGTAGGGGGGGGGGGGGGGGGGGGGGGGGGGGGGGCACATCTTGACCTTTACCTAGATCTGAATGACAGTACTGGTGTGTTTTTTTTAGGAAACACATGGGGGTGTAATCATGAGTCCGTCTTAGCCAACACGGGTAGTAGTTATGTGAGCTAGGTTAAACAGACGATCGGTTTGGGAGTTCAGCCTAATTTACCTATTACTGCCCGAGTTGACTGTCTTAAGAAACACTCATGACTACACGCCATGTTTCTATTGTGGATGTCGCAAAGGTTTTTTTCCAATAAGATTTGCATTGAAACAAATCCATTTTGTTATGTCCTGTTATTCACATGTACGTTTTGCTTTCTTTGTCTCTCTCTCTCTCTCTCTCTCTCTCTCTCTCTCTCTCTCTCTCTCTCTCTCTCTCTCTCTCTCTCTCTCTCTCTCTCTCTCTCTCCTCTCTCTCTCTCTCTCTCTCTCTCTCTCTCTCTCTCTCTCTCTCTCTCTCTCTCTCTCTCTCTCTCTCTCTCTCTTCCTGTCTATATCCTTGTCTCTCCCTCACACTTCGCCTCTCCCTCTCCCACTCCCACATTATTCGTGTATTGCATGCGTGCGCACGCACACGCACACGCACGCACAGACACACACACACACACACACACACACGCACGCACGCACGCACGTACAACAGTCAAAAAGTGTCTTCTGACGCTGGCATACTACCATAGACCCTACCTCTCACTACGCTGCTGGTCAGCTATAACGTAACAGTTTCGCAACCCACGTCTAGGGCAAACATAAAGAGACTTAAATGGCAATTGTGAAGTTTAGCACCCTCGTCCTTCGCGCACACCCAGATAGGCTCTTTCATTCTGTGAATCCATGTATGTGTAGCTCTGCCCCTTCATTCTTCCCCCGTGGGGGATACCGGGGGTCTTTTGTGTAAATAGTTCCCCCACCTTCTGGAAGTTCTGTGCTTGTAACTTCCTCTAATCTGTCACTCTCTTTGACTCTGCCTTTTCCCTTTGTTTGCTGTCATCTACTATCTTTCTAGCCTTACCCGGTCCATTCTCCTGCCATTTTTCACAAAACACTTTCAAAAACATTTCCTCCAGCCGAAGTCGGACTTGCTGGGCCTAACTGTTTGTTAGTTAGGCGCGTAACGGCAGCATGACGCATCTGCGCTCATAATTGACAGGAAACTGTCTGAGCGATCGAAGAAGAAGAAGAAGAAGATGCCCCTTCATTCATCCAAGCCGTTGTATTCAACAGTGCCTCTTTCTGATAAGCATGACATTTTTGTTAAACGGGCTAATAAACCAATGATTAATCTTTATTTGTTTTCGAAACGAGATAATTCTCTGAAGGTAAAACGTCATTTGAGGCTTTTTTCCACCAGTCTTGAATTTGTATTTATTTACTTATTAAGAACATTTCCATAGCGCTTATTAATAATAATAATAGTGAATCATTTATATAGCGCATTCCTCCACCAATGTGGAGCTCTATGCGCTTAACAACAACAAAAATTAAGAAGCAACAAATTAAACAACACGAAATAATCGCTCACGCACATGCAAATAGGCATACACATACACACCCCACCCACACATACACGCACGTACCGGCACATACACACACACACTTATTCATCAAAGCGCTTTGCACATATTAGTATTAGGTACTTTATAGTCACAGAGGCGTCTCTGTGAAATTCGGGTTGCTCCCACCTGTAGAGCGCACCGCTGATAAGAAAGGAAAGGGAGGGTGGTACCTTTTGACCAAACGACAACTTTTTCATTGACACAGGGCTTAACGTGTGCTAAGTGCATGGGCACACAGGACCTCGGTTTATCGTCTCATCCGAAAGACTCCATGTTCAGACCATAAGGCCTAGTGTAAAGTGAGAGGAAAAATCCCCTGTACCCAGGTTCGAACTCGGGTTTACTTGACACGAGGCGAACGCGATACTTCTGTGCCACTCTACACCACTAAATGATATATATTAAAAACATACATGAACAAACATTCCTATCCCCCACCCTCACCTACCCACCCCGATGCCCCATCTCTCATTATCGAAGAAAACCACACTAAATGACAATACATGAACAAGTATTGTAAACAACATACAACATAGTATAACACACATACACACACACACACACACTCACACACACACACACACACACACACACACACACACACACACGCGCGCGCGCGCGCGCACGCACACACATACACGCACACACACACACGCACACACACTCACAACACACACACACACACACACACATGCGCACACACACACACACACACACACACTCACACACACGCACACACACACACACACTCGCACACACACAAACACACACATACACATACACACACACGCACACACACACACACACACACACACACACTCACACACACGCGCGCACGCACACGCACACACACACGCACGCACTTACACACACACACACGCACACACAAACACACACATACACACACACAACGCGCGCGCGCACGCACACGCACGCACACACACACATTGTTAAAAAGCATAATGTAATGCATATTCGATGTCCATCTGGAAATAGAACTTTGACTTTGACACATAGGGAGAGAGAGAGAGAGAGAGAGAGAGAGAGAGAGAGAGAGAGAGAGAGAGAATCAATTTTAGTAAAACAAATTCATAATCCTTAGTAACACTATTTATAATACAATGAATTGCTTCATTTAGACACAGAGAGAGAGAGAGAGAGAGAGAGAGAGAGAGAGAGAGAGAGAGAGAGAGAGAATCAATTTTAGTAAAACAAATTCATAATCCTTAGTAATACTATTTATCATACAATGAATTGCTTCATTTAGAGAGAGAGAGAGAGAGAGAGAGAGAGAGATTTTCTCTTAGAGAGAGAGACAGAGAGAGAGAGAGAGAGAGTCAATTTTAGTAATACAAATTCATAATCCTTAGCGACACTATTTATAATTCAATGAATTGCTTCAATTAGACAGAGAGAGAGAGAGAGAGAGAGAGAGAGAGAGAGAGAGAGAGAGAGAGAGAGAGAGAGAATCAATTTTAGTCAAACAAATTCATAATCCTTAGTAACACTATTTATAATACAATGAATTGCTTCATTTAGACAGAGAGAGAGAGAGAGAGAGAGAGAGAGAGAGAGAGAGAATCAATTTTAGTAATACAAATTCATAATCCTTAGCGACACTATTTATAATTCAATGAATTGCTTCATTTAGACAGAGAGACACACAGAGAGAGAGAGAGAGAGAGAGAGAGAGAGAGAGAGAGAGAGAGAGAGAGGAGAGAGAGAGAGAGAATCAATTTTAGTAAAACAAATTCATAATCCTTAGTAACACTATTTATAATACAATGAATTGCTTCATTTAGACAGAGAGAGAGAGAGAGAGAGAGCATCAATTTTAGTAATACAAATTCATAATCCTTAGTAACACTGCTTATAATACAATGAATTTCTTCATTTAGAGAGAGAGAGAGAGAGAGAGAGAGAGAGAGAGAGAGAGAGAATCAATTTTAATCAAACGAATTCATAATCCTCAGCAACACTATTTATAATGCAATTAATTGCTTCATTTACAGGAATAAATGTCGACAAATTTGCGCTTCAGCTACCTCCTCACGTGCTCATGCGTTTCATTCTCAAGTCATCATTCTTTCTGATTCATGAAAAGTACTCCAACCTATTGTTAACACTATCCCTTGCCTGAACAAACCAAAATGTCGCTACTTAGTGAAAACTTTTAATGACAAAATTTGCTTGAAAGTAATGAAGACGCATTCCCGGGGGGTTTTCTGTTGTGAATGAGTCGGTTCAAAACCGTGTATACTTTCCCCTCTTTTTCCTATTCAGATGACCTGCGCAGAAATGTGACGTGGGAGCTCAACTTTACGATTGCCCTCAAAAGTGTTGAAGAGAAAGTCAATGACGCTACACACTACTCCCGGACACAAACAGATAGGCCGGTGTGGGTCACACAAAGAGCTTGACCAGCCCAAGTCGTGCAACTTAAAAACTCTGAACGTTTATACGTGTTTGCTGCGATTGTTGTTCGTCAGAAAATGGGCGTCTTTCTTCACGCTTAACTATCAAAGGTAAGGTGGTTGTGTTTTTTGTACTAGGATTTATTTTATGTTTACTTTCCTTTCCATTAGGCTACTTCTATCTCCTCAGCTTTCTCATTTCTTGTCTTCTTACTGGTAGACGGGCGTTTTGGCCATGGACATTTCGGCCTAGGACGTTTTGGCCGGGCCTGTTTCCTGATTTTTTTTTAGGCAATACGTGTAAAAGCTAGTGGTCACAGGCATTACACGTATTTCCTAAACGTTTTAGTCATTACGTGTATTTCCTGGTTTCACTGCAGAATTGCATACTTTATTTGTTGTTCATGCAATATATTTCTGATTTCTGATTTCAATATATTATATAATTTCCGAAACGTCCGCCCCTGGAAAAAGGCCTGGCCAAAACGTCCTAGGCCGAAATGCCCTAGACAGAAACGTCCGTGGGCAAAACGTCCTACATTCCTTCTTACAACCCCTACCCCCCAAAGTGCAGGAGAATCTTCAGCCTGATGAAGTTGGCTGCCTCAGGCGAAGAAGAAAGTTGTTTTTGTTTTTGTTGTTGTTGTTGTTGTTGTTGCTGATTCCTCATTTCCTCTTTTATTGGGGGGGAGGGGGGGGTAAAATGGGTTTGTTCTTCGTCTTCTTCTTCTTCGCATTGCGTAGCCACAATCAACACTCTGATTATTATGCCACGGAACCGGGGAGATTCCTCCACATAATAATGCGCGAAGAAAGGGCCAGGAGGCCAAAGATTAAAGAAAGAGAAGAGAGGACGTGTAAAAAGGGAAACGCCTAGCTCGATGGGAATCTGCAGGAGAATGGGAGGGGGGGGGGGGGGGGGGGGGTGGGGAGGGGGGGGGGTGTTTTTTTTCTTTCCCAAATTCGACTCATTGTTTGTCATTTCATTGCAAGGTGACTCCTCCATATAACCAGTGTGCTGGCTGAATGCAGCGAGGAGACTAGCGAAAACTGTAAACCGGTGTGGCGTTCTCAAAATGGATTTTGTTCTCAAAATGTCTGCGCATATATGCGAAATCGATCATGACGTACCATCAAATTTTATCTTTTGTGTATTCGACACTAAATTGACTCTAAACCTATCCCTATTCCTAACCCTAACCATAAACCGTCAAATACACACACACACAAAAATAATTTCGCACATTCGCACACATGTTGAGAACAAATCCATTTTGAGAATGACACACCTGTCATGAGAAATAAGTACCTACCGTGAAATAAGTACCCTTCAAACGCGCTCTATAGCCATTCTTCTTTCATGTGATAAATAAGTCAACTATTATTTAAAATATTGACATTTAAGTGCTCAATCTACACGGAAAGAACCAAGAAATAGAGCGGGAGGGTGTAAATCTACATTTTTGGCCCCAAAAATCGTTTACAAAGCCATGTCACTTCGTTTCGTATTTTCCAAAATGGCGGACGATATAAACAACCATCCGTGCAAACAAAAACAAATAATAATACATACTAAAAAAAATATATCCCTGACTCCTCAGTATTCAATGACGAGTATTCTGTTCTTCCTGCATGCCACAAGACGACTCTGAATGTATTTTAGGGTCGAATGTTTCCCAAACAGCGAACAATTTGAATGTGGAAAAAGAGTACTTATTTCATGGGTGAACTATTTTATGCCACACCGAACTACTTACGTCAGTCACCGTTAACGCGTTATGGCGATGTATGGCTGGGGGACACGTTAGGCAGGGTGATGCATTCGTGCTATTCTGTCGCTTCCGACTATGACTGAGGCTGCACAGCTATTTTGGAAGGCTGGGCTAAAATTTGTTTATCGTGCCCAGGGTACATCCCATTCCATCTTGACGGAAAGGAATTTAGGATTTAAACTAGCTGGTGTTGGGGGAAGTTCTCCCCTTGAAGGAGAATGTCTTTTCCTGTGTCGAGTCTCGAATAGAGTATTGTTCTCAGGTGTGTGTGTGTGCCGGTGTCGTATATAATACTGTCGCTCATAAAAGTATTTCCTGGGAAATACTGCAGCTTATTCGTGAAAAAATGTCGCTGAGCGACATTATTTTATAAAAAAATTGAAGCGCGACAGGATTTCACAAGAAATGTCCATAAAATGGCGTCGCTACCTAAAAATAAAATCGTGTCGCGTCATACTGTGAAATACTGCTGCCAAAACGCTACGACCATATTTCACAGAAAATATTAATTCTAGCTGCAACATTTCACGTGGAAATGTGTCGCAAGCAATAGTATTTACTGACTACAATATTTCACAGTGTCCTGTCTCAAAAAAATGTCGCAAAATTTGGAGCGACAGTATTTTAAGGCATGAGACAATATTTTATAGGACATTTTTCGTGAAAATTTGTCGCGCGACAGTTTTTTTCAGAAAATAATATCGCTGCAACAGTATTTCACGTGAAATGCTATCGCTGCAACACGATCCCACGGCGACAGTATTATATACGACACCGGCCTGTCTGTGTTATCGATTGCCTCAACAACTACAATATGGACTTACATCAAACTTCGCATGGATGTATACATTGTATAATCAGAATCTTCCTTTTGATGCGTTTGATCCAGCTGATTGTTCTTAAATATTTATGATGAAATCAAGATGTATTCAGTTTTTTTAAAATAAACAAAGGGAAGACGGGGTAAAAAGCCCATGGTCGGGTAAGAAGTCCTCTTGAAAAGTCACACATTCAGAACCAATGCACTTAGGAACAGCAGTAATGTGGGTTTTGTGTGTGGGGTTTCTGTCTGTCCCAAGGATATCTCCCGAACCGCTTAACCGAATCGCTTCAAATTTTGTGTGGTGATGTGGCACCATGCGAGGAAGGCATCCGCGCAAAAACAAATTCAGTAATGTGTACTGACTGTTCCAAAGTGCATTGATTCTGAGTGTGACTTTTCAAGAGGAGGGGGAAGTTGTTGAAAGGGGCATTTTGTTGACTGAACTCGTTCTGATTAATGATTTTTTGGAATGAACTTAATGTTAAAAGAATAAATTCAGTTTTGTTATGAGCTGGGTGCGTTTTATTGAGTTCGTGAGTTTTCGGAGTTGATTGTCTTTCTGGGCCTTAACTTTTGGTCGCTAGTGTAGTAAGCTAAAAACATAAAAAAGGCTATATTGGCAAATATGCACTGCAGAATGCATAATGGACAACAGGTGCCCTCTCAAGTGCGTAAGAAAATGCTGTAAACACTGCTCTTATTTACTGTTTTTGTTTGTGGCTCAAGCCACAAACCTATAACTCACTTTGTCGGTCGGTCTGTCTGTCGGTCCAAAATTGTCGCACATTTTGACAAAATTGTCGCACTTCAAATCGAGGCTACACTTCTGGCTGCTCTTTAAAATGATGTATTTTAAAAGCGTACAAAATAATAAACATATGTAATACAGACACTACAACAGACACGACGAGTATGCGGTGCTTCTTTTGATGAGTATAAGTAGGATACATAGTTTTAAATGTTTTCCAAAAGATATAAAAAGTTACGAAATGGTGCAGAGATAACATTCTGGTTTACAGATTAAAATTATTGAAAAGCCAGGGGAGGTAACTCATGATTGGAGTGGTAAAAATAGACCGCGTGCCACAAACTATTGCGATTTCGCGCTTGTTTTTATATAACCTGGACTCGATAAATAGAGCGGAATGGCTTATGTTTCCAGCACTCTCTGGAATTATGTGCTATAGGGTACAGTGATGGAAGTGTCATGTTATGAATTGTACTATATATTTTTATGTTTTCAGGTTTTGTATGTCGTTAAGATTCATGGGTTTGTGTTTTGCTATACGTGGTCGAACTTTACGCGGTGACAGTCCTGAGATAACCTTAGCTGTTGATGGGACTGTAATAGACTAACTAACTAACTAACTAACTGACAGGGAAAGATGGAGTTGTCTAAGTTCTGGGAAAAGAGCAACACAAGGGGGTGAGGGGGGGGGGGGGGGGGGGGGAACATTGTTGCAGGCTGTGTGTAGAGACGAAATTGGCGACGAAATCCATTACGTATTGCAATGCCCATACGGACCAGTAAAAGAAAAAAGAAAAGAATTGTTTTCAAAGTATTATAATCACCACCCAAATGTCCACAAATTTAAATCGTTACTGAGTAATACAACCCCCAAAATACTGAGAAAGCTGGCAAGGTTTTTTAATTTTATTTTACATCTTTTCTAGTGGTGATGCATTTGTTGTTAGCACTGGTAATCTATTTTGTGTATATGTTAATATCATATCAGTTGCCTTATGTTCTGCACGTTTGTTTCATTGAATGTTTATGGGGACACATTTGTTGTGAGTGTTTGTGTTTATGGCTTTGAAGCCCTCTGGGCTGGAAGTTGAAAATAAAAGTTGAAACTTGAAACTTGTAAGGTACCTAGGGGCTATTTCAGTGTTTTTTGCGCATACTGTGTCAGTCAGCGTGTTTGATGCAAATCATTATTTGTGTGCAACTTTGGGGGCGGGAGGTTGTGAGGGAAGGTTTAAGTTATTTGGAGGACATTCCACGTGGTTTGCACAGACATCAGTCAGCGTGTTCATTAGGCATTACTATATTCGAGGGGTGAATGCCAGAACTGCCCATCTGTGCTCTTTATTCCTTTTGAGATAGACCGTTCTGGCAGGCACCCCTCGATTTGTTTATTTGTTTTGTAAGCATGCTTGTCTGCATTTTGGGAGGTGGAAAATGGTTGGGAGTTGTAAAATGTGTCTTTCTTTGTATGCGTAAATGCATGCCAGCTGTGTGTGTGCGCATTTTTGCAATCGAGCGTAAACAAAAAGATCAGTGTTCCAGGTTGTTGTGGCTGTAAACGTTACACTGACGTTGAAAGTTTTCCCCGTGTACGGCCTTTGATATAACAATCTATGCTTTGTGCGTATGTGTTGTTGTGTTGTTGTTGTGGTTTGTGTGTGTGTGTGTGTGTGTGTGTGCTTGTGTGTGTGTGTGTGTGTGTGTGTGTGTGTGTGTGTGTGTGTGTGTGTGTGTGTGTGTGTGTGTGTGTGTGAGTGTGTGTGTGTGTGTGAGAGAGTGAGTGTGTGTGTGTGTGGTCTGTGTGTGTGTGTGTGTGTGTGTGTGTGTGTGTGTGTGTGTGTGTGAGAGTGAGTGTGTGTGTGTGTCTCTCTGTGTGTGTGTGTGTGTGTGTGTGTGTGTTGTGTGTGTGTGTGTGTGTGTGTGTGTGAGAGAGAGAGAGTAAGTGTGTGTGTTTTGATCACATGTACATTAGTAACTGCTTCTACAGAAAAAAGAGTATGTTTACAAGAAATAAAGTAGAAAGTATTTGACCATTTTGACAGAAAGTTGGTTAAAGTTTAGCTACGTTGAGAATAGCAGAATGCTGAATCTCGAAGAAAATTTTGAATGAAAAATTTAGACAGAAAATGTATTAATTCAAATGTCCTTTTCTCGTTTATTCACAGGTGAATGATCTACAAGAAAAGGAAGGAAAGTTCCATTCACTGAGATAGAAAATGCTTTTGGAAAACTAGAGACTAAAGCGTGTCATTTGCAGCGTGGTGGCATCAAGCGTTTATTGTATAAAATGCGGCACCTCTGCATGTCATCAAATCCTGGCCTCATCATGTTTGAGTTACAACAGAGGGGCTGGCATCACTGCGAAATATTGATGTCAGTGACAACACGAAGAAAGAACCTGTTGGCATTCAAAGACTTAAGGCAGTACACACTGAGTACCACGTTTGTGGATGAAATCACTGCATACCTGACTACCAAGAAGAGATGGGGTACTCTTTTAATTGTTCTTAAATGTGCAAGTGACCACAACAGACGTAGAAAGCAATGGTTTGCAAATCTGGATGTTAAGGCCGAACAGGCTGTTTATAACAGGTTTAGAAAGTGGTCAAGAGCCACTGGTTGGTTTAGCAAATGGTTTTGCATTATTGTAAACTTGGGTCTTTTCCGATCTTTCAAACTCCTTGTTTGTTCTGGAAATGAAAAAGTGCAGCGTGCCATTTTGGAGGATTGTACAAAATCTCCTTCTGGGACACAAC
>JAGGCT020004141.1:0-21779 GCA_017654935.2 Phymorhynchus buccinoides
CTCCCCTCCTCCCCCCTACTTCCTACCCCCTTCCTCCTCCCCTCTCGGCCTTTTCTTCCCCCCCCCCCCCCTCCCCCCCCCCCCCCCCCCCCCCCCCCCCCCCCCCTTCATTTACCCAAATCTTCTCCATATTAAATTATTCTAAACAAAGTACGTCTTCAATATTTTAGCAACCTCTTACTCAAAACAACTTTCAATTACGATCGAAAATAATTATGTTGGATGGAAGTTCAGTTTAACCAAAGACTGTACAGGGGAAGACAGAGTACTTATAAAGTACGGCGATCCGGGCTGATAGAGTTATCGTTAGTGAGAACGTTACACTCACAAACAATGACGGTGTCATAATGATAAATAGTAGTCGTACGAAATATTTACCTCTGCGCATTCGCACTAGAAGTAGTCCTAGCGTAGCCAATCAGAATCGTTTTGTTTGTCCGCCATTGTGAATTTTACGAAACTATAAGTGGCTATGGCTTTGTACATCGATTTCTCAGCAAATTTGTGGATTTACACCCCTCTGCTCTATTTTTCTTGGTTCTTTCCGTGGCTAGGGTGAGGGTTAGGGTTAGGGATAGGGTTAGGAGTGAGATGGTATACAGTTCTCATGCGCGAGAGTTATGATATTTAATGGACAGGTACTTATTTATTATAAACAACGGCTATCCAAGGACTCAGGCTGGAATTTGAAGCGCTAAATGCCAATGGCCTATCGACGTTATTTTAAAATACCAGAATCAGTATCTTTGGTTTAAACGTCGCAGTATCGGCTTTCGCCATGTACGAAGGGCTGACCAAACAAACCACGGTATAAAAAAAAAATTATGTTCCTGAAACACTGTCTTGGCCAAAAGGCCAAGAAGCGATCAGAATTTGAACATATAATTATGTTGAACCAGAGAGCTTAAAACTATCTGGTTGAAACTGCTTGATGTCGAACTTGATGAAGCATGTCGCGTGCAAATTTGCAGCGCGTGCAAATATGTCGCAAACAGCGGTTTTTACATTCTTGGCATATTTGCGCATGCGCGGACTATTCATCCGTTGTGAAGATAAACAAGTCCTTGAAGAAAACTTTGTTAATTTTATTTTTAAAGAAAAAACATTATTTTGTTTGAAATATTGCTTTTATTTGTTCAAAAAGACAACAACCCCGGAAACGGTAAGGGGGCTTATGCGAAACGCGCCAACTGATAACAAGATCATCATGGCGGAGAGATTCGAACGCCATCCAGCCTGGAACAAAGTCAAACTCAAAGTGCAGAAAGATGTGCGGACGCAAGCAATATGCTGCTACACGTTAGAAGGTAATGTCGGCAGCAAATTGTTTTATTTGTTATATTTATATTTTCGTCCCGACACGATGATGACAGGTTAGTTAAACGATACCAAAGCGATTGTAGGCATGTTTTAATCATGTTAACACCGGCTATTCTCAGTCAAGATCGAGTGAAAATAGAATTCAAGCTTTTCTCACTCATAGAAAATAGAACCGAGGCTATTTACTCACAATCACATGGTTTTTCAGTACTTTTTTCAGTACAGTGGAACCTCCCTAACATAAGACCCAAAAATCGTCCAAAATGAGGTCTTATGGCTGGTACCCACGTGTCGTCATATCCGGCCACAAGGAGCGCCATATTATGGGAGACCGCCATCTTAGTCCTTACCTTTTTTTGAAAAATGCCAGATCGATGCTGCGTATTTGGCTGTTCCAATTCGAAACTTATCTAAACTGTATTTATAACATCTGGATGTTTTCTTTACACATTTAGATAACATTTTCACTTTGTTTACACACAAATAAGGACTAAGATGGCGACACTTCCGTTGGAAGGGTCGAGATGCGCACGCAGGTGGGTTGGAGTCATAAGGGATGGAAGTTGTAAGGGAGGTAATTTTAATACTTGCAAAGAAGGGCAATGTCTCAGAGAAGTAGGTCTTATATAATGGGAGGGAGTCTTATAATATATATTAATGGGATGTCTTATAAGGAAGGTTCCACTGTACTGATTCTACTCAATATCGCAAAACTGTGCTCTCTCTCTCTCTCTCTCTCTCTCTCTCTCTCTCTCTCTCTCTCTCTCTCTCTCTCTCTCTCTCTCTCTCTCTCTCTCTCTCTCTCTCTCTCTCTCTCACACAACACACACCACACACACACACACACACACACACACACACACACACACACACAGACTCTCTTTGTCCCTCTTATGTCTGTCTCTCACTCTCATTGTCCCTCTTTCTGTACGTGTGTGTGTCTCTCTGTCTCTTTCTCTCTGTGCTTCTGTATTTATGTCTCGCAGTGTTTCTGGGTCTGTCTCTCTTTGACTTTCTCCCTTTGTGTCTGTCTCTCTTTCTGTTTCACTCACTCTTTTTGCGCCTTTTGTAATTAATGGGTTATTGTTTAGACAAACATTTAGTGGGTAAAGGTCAAAAGAGGTGCCCCCCCCCCCCCCCCCCCCTCCCCTTGCGTTTTTTCTGTCTTATATTAATAATAATAATATTAATACTAAATAATACTTTTAATAGTGAATCATTTATATAGCGCACTCCTCCACCAAATGTGGAGCTCTATGCGCTTAACAACAACAAAATTAAAAGCAAGAAATTCAACAACAAAAACAAATAATCGCTCACACACATGCAATTTATAGGCATACACATACAATGATACACCCCCCACCCACACATATATGCAGGCATGCACGTACGCACATATACATACACACATACTCACTCACGCACGCACACACACACAAACGCACACCGTTACCACCACACACAAGAACACAATACAAAATACAATCGGTTAAATAAAGCATCATCTCTCTCTCTCTCTCTCTCTCTCTCTCTCTCTCTCTCTCTCTCTCTCTCTCTCTCTCTCTCTGACTCTCACAACAAAGCTGACGTAGACATTGCATTCAACACACAGTGAAACTAATATGGGAGGGGGGGAGGGGAGGGTATGTCATGTGTAATAATAGAGTCGAGAAGTAATGTGGCCTAAAGGTTGTGATGTAGCTTGAATAGGTGGGTCTTGAGAGCTGATTTGAAGCATTGCAAGGACTGGATATGGCGAATTTCGCTTGGTGAGGAGTTCCAAACTGATGGGGCCGAAAAGGAAAAAGAGCGCTCACCAAACATTTTTGTTCATGTACTAGGAACACAGAGAATTTTGGAATCTGAAGATGACCGCAATTCAATTGTGTATGGTGGTCAATAGTATCAAAAGCAATAGAAAATGAACAACATTTTGTATTTACATGCCCTCTATATTCAGATATTAGAAACAAAAAACATGGAATTCTACTAATATTTTGAAAACTGCTTCGGTTACGACGCTAAAGGGGCATCCTGGCGGATGAGTTTTTGCAAGAAACACGTCCAGATCAGCAGGAAAACACCCTTCACAGAGATAGCAACAAGTGCTCTCTTTGCTCTGGTTTCCCAGAAATCAAGCTGTCAAAAAGGCGATTCCTCCTTCATGGAGGTGCTGGAAGTCAAATTCTTTCACCCAAAGAGATGGCGTTTGCCGTCTCTTTTTGAATGGCCGCCTGTGTTTAAACCAAATCGTTTGCACGAACTTTTCGCAATACAAGCCTTTTTATTTTTATTTATTTTTATGCAGTTTATCTAAAGGAGTTTCTCTCACAACAAAGGAAATAGTTCATTTTTTCTTTACTGCACTACAAAAAAAGAAAACGCTTCAACCACAATGAATGACCTCCACCCACCCTATCCAAAATGGCTACTTTCTCTGCCAAGGAAAAATCTCCGTTTTGACGGTTTAATTTCTAAGAAACCAGAGCAAAGTGAGTGTTCCGATCCTTGAAAAGGCTGTCTTTCTGATGATCTCGACGTGTTTCTTGCAAGAGCTAATCCGTCCGAGTCCACCTTTAAGCACAAGTACCCAACTGCCCTTAAAAGCCAACTCTTTGAGGCTGAAGGTGTGGCTGCGAGTTGGGGCTCGGGATAGCGAATTAAGAGCAACGCCACCTTATATTTCTAACATGCGGTAATCAACATTTTCACTGATGTTCTCTGCAGGAGGATGACGTTGAAACTCCAGTGGGTAATATGCATGTGGCCATCCAGGGGGACCGCTCCAAACCCGCCATCCTGACCTTTCACGACATTGGACTTAATCGTGAGTACAGTAAAGGTGTCTGCATGTAAGGGTCTGATCTCCTGTACAAATATTTTACAAAGAGAAACTATGAATACATTGACAGCCCTGTTTACTCTACTCTTTTTGAGTAGTATTCTACTCAATTTGGACCTCTACTACTCTTCAAAATTGAAAAAAAAAGCTCTAATTACTCATTTTCAGTGAACATTATTTGATGGTTTAATGAATAAAACTACACATTTTGCACCAAAACTACTCATTTCAGCTATCCAGACTACTCAAGACTTGTGTAGGGGATAAACAGGTCTGCATTGAGGGATGCCTGTGTTAGGTTTGAACTTTCTGTACAAATGTATTGCTTATTTTTTAATACAGTGAGTGATGCAGTCATGGTTGAATCAGTACTGCCGCTGTTTCATAATGTGGAGATTTGCAGTTGCAACTATGCAAGGGAAAGATTGCTGTTCCGTTTGGTGTTGTGTCCTTCGTAAAGCCAAAGGTACTTGACTCCAGTTTTTGTTGCTCCACCCAGGTGCAAATAGGTGTTTACTTTTTCCGGGGCATGTAAAAGGGGAGAGTTGGGTACCAACCCTCCAAAATTGAGTGCTTGACATAGTCAATAATTAATTAACTGATCCTATGAAACCATCACCTTTTACCTTAACTTTTTTGTTGAAGGGTGACTGCATAATGGGCCTATTCTCGTTATGATATATATTACAGCAATAGGGCTTTTTCTGTGGTAACCACTGACATGTCTTCGTTAGTTTATGTTTCAGTCATTTAATCCGAAACTATGATTATCTTCTGTGACATCTTCTTTTGATTTAAAGCAACAAATTTACAGTTTGCTAGCATAATTATGAGCTCGTTAATTGCGTTGAGTGTTTTATGAGTGCACTGAATGTGGGACAGATGTGACCTGCAGTTGTGTTGCTTTAACACAAATCTTTAATATTTCAAACAGCACATTAACAGAAAGCAAAAACGAGCCTCAACAAGCTAGCGCTTATAGCGTGCTCCTGAATATTTCATAACAAATATTTGTTGTCAGACTGTATAAGTACAATAATACATCTGCAGTTGTGTTGAGTGTTTTACGAGTCCACTGAATGTGGGACAAACGTGACCTGCAGTTGTGTTGAGTGTTTTACTATGAGTGCACTGAATGTGTGACAGGTGTGACCTGCTGTTGTGTTGAGTGTTTTGCTATGAGTGCACTGAATGTGGGACAGATGTGACCTGCAGTTGTGTTGAGTGTTTTGCTATGAGTGTATTGAATGTGGGACATATGTGACTTGCAGTTGTGTTGAGTGTTTTACGAGGGCACTGAATGTGGGACAGATGTGACCTGCTGTTGTGTTGAGTGTTTTGCTATGAGTGCACTGAATGTGGGACAGATGTGACCTGCAATTGTGTTGAGTGTTTTACTACAAGAGCACTGAATGTGGGACAGATGTGACCTGCAACTGTGTTGAGTGTTTTACTACAAGAGCACTGAATGTGGGACAGATGTGACCTGCAATTGTGTTGAGTGTTTTACTATGAGTGCACTGAATGTGGGACAGATGTGACCTGCAATTGTGTTGAGTGTTTTGCTATGAGTGCACTGAATGTGGGACAGATGTGACCTGCAATTGTGTGACAGTGAGTGTTTGACTATGAGTGCGCTGAATGTTGGACAGATATGACCTGCAGTTCTGTTGAGTGTTTTACTATGAGTGCACTGAATGTGGGACAGATGTGACCTGCAATTGTGTGACAGTGAGTGTTTGACTATGAGTGCGCTGAATGTTGGACAGATGTGACCTGAAGTTCTGTTGAGTGTTTTGCTATGAGTGCACTGAATGTGGGACAGATGTGACCTGCTGTTGTGTTGAGTGTTTTGCTATGAGTGCATTGAATGTGGGACAGATGTGACCTGCTGTTGTGTTGAGTGTTTTGCTATGAGTGCACTGAATGTGGGACAGATGTGACCTGCTGTTGTGTTGAGTGTTTTGCTATGAGTGCACTGAATGTGGGACAGATGTGACCTGCTGTTGTGTTGAGTGTTTTGCTATGAGTGCACTGAATGTGGGACATATGTGACCTGCAGTTGTGTGTGTTTTATGAGTGCACTGAATGTGGGACAGATGTGACCTGCAGTTGTGTTGAGTATTTTATGAGTGCACTGAATGTGGGACAGATGTGACCTGCAGTTGTGTTGAGTATTTTACTATGAGTACACTGAATGTGGGACAGATGTGACCTGCAGTTGTGTTGAGTGTTTTACTATGAGTGCACTGAATGTGGGACAGATGTGACCTGCAGTTCTGTTGAGTATTTTACGAGTGCACTGAATGTGGGACAGATGTGACCTGCAGTTGTGTTGAGTATTTTACTATGAGTACACTGAATGTGGGACAGATGTGACCTGCAGTTGTTTCGAGTGTTTTACTACGAGTGCATTAAAAGTTGGACAGATGTGACCTGCTTCCAAGGGATCTTCAGTTTCCGTGAGATGCAGTCCATCCTGAAGCACTTCTGTGTCTACCACGTGACGTCAACGCTTCGGGCACCTCAGACCTGAGTACGACCGCCATGCTTTTTGTCTTGTTGCGAAAAATTGATTTCTAACAGTTACTGAACTGGTTGAAAACTATGCTCCCCTGTGGGAATACCGGTGTGTGTATGTGTTTCATACAAATAGTTCTCCCACCTTTCTGCGAGGACCCCAAATGTGGATGGAAGGGCTATCTGGGCTTGGAACAAAGCATTCCCGTCAATGACATAGGTGTTGGTGCTGCGGCTTGGCCTTTCTGCTGAGAGGACATCTCCTTCAAGAAAATGTAGTAGATTTGACTTGTTAGTCTTCACAAGATATCCATCAGCCGTTGCCAGAGGCCAAGGTACTGGGCCCAGTGGAAAGCACAAGACTCGCTCCAAACTGATGTTGTGGTCAACTGCAAGGAGAACAAGCTGGCCAAAGACGTTCCACTCAACTGTGATCTGCTTTGTCTTCTTTGAAAGTCCTGAGACATTAGAAGACTTCACAGTGCTTGAACAAGTCTTGAGATTGAGCTTCTTGATTGGGGGATTGAAGCTTGTTGTTCTCTTGACCAGTCACTCCTCGATAAAGGCCCTGCAAGCCTTTTCTCCTGCTTCATCAGCATTCAGAAGATCAGATGCGATGTTGTTTGGCACTGGTGCACCTGAAGACAAGCAATAGAGAGTGTTCTTGTCTTCAACCTCAAACGGTTTGATGAAGTTGAGGACTGCAGTAATGGCGTTGCAGATGTCATGTTCACTCTGTGTGATCTGGGAAGATCTTAGATCCTTATGAGAGCTGGTGTCTGTCCATGTCTGTCAGGTCAAATGCTGCTTGGTGATAAGTGGCTCTCTTCTTACTTAATGTTATGAATTGAGACAAAATTCAAAACAGCAGTAACTTTGATACTCAAGTAGCGATTACGCTAACTGATATTCGTTGTTCAGTTCTGCTCAAACAAACCACCCTTTTTACCATAGAAGACTGATGGCAGTCAACCACTATAATAGACATCAGACCTTTCAGTAGTTCTTCTACAAAGATTTCATCCCCCCAAAAAAGATAAAGGAGGATCTAAGAGGGCATTCTATGGAATGCGCAATTCTCACGGGTACCTAACTTTGACCACCCACCACAGCTACACTCAGCAAAGGATCACTGGCCAACCTGTTTTCAGTAGCTTAGATGTTAAGCTTTCCAGTGGTACCTGTCTGCAAAATTCCCTAAGGGGGGGGGGGGGGGGGGTGTCTAGGAGGGCCCATGGTCTACTCACTTTGCTCTGGTTTCCTAGAAATCAAACCGTCAAAAGGGCGATTCCTCCTTGGCGGAGTTGCCGGAGAGAGAAGCCATTTTGGACGGGGTTGGTGGAGGACACTCAGAGTGCTTGAAGTTTTTGGCTCACTCGTATTAGCGAAGGTAACACGAAGTGAGTCTATAGTATGATAGTTGTGTGCGTGTGTGTGTGTGTTGCGTCTGTGGTCTAATCTCCACATTTTAACGTTGGCATTTTCTCGGGAAATAGAAGGCGTAGGCTACATTGTTCAAACTTTGCATACACATAGATGTTTATGCAAGCTTTCAAACAATAATGATTTGGATAATTAAATACTTAAAACAACACTGTAAACAGATAACCAACAGATTTTAGATTAGTGGATTAAAATTATAGGAGAGTATTCAACAGGCAACATGAGTTAAGAAACTCATCAACACTGAAAGCCTCGATAGCTCATTGGTAGTGTCTGTCATGCCTATGGTTCCCGGTTGGATTCTCAGCATGGGCACTTTTTTTTCTTTAAAAAAAAGTTGTATCCATTAGCGATAGTTTCATTTGTACTTTAAATTTGTATTGGCAGTCTTGTACTTTAGACACCCCACTCAATCTTTGTTTGTTGTTGTCCCACGTGTGCCTGTTCGAGTAAGACTTGAAGGCTTTGCCACTTGTTTCTTCTTTGTAGTGCAGTCAAAAAAAAAAAGGGAGCTATTTCCTTTGTTGCGAGCAAAACTCCTTTTGGTAAACTGTAAATAAAAAGGCTTGTATTGTGGAAATTTCATGATTTGGTCTAAGCGACTCGAGTGGCCATTAGAAAAGAGAAGGCACATTGCCTTCTCTTTCACTGAAAGAATTTGACTTCCAGCACCTCCGCCAAGGAGGAATCGCAGATTTGACGGTTTGATTTATAGGAAACAAGATCAAAGTATAGAGTTTTGCAATATTTGTAAAGGGTGTTTTCATGGTGATATCGACGTGTTTCTTGCCCAAAAAAACTCATCCGTCAGGGTGCCTCTTTAAGGTCTGTGTACTCGTTAGCAATTCACAAAATATCACAATTTCCCCATGGCAACACAGTGAGTGATGATGTTATGAGTGAGTGGCCTAAGAGTCATATGAGTCATGTTATGAGTGAGTGGCCTAACACTATGTTGCCAGGGGTCAATAGATATATCACTGTGTTGCCGTGGAGCCAGAGGCGTCGTGGCTCAGTTGGCAGGTCGCCGGCTCGTAATCCAACGGGTCTGCGAGTGCAGTGGTTCGAAATCTGCTCCGTCCGCGGTGTTGTATTCTTGGGAAAGACACTTGTGTGCGAACACATGCATAAAATCTTGCGCACACATTAAACCCCACTCCACTATTCGGTAGAGCATAGGGTGGTGCTGTACTAGAGCGACGCTCTCTCCTGGTGGGAGCAACCCGAATTTCACAGAGACGAGTTTCTGTGACTAGAAAATACCAAAATATCAAAAATTAGAGAGTAAAAAAAAAATGTCATGTGTACAGAGACCTTTATGAGTGGCTATCACTAGCTGTGTTGCCATGGAGAAAGTAAAAAATATTAACTTGCATTGCCATCCACTTCACCTACGCGCATTTCGCCTATTCTTTGATGTACGTAATCTGCCGCTTCATTCGCATTTATTGTGTCGTTTTGCCCACACTGAGTGTCTCGTTTCGCCCACCGCATCCCTAGTATAGTATTTGTCAGCACGTAAGATGGCTATAAGTCTGGACTTTTTTCTCTGTTTACTTTTGAACTTTTTTTTTGTTATTAAGCCAAGAGCCCATTGCAGTTAGAACGAAGGTTGTTACGCTCTCTCTCTCTCTCTCTCTCTCTCTCTCTCTCTCTCTCTCTCTCTCTCTCTCTCTCTCTCTCTCTGATGTTTTTTCATGGTTATTTGATAAGTATGAATTTTGTATGTGCATGCTTTTTCACTTTCATTCTTTTTTTAAATGTTACATTTATTGTTAATGGTGGTTATTGTTTTTTCTTCTCCTTTTTCATTTTTTATGAGGGCTGGATGTAAACAAGCCTGTATAGTGCTTAGTCTTTTCCCTCAATAAAAAAGGTTCCTTCGTTCGCTCTCTCTCTCTCTCTCTCTCTCTCTCTCTCTCTCTGTCTCTCTGTCTCTCTCTCTCTCTCTCTCTCTCTCTCTCTCTGGTTATATGGAGTGCGTGCATATTAGGCCTATATCTGTTCTGTGTTGCTAATACCAAAGAGTTTATACGTCCCTGGTAGTACTAAAAGTGATCATAAGACGTTTCCTGGTAGTACTAAAAGTGATCATAAGGCGTTTCCCTGGCTACAAAACCATCTCCTATCCTCGCTCTTCACGTGGCGGAGGCATTGCCTTTGTCGTGCGTGAAAAACTGTGCCTCCATCTCACCTCTACCTCCCTCTTCCCCTTTCCACACTCCTCCTTTGAACTGGCCCAGCTCTCCGTTACTCTCCGTCAGCACTGCCTACAGCTTTTCTGCCTCTACCGCCCCCCTCCCAACAAGAAAAACAAACTTTCGGACTCCCTCTTCCTCGACGAGTTTCCCTCTTTGCTGGAGCACTGCAACACTACCAGCGGTGTTCCAATCATCATGGGAGACTTCAACATTCATGTTGATGTTCCCACTGACCCCCTCACCCTCCGCTTCACCGCACTGCTGGATGACTTCGACCTGCACCAGGCTGTGACCTTCCCCACCCACCAGAAAGGTCACACCATTGACCTGGTTATCGTCAGGCGTGACGACGAAGACGTCCTGCGGTCCACTGCTCCTGACTCCTTCCTGGACTTTTCTGACCATCTCTGTGTTCTTTCCTGCCTCCGTTTATCTCGCCCCTCATGCCCTCCTGTGTATGCTGAGACCAGGAAGTTCTCCTCCATCGACATCACTGCCTTCATGTCTGACCTCAGGGTCAGACTTGACTCATCTCTACAGACTTCTGCCGACCAGCTCCACCACCTCCTGACCAGTCTACTCGACCTCCACGCCCCTGTCATCCGTCGCAAGATCTCCAGTAGGCCTCCATCACCGTGGTATGCTTCTGTGGCACCTGAGGTGACTCAGGGTAAACAAGAATGCCGCCATGCAGAGCGCCAGTGGGCTAAGACTGGACTTGAAATTCACAAACAGATTTTTCGAGCCACGAACAAAATTGTGTCTGACATTATAGATAAGGCCAAATGCTCTTGTTTGAATGCCCAAATTCTCGCTTGTACTACTTCACGTCAATTGTTTAGCTTAGCCAAGTCCCTCCTTGGTAAACCAAAGTCCACACCTCTACCTTCTTCTATCCCTGTGTCTGAACTCCCTCAACGTTTCTCTGATTTCTTTCACAGCAAGATAGCCACCATCCGCCACAATCTTGATTCTCAATCTGCTCCACCATCAACTGACTCTGTCCCTGGTCCCTCCTTTTCTGGCAGTATGTGGTCTGAGTTCCGTTCTGTTTCCACTGATGAGGTTAAGAAGATTTTGACCCGAACTCAGACTAATACCTGTGAACTAGACCCTCTACCTTCATCTCTCTTCTCCCAGTGTCTTGATGATCTCCTTCCTTACTTTACATCCATCATCAATGAATGTCTATGTTCAGGCCGCTTTCCAACTCATTTCAAATCTGCAGTTGTCAAACCTCTCTTAAAGAAGCCTAGTCTCGATCCTGAAAATCTAAAGAATTATCGGCCTGTCTCTAATCTTTCATTCCGTTCCAAGCTTACGGAAAAGATGGTTCTTAAACAGCTGTCTGGCCATCTTCAGGTTAACGATCTTTTCTATCCAAACCAGTCTGCTTATCGAGCAGGTCACAGTACTGAGACAGCCCTCTTAAAGATAACGAACGCCCTGCTCACTGCCTTGGATGAAAACAAGGTTTCTCTTCTCTCTCTCCTTGATCTTTCTGCAGCGTTTGACACTATCGACCACTCCATCCTCATTTCTAGACTTCACACCTCCTTTGGTCTATCTGGGGCTGTTCTTTCCTGGTTTTCTTCCTACCTCTCTGATCGCACACAGACAGTTGTTGTCAATGGTTCTTCATCTCTTCCAAAAGGTCTTCAGTTCGGTGTGCCCCAAGGTTCAGTCTTAGGCCCTATCCTTTTTGTTCTTTATACCCAACCTCTCTCCGCCATCATCAACCAGCATTCTATTCTACATCATAGCTTTTCTGATGACAATCAACTGTACATTTCTGCCCACCTGAGTCAATTAGATCAAATGATTTATTCTTCTAAGTTGTGCATCTCTGCTGTTAAAACATGGATGTTTTACAACAAACTGCAACTGAATGCTGATAAGACAGAGATGATTCTTGTAGCCTCTAACCACACAATTAAAACTCAGATTCTCCCAGGTTCTGTAGACATTGATGGCACTGAGATCAAGCTATCTATAGCATTCTACGTGTAAAGAAAGTCATTTATTTTTCAATATCCTAAATAATGCATTATTTAGCTAAATAATGCATTATTTAAGCATATAATGCATTATTTGCAAATATTAAAAGAAATATGCTCCTTAAAAAGAGTTTGCTACTTTTGACAATTAAATAAAGTATCGTATGCTGCAAATAAGACTTATTTACTAAATAATGATTTTTGTCTGCAAATAATTGATTGTTTATAAATAATTTATTTTATTCAAAAACATCCTCTAAACAATTCATTACATGCTAAATAATGCAACATATCTACCAAAGGAATGATTGTTTACTAAATAATGATTATTTACAACAGCATCGTCTAAATAATTCATTATTTAAAACAATCGGGGTTCTGTCGCCTAAATAATTAATTATTTAGCTCCGTAAAAATTCATTATTTACAGGTACGTCAACTAAAATGCCAGCTCTCGCTTAGCTTTTCGTTTGCTCCGCCATATACTCTTCTTTACTTCACTGTCCGCCTTGAATCATTGATAACCGATATGAACAGAAATTTAAGCAAACGTTATCACATATTGAAAAATTCAACACATTATCATATTGTAGGATACCCCCAAGCCTGATCACCTCCCGGGCATCCCACAGCCAGAGCACAACGTCCTCAAGGCTTCGTCTGTCAGGATGAACCAAACCTTGTACTTTGCCTGTGGGAAGAGGCGAACAGTAAGGAGAATTCTAAGATAAATGGAACCAGAACATAAACAACAGACAAGCAGTTTATAAAAAAAAAGAAATAAAGATTTATTTAACTAGTTAGACTGACAATAAACACATTGCCATATCAATACTATTCAACTTCAATTATAAATACTCATACTGTTTAAAAAAATGTAAATTTTCACAAGGGTTTAAGCGATTTCCCTTTACAAACATGTTGCATACATTGTCCTGAGCAAGGACAGCGTGGGAAACACCATCTACACGATGGGGGGTATATGCAGTGGTCATTTAAAGTCCGGCAGATTTCAGATCTCATTACTTTTGACGCTTTTACGCTTTCCTACCGTAGCTGCTTAACTCCTCCCCTGCGACGTCATTGCACGTGCATATAAATGACGCACAAGTACTGCTTTGTACTGCATTTTGTGCCTTAAAAAATGTATGGTTGCTGGCTTCTGTCAAAACTGTAGGTGTCTGAATTTCTTTTGTTACAAAGTTTACTGAATGTGTCTACAGAGTTTTCTTCAGTTTTATTAGGATTCTACCATTTAGGTAGAACACTATTGCATTTGTAAGAGGGTTTTTTTCCCCTTCTTTTTTCTGCCCCTTTTTCGTCCGATTTGGCTGTGATTTTCAGGAAAGTTGCAGGGCATTAAGTGATTGCCAATTAGTAATATTAAATTATTTTGCCAAACATTCGGCAAAATATGGCCAAAAAAACGCAACATTGGCACAATTTCAATCTTCATTAACTCAAAAACGGCTGAACAGATTTCGTTCATATTTTCAGACTTTGCTCTAAAGTACATTTGCAACAATTACGTTAGATTATTGAACCGAAAGTATGAACCGGAAGTGCCCAAGCTATGGTCAGACAACTTATGCTAAATTGTCAATATAAAACCAATTGGACAAAATGTGGCCGAAAATGCAAATTTGGCCAATTTTTAATCTTGAATATCTCGGAAACAGCTGCACAAAATACAATCATATTTCCGATATTTGCTCAGGAGTTACAGTGCAACGTTTCCATGTCAAACCCAAAATCGGAAGTGAGTTGGAAATGGCCAAATTTGGGTAAATTGTAATCTTAAATAACTCAAAAACGTCTGCACGAAATGCATTCCTATTTTGTGTGATTATTAAAGATTAATGATGCAACACTTCCGGTATCACTCAGAGCCAGAAGTGGGGATGGAAAGGCTGGTGGAGGGGAGAATCATGTCATGTTTGTTCTCAAAGGCAAACATAAGCCCTCTAGTTAAACATTATGATGATTTTTTAGCCAGGTTAAGTCAAGCAATGTCATCTGAAGGGATTCAATCATTTATCTTTGCACACATGTCGTTTACATGTATTGAGTGGAAAATATGTGGGAAACACACTACAAGCTACATGGAAGATACAGAGATACAGTGGTCATTTAAAGTCCAAACAGATTGACAAATGTACTACTGTTCAGTTTTTATTTCTCATGTAGTACAAGTAACCAGAAAAATAGTCTTTTCTCTTTGACGACATCCTTAGTCATAACCGGTGCATTGTTCTTCATCACAAGAAAACAGAACATGTCTGCTGACCACTGTCTCTTTTCTTACTTCCACACCCACCACTTCTTTTTAATTCAAGTAATCTCTAAATGCCTAAGAAAACTAGCCTACATACTTGATTTATTTAGTTCATATTTTACAATACTGAATTGTCTACATAACATTTTATTTTTTAATCTCTGAATTCTTAGTAACTTGCTGAAAGGAAATATACATCTTATTCTCAAAATCGCATATTAGTTTATAGATTAGCCCAATTATTTCTCAGGACCCTTGGCTTAAGGACACAGATTGAACATTATGAGCAACAACCATGTGCAGCATTGCCTTCATAATCCATGTTATAGTGGGGGGAAATGTGGTATTAGGAAGTTATCATACTTTCTGAAAATCATAGATCATATTATGCTTGGATATATAACTTGTTTGATAATATTGTTTTACATATCCAGGACATTTGTCATTTTTCTCATGCTTTTTACAATCTTCAAACAATCAAACTATGATATATTTAGTACTTGGTGTTTTTAAGATTCAAAGTGTCTGCTTTAATTTACAATTACGTCTGTGGCACACTATGCCTAGAAATATAATTATTTTGAGCTGCATTTCTAGCTTTGTTAACAAACATGTTTGAAGAAGAATGGATGGGCGTGTCTATATTACACTGGCATGAATGGATACAATAACACAAACTATCCTTATTGCAAAAGGCCCTATCTTAAAGCAATTCACAGTTGAACTTGTGGTGATGTCTGCAAGGAAGACGTCTTGATATGCTTAACCTGATGTAATATGAAGAATAAATTGGAATTACTGGCATGCCTGACATCAATTGTTTATATATATTCATAACATGGTGCCTATTCCATGCAACTCCTTTTCAAAGTGCATAAGGAAGTGCCTCCCTAATAGAATAACTCACCAAGTAAATATTTTCTCTCGCCTACATTATCCTGCTCTTTGTTTCCTTCTGGAATGCATATTCGCTACAGTCGTGCATCCAGCCTCAGTAAGATTAGATTGAATGGTGTTTGACTGTGTGAAACGGAAGGAGATGGGTATAATGCTACTTGTTTGCCATTAGTTATGCATGTAAAGCGAAACTTAAGCAGATCGAATGAAACAGGTTCATACAACGTGTATGTTTGAAAGACAGTCTCTGGTCCTTCACTATCTGCCCCCAACTCCAACCCCTCTCACTGCATGTCCATTAGCCTATTAAACAGGTTTGGCAGTAATGGTGGGACGATATTGGTGGATTTTTGTTTTTTTACATTAGACTATTGGTTCTCTGTAATTCTCTGTCTCTCACCATATGTGTCTGTCTCTGTCTCTCACACAAATTGGAAAAATAGGCTACACCTAATCTTCACCCTTGAAAATAGTTTTGTGTTCAGTGTTCTCTCTGTCTTTTTCTCTGTCTCTCTCTCTCTTTCTCTCTCTTTTTTTCTCTCTCCCCCCCCCCCTCCTCTCTCTCTCTCTCTCTCTCTCTCTCTCTCTCTCTCTCTCTCTCTCTCTCTCTCTCTCTCTCTCTCTCTCTCTCTCTCGCTCTCTCTCTGTCTGTCTCTCTGCTCTCTCTCTCTCTCTCTCCTCTCTCTCTCTCTCTCTCTCTCTCTCTCTCTCTCTCTCTCTCTCTCTCTCTCTCTCTCTCTCTCTCTCTCTCTCTCTCTCTCTCTCTCCTGTTTGCTTGTGTACAAGTGTAGATTTATAATTGTATATTGTTACTTTGGTAGATAAAAGGTTTGGGAATTGGTAAAGTTTGCATACAAAATATGCTGGAAATCACTCAAACGTTCTCCCTGACGGTAAACGAGTTTTAAAGGAAACACAGATGACTGACCTGTATCAAGCTGACTGCATGTTGAGTCAACGTTGCATCAGTATTCAAATTTCATTTGCACCTTTCTAAAGTCGAATTGTCTTTCTTCTTTCTTTCCTTCTTTGTTTAATTACAAATAACAAGACTGCATAAGTATAAGTAAAAGAAGTGACAAACACAAAATGCTGGCTTATTGGGCATTGAATATTTTATGTTATGCACCTATTAATCAAAATAAAGAGCATTATAGAAGAACTTAAGAAACAGAACAAGATATGCTAGTTGTCATATCGATCAGTTGACTGAGGCTATGGCAGTTGTAACACAGTTTTATTAATTCAAGATGCACAGACAAATGTGCAGGCCCTCATTGCCATTTTAAAGCACGCTACGTCATGTAGAATTAGAGCACAAACTATTATTTTTTTCTGTCACATATCAATGCAATGTAGTCCATAAGATGCTTAGGATTGACTGTGGAAAGAAATATTTGCACCCTTGCTGGCAACGGTGATTTTGGCTCTACATGAGCAAACTAGCCCATTGTGTGACTCGTGATTGTAATGAGCTTAGAGCTTGATCTCGGTTTTATGACAGGCACATAACCAATAAAAGCTAAATTGTAGTTGGATTCGCAAGTGGTAATAGCGGTATTATAGCAGTATATAATGACGTCACAAAGGAGCCTGTTTCTCACAGAAACCACTAGCTGCGAAGGTGTTTCCCATCATTTTATGTTAGGGGAGGGTCTAAGGTACATGTGTGCCAAAGGATTTTGCTTAAACCCTAAGTGAAATTTACATTTAATATTTTACAATAAGCGGGATGACTAAAATAACTGTTGCTAATTATAGCGTCAGTCAACGACCTGGGATAAACTTTAGGCAATGGCTATTCACCCTCTCGTGGCAAAAACAACCCAGGCTATTTTCCCTCACTACCGTGTGTGTGTGCGCGCGCGCGGGCGTGTCTGTCTGTCTGTCTGTCTGTCTGTCTGTCTGCTTGTATCTCTAAATCTGTCGTGTGCTGTCTCTGTCTCTGTCTCTATCTCTCTGTCTGTATTTCTGTCTGTGTATACCTCCGTGGGGATACCGGGGAGAGGGGTCTTTCATACAAATAGTTCCCCCAGCTTCTGGAAGTTTTGTGCTTGTAACTTCCTCTAATCCATCACTCTCTTTGACTGCCCTTTCCCTTTGCTTACTGTCATCTGCTATCTTTCTGTCTTACTGGTCCATTCTCCTGCCTTTTTACATTCTTACAAAGATTTCTTCAGCCGAAGTTGGACATGCTGGGCCTAGCTATTTCTTAATATGGTGCATAACGGCAGCATGACGTATCTTTGCTCATATGACAGGAAACTGAAAAAGAAGTCTGTGTAAAAGTCTATGTAGCAAAGTGTGTGTTTGTGTACTGTATACAACTAATAATAATACTACTAATAAATAAAGCTTCTATGGCACTCTTCGATGAAGAACAACATCATCAGTGTGCTCTACAAATGTAAGAGAAAACAACCAAGAAAAAAAACATTATTACAAAACTTTATGAAGCATCAAAAATATAAAATAATAAATATTTCTTAGAATGCTCACGCTGTTCATACCCACCCATCCCCCCTTTTCACATGCACTTTATAGACACAATTTCAAAAAACATTTTAAAAGAAGTATATAAATAATTATTCAACGTTATTTAAGGTAGAAATCAAAAGAATCCAGCCAGTCTTTCAAACCCTCACCCACTTTCCCTATTTTCACATACACACTGTAGACACTCATGAACATAGCATCCGAGGAGAGAAAAAATCGTGCACGTGTGCCAACGAGTGTGCACATGTGCCCGCGCGCGTGCATGCGCGCGCGCGTGTGTGTGTGTGAGAGAGAGAGAGTTGCTTTGTGTATGCATTGTTGCTGATTTGTGTCATTCTTGAATACTATTTGTGTTATCAACTTGTTGATGCATAATTGATTGCAAAGCGCTTTGGGCTCATTTGAGGTCAAGCGCTGTATAAATGTACTATTATTATATGCGTGCGCACACACACATACACATGCACACACATACACACACACAAACATAGACACAGGTGTGTGCATATGCGTGGGCGCGCGCGCACGCACACACACACACACATGCACACGCACACACACATACACACACTGTCTGGAACACTTTTAATGGAAGAATGTAAAAATTGAAGAACACACACACACACATACACACGCACACGCACACGCACACGCACACGCACACACACACACACACACACACACACACACACACACACACACACACACACACACATGCACACACAGAGAATGATGGGTTTTAAAAAGGCTTTTGACAAAGTCTCCCACCCACTCCTCATCCACATACTTTGCCACTATGGTGTGAGCATCCCTATCAACACATGGATTCCTGACAGGTAAACAGCAGAAAGCAGTGTAGAAGGACCAGTATCAGAGGTAATTACAGTCGAATCAGAGTTCCCCAAGGTTCTGTGCTCAGCTAGCCTCTGTTTCTTCTTTTTTTATTTCATCGGCCTACCCAAGGAACTAACCTTTGTTGACGATACACTCTGCCACAGAAGATTGAATGACCGCAATGAACTTCAACTTGACCTCAATAATCTGGCAGCATGATTGACAGAATTGATGATGTCCTTAGTTTCATATTGACAAATGTGAGAGTCAAATCCAACTGGACTCTAGGCTTCCGTCGCCGTACATTAAAGTCAGATCTGTCAACATCAAAGTGACAGCATACGGATATCTTGTAAAACCCATACTAGAGTAAGCTTCCCCTGTTTGGGATCCCTAAACTGCAAAAGACATTGGCAGGGTGCAGAAGATACAGGACGGGTTGCCTGTTGGGTGGTGAACAGGCATCACCAGACATCCAGTGTTGAGCAAATGTACACCCATCCGCACTGGACTCCGCTCACTGACAGGAGACATACAGCAAGGCTAACAACATTCTGTAAGTTCCAAGATTTTAATTAAACATCATCATCATCATGGATAGATTATTGAGGTCAAGTTAAAGTTCATTGTGGTCGTTCAATGTTCTGTGGCAGAGATTATTATCAGTGAAGAGACGAGCAGCAGAGGTTAGTTTCTTGCTTAGGTCGTTGATATTAAAAAGAAGGAACAAGGGTTGCCTGAGCACAGAAACTTGGAGAACTCCTGATTCGACCGCAGTTGCCTCTGGTGCTGCTCCTTCTAGCACTATATGCTGCTATTTGCTTATGAAGTTATTAATCCATGCACTGATAGCTGATCCCATAGTGGCAAAGTTTGTGAAAGGCTGTGGGTGGGAGCCCTTATCGAAAGCCTTTTCAAAATCCATCACTGCGTGTGTGTGTTTCTGTGTACGCGCATGCGTGTGCGTTTGTGATGTGTGTGTGTGTGTGTGTGTGTCATCTTCAATTCTATGTCCTTCCAATAAAAGTGATTCAGACAGGGTTTGTATGTGTGCATGTGCATGCATGCATGTGTGTGTATGTCTGTGTGTACGGATGTGTGTGTTGGTGTGCATGCATGCATCTTTCCTTAAAAATGTGTTTATGAGCATGTGCAAGCGCTTCTACACAGACAGGAGAGACAGAGAAACAGAGACAGAAACAGTGAGATGCAGACAAATTCAGAGACAGCAGACAGTGACAGAGATTGAAAGATAAAGACAGACAGATACACACGCACGCACACGCACACACACATGCACGCGCGGACAGCAGAGTCAATGCCATACTCACGATACTGACTGAAATCTATAGTTATGGGTTCAATTTTTTGCCACTGGAGGGCAAATAGCCACGGCCTAAACTTTGACGTGCTCTAAATGCTAACTACACAAGAAAAGTCAGTTGATAGAATATCAACTTAAAAGGAGGCCAAACAGTGTTAACATTATGTAGAAGAGTGTATTGCACTTCAAATGTGTATGAACATGTATGTCTTTTCAAAATATCTTCAAGGTGATGCAGTTGGCTACTTTAGAGAAGAAGAAGAAAAAAAGTTATTTTATTTTAATTCTGATCGCTTCTCGGCCTTTTGGCTAAGACATTGATTCAGGAACATAAATTTTTGTTTATGCCCTGGTTGGTTGGTTCAGCCCGTCGTACATGGTGAAAGCCGATATACGACGTTAAACTGAACTTCCATCCAAAAAATTATATAAAGTATGAACGTGTCATGAAATACGTTCGTCATCGACCACTCAGACAAGAAGAAAAAAGAAGTTCAACACAGTAAAGTGCTGAAAATGACGGTTTAGTTCTGTAAGCAGATGAGATTCGTCTTCCAAAGTATTTGTGATCCTAATGTTGTCATGAAACTGAAAGAAACCAGACTTCGACTTTTGAGATAGAGAGTCATAAACACAAAGAGAGTAGGGTAGGCTCAGCCTACGGTTGTGTGAATAAAGCTGAAAAGAACCAACTTGGCTCATATTCATCTTTCACTGTCAACTGATTGTGTCCGTCTGCTAACATTTGTACTAGGCCTACAGGGACTGACCCTGCTTCCATAGCTCAACACCACAGCACAAAGAGAGTCGCATCACTAAGCCTACCTAACGGTTTTGGTCAGTTGCTAGGCTAACGCATATTCATGAGTCTCTCAATGGTAGTGTGTGCATCAATGAAAAAGAAAGGGGGGGGGGGGGTCAAGGAATAGTGAACTGATAAATGAACGTGAGGGTAGAAGAATGTAAAATCCATCCGTAAGTATTTCTTCAAAATAAAGGGTTTGATTAATTTATAAATGCCAAGTAATATAGAAAGAAAGCGTTTTGTTTCTAATATCCGAGTAATAGAAAAATGAACAGCTTTCCTTAACAGTATACTCTTTGCAGAAGTGTAATACACAACTTTAATGTAAAATCGTTTGGCTTTCAAAATTCTACAAATCTTTTGCATGCTATTCTGAAAGCAGAGACAGAGACAGAAAGCGACAGAAAGAAAGAAACAGATAAAAATAGATGGTATGTGAGAGAGAAGGACAATGAAAGTGTGAGTAAAGCAGAGAGAGAGAGAGAATAATGAGGTTTAGCAGACGACACCAACTCCAGTGGAGAAAGTGTGGTGGAAGCAACAGGCTACTGCTAAGCATGCAGGCACACACTAGGCCCTACTAGCCTAGCCTAGTTAAGAGAGAGAGAGAGAGTGAGTCAGACAGACAGACAGAGACAGAGAGCAGGGAGAGAGGCAGGAAAAGACAGAGACAAAAAGAGATAGTATGTGGAAACAAAATTGGAAGCTGTGCAAGGCAGAGAAAAAGAAACAAAGAGAACGAACGAACGAAAAAAATTTATTGAGGGAAAAAGAGTAAGCACACAATGGGCTTTTTTACATCTTGCCCTCAAACAAACATGC
>JAGGCT020004141.1:22279-45552 GCA_017654935.2 Phymorhynchus buccinoides
TCCATCGTCCACGATGGACATTAAGAAAAGTATTTCTTGTGAAGGAAGCTTTCCAACAACAAGAAACTCTAAACTGGGTTGAAAAAATATCTGTACTTAATAATGACAAAAAAATTCCTTAGCATTTTCATACACACAGCTGACTAAGCCTAAACACTAGTGTCACCGACAGTTAATATCTATCTAATGAGCCATATTAATTACACGGTTCGACCTTCGCAGTAGTGGCTCAGCCTGGAGACGGGAAGGTCCCGGTATGGCTGGTTCAGGAAACACAGTCCTGGGTCGTGGTTGTGGTGCAGGCTCGGCGTCAAGTCCAGATGGTCCCGGGACGGCTAGCATGGGAGGCACAGGCCTCGGCCTAGTGCGTTGGACCAAGATCCAGCCATCGTCCGAGTCAGACTCGGACTCGGTTGCTCGGGGTCGATGCGGCACCCTGACTCGAAAGGATGGCGAGGGGGCAGCCTGAGCGTCAGACTGTCCGACAGGAGGTTGCTGCCGCCGGTCGCCCTGAGCAGTTGTTGATGTGGTGGGGTGATGGACCCCACTACACCGGTCACAGCCAGCCAGGAATCGCCCCAGGTCCTGGTACATTCCTGGCCAGTACACCAGGGGCCGGAGAGTCTCTTCCGCATGCTTGTAGCCCTGGTGACCGGTGTGTTGATGTAGCGATGACAGGACACGGGGGCGCAGCTTGCTGGGCAGCAGGAGCTGCTCGCACGCCCCACGCCATGGATCCATCACCCGCCTGTAGATGATGCCCTGCCGACTGACAAGTCGGCCACGTTGCTGGACCAGCAGCTGCAGCTGCCAGTCATCGGAGACAGCAGGTGTTGAAGGCCAGGCTGTGGCGAGAGGACCAATGGAGGGGTCCTCCCGCTGCAGCCGACGAAGCTCTTCTGGCGACATCTGGGGGAGGATGAAGTCCGCAGGCTGAGTGGTGGCCACAGCGTTGATCTGCGGCTGTGGATGGTCAGCCAGTTGGTGACTGACAGTAGCCGAGGACTGAGACCTGTCCTCAGTCCGTGAGCAGCCACTGCCAGTCTTCCGTCTCCGCCGGCGCCGTCGTCGACTGCGAGGGGACTTGGTGTCTGCCGTCACCTGGCAGACCTGGAGTGGTGTCCCTGGTGGGTGCCGGAACTGCTCAGATGGTGGCGGTTGCCGCAGCTCCAGTCTCAGGGTGGCCACCTCTGACGTCAGCATTGCCACCTGAGAGTGTAGGGAGGCGACAGGGCCAGTGCTGACTACAGGGCTAGTGCTGCAGTCGTCAGCACCGTCGCCTTCCCGCACCCACCAGAGCGCTTCCTCCTGGGCAGCTTCGAAGGTGGTGTTCGGGTTCCGCCGGATGTAGCTCCGAACGTCTCGCCTGAGGGATGGCGGCTGCAGGCCCTTCGCGAAGACGTCGCGGAGAACCCTGTCCGACACCATGCCGAACTCCAGCTCATTGATGTGGTCCCACAGCTGCCGTAGATCTGCTGCGTAGGCGTTGATGTGCTCCCCCCGGCCCCGTTCTCTGGTGAAAAAGGTTTTGGCCAGGCTGACCACATCATGCTGCTCTCCCCAGCGATTCTTGAGGATGTTGTAAAGTTTCGCTGGAGAGTTCAGTTCCGCCGCGGGCAGCCTGACAACCACTCGGCGAGCATGGCCTTTTAGGGAGCCGATCAGCCAGAGGGCAGCTGTCCCGTCATCCACCGGCTGAAGGAGAAGAATTATCTTCGCCTCCTTGATGAAGTCGTCCACTGACGTTGCGCTGCCCTCCTCACCAGAGAACTCCGGGAGCCGGGGCAGGTAAACGTAGGGGTTAGCCATGTTGACGTCAGGACGGGTGGAGGTTGGTCTGCTGCACTGTCTTCCTAGCTAACTGTCTGAGTTTCCCCTTGTTCCTAAAATCCTGCTATCGCAGCGCCAGTTGTAATGGGGTGGTAAGGGGGTAAAGGGATAAGTGAATAGGGATAAGGATAGGGAAGTTGATGAGGGATAAGGATTGGAGGGTGAAGATAGGCACACTCCGCACAGACCAGGAACATATAGAGGAAACCAGACAGTTGTTTAGCTTTTGTTTATTTGGGTACTAGGAAATACTAAGGAAGACATAGGAAGACCTAGGAAGACTAAAGAAGACAGTGCAGCAAATACATCCTGCAACAATATAAAATATACACACATAAATATAAACAAGAAATAACAATGATTAGGTATGATTGTAGGCCTTGTGCCATAGCACTCAATGTTAAAATAACATGAGGTAATAGACAGTCACAGCAGTGGAAGGAGCTCACTTTATGACTTAAATGGCATGATTAAACTGACACTGACACAAGCCTAGTTGGGTTTGGAAACATAACATAGGTCGGTTTTACCTGACCCTATGCTTGCTTAACCCATACACAAACATTTGAGTTCATGTGAGTTAACCCAAACCAAGTATTGTAACACTGACATCATCATCTGCTGTGTTACTAAAAATAGACTACACATCACAGTAAACTGAATGAGATCAGTTTGTAGTGGGAAACTGACTAAAGGCAAATGTAGGCCTATTGAGAGTTTAGCATTGAAGTAGCAAGAAACTCAACCAAAAAGGAATGCCTTGTTAATACAATAGTATCAGTATTAATACAACACCATACTAGGCCTAGCACACACACCTAGGCCTATGAATGAAACTATTGCCAAGTAGGCCTACACCATAGCATGGTATAAGCCTAGATCAATAATATTAATACAATGTAACATGGAAAAGTGGTTAGGCACACTTGTCGTCTGCTAAATAGTGTTGCGTGACAGGTAGGCCTTATGGAAAACGGCACACTGTCACAAAATTATTTATAAACAATCAATTATTTGCAGACAAAAATCATTATTTAGTAAATAGGTCTTATTTGTAGCATACGATACTTTATTTAATTGTCAAAAGTAGCAAACTCTTTTAAGGAGTATATTTTTTTTAATATTTGCAAATAATGCATTATATGCTTAAATAATGCATTATTTAACTAAATAATGCTTTATTTAGCTAAATAATGCATTATTTAGGATATTGAAAAATAAATGACTTTCTTTACACGCTATCGGCATCCGTCCGCAATCTAGGTATTACTTTGGACCAAACCCTTTCTTTCAAACAGCATGTTTCCAATGTTTGCAAGGCTTGCTATCTCAGTAGAACTTTGAAGAATTAGTTCCATCCCCCGTTTCCTCTCTCAGGATGCCCTGAAGACTCTAGTATGTGCTTTTGTCCTGTCTCGCCTTGACTACTGTAACTCACTTCTTGCTGGCTGTCCATCAATTCTCATCTCTAAGCTCCAACGGGTCCAGAATAATGCTGCTCGTCTCATTTCTCGCTCCCCTAGGTACGATCACATCACTCCGGTTCTTCGTTCCCTACATTGGCTCCCAGTTCAATCACGTATTGACTACAAAATTCTCCTCCTTGCCTTCAAGTCACTGAATGATCAAGCTCCCCTGTATCTCTCTGATCTTCTTCATCTCTATGTCCCAGCTCGCCAACTACGTTCGTCTTCTGATTCTCGTCTCCTTTCCATTCCCTCCATCCATCTCAAATCTGCTGGCCAACGTTCTTTTTCTTGTCAAGCACCATCTCTTTGGAATTCTCTGCCTTCTCCTCTCCGACACTCCAACTCAGTCTCCTCATTCAAAACCTCTCTTAAAACCCATCTTTTTCCTGCTGCGCCCTAAATATTTGATCAGTTGTCTATCGTTGTGTGCACGTGAGGGAAGATTGAATAAGAGGTTTGTGTGTGTGTGTGTGAGTGTGTATGTGTGTGTGTGTGTGTGTGTTGTGTGTGTGTGTGAGCATGAATGTGTGCATACATGTGTGCTTGTGTGTATTTTGGTTTTGTGGGTTGTGTGTGCACGCATGTGTGTGTGTGTGTCTATGTGCGTGTGTGTGTAGCTGTCTGCGTGCGTACGTTGTGTGTGAGGGTGATTGTGTATGTGTGTTGGTGTATGTGGTCAGTCCATGCGGCTCGGTTGCTGTGGCTTACCGAATGAGGTATGAACGAGTTGGCGTCAATAATTGTGTGTGTTTATGTGTGTGTGTGTGTGCGTGCGCGTGCGCGTGTGTGTGTGGGTGTGTGTTAGAGAGAGAGAGAGTTGCTTTGTATATGCGCTGTTGCTGGTTGGTGTCACTCTTGCATGTTGTTTTTGTTGTCTGTTGATGAATAATTGATTGTAAAGCGCGTTGGGCTCATCTGAGGTAAAGCGCTATATAAATGTACTATTATTATTATTATTATTATTATTTCCAAGCATAATAATTATGCTAATAAACATACACTTATATGTATGTATACGTTATTTATTATCCTGGAAGGGGTTTTGAACGTGTTCTTGTCAATTTATGCGCATGCTTTTGTACTTTTGTGTTTGTATGCTTGTCTGTATTCAAGCTCGCGTGTATGCGTGTGTATGCTCAAACGCGTGCTTGTGAGTCTGTGCGCGCGCACACTGATGCTCATATCAAGGACATATGTGACAGAATCTACCAATAACCTACCGATTATTAGAGACCCTGCTTTATAGCTGCTCCAGTGAAACCAGTAGTGGCCCTTGCTATTCATATCATAGAAGAATGGCAAACAGCCCACTTGGGATACTTAACTTTAGTCAGATTGCCATAGCAGAGCGTTCGTTACGAGCAAGAATGCGGAAAGGGTGCATGTTTGCGTGTGTGCAGGGGCGGATGTGTGTATGTGTGTGTGTGTGTGTGTGTGGTGGGGGGGGGGTTACAGGGTTTTTGCCCACCCCCACCCCCACCCACCCCCTGTAGCCCAAAATGTACCTTATAGAAGGGTGAAAAGTACGAAAATGACTCGATTGGCTTAAGCAATAAAATGCCAAATAGTGTGTTGAGTGTTAGAAGGCAAGGTAGTCCGTGAAAGGAGTTTCTGGAATACCCCCCCCCCCCCCCCCCCTGTAACCTAGGATGTACCTTAAAGAAGGTACAGCGGCTCGCGACAGGTGTGCAAGGTAGGCCGCGAAATGCTGAAATGGTTTCAGTGTCGTGGTGAAGAGACGCCCCCCACCCCTCTCCGTTCAACAAAAGTTCTGATGGTAGTGAAAAATTCTGGTGGAAGATTTTTTGTTGGTTGGCAATCCCCCTCCCGCCTCAACAAAAATTTCATGAATGAGATTTGGATCCTTCTGTTGGTTTCGATAAGTTAGTAAACACAGGATAATCAATATTTTAACTGAAAAAAACTTATGTGAATGGGATTTGAATCTTTTGGTTCGCTTTGCTGATGCTTGTTAGTACAGGTTATTTCTTAAACTTTAAGCTATTAATGTCGATGTGAACGATGTAGGAAATGAGATTTGGATCCTTAGGCTAGTTTTGATTATGTTTGTTAGCACAAGTTATTTGATATTTAAACTGATAATGTTGATGCGAATGAAGTATGAATGAGATTTGGATTTTTCGATTAGCTTTAACTCTTATGTTTGATAGTATTGATTCCCCCCTTCCTCGTGATGTATTGTGGCCCATGGCCAATGTACATTAAAACATTTCAGTGTTCAGTGTTCAGTGTGTTCTCTCTCTCTCTCTCTCTCTCTCTCTCTCTCTCTCTCTCTCTCTCTGTGTCTATCTATCTATCTATCTTTCTCTCTCTCTCGTAACGATGATCAGCTCTTTAAACGACTGTGTGCAAACAGGGGGTTAGCTTTAGCTGGAGCACTGTCTTCCGCTGAGCAGTGGTCGACTTAGCTCGCTCGTTTAACCGCGGGGTGGCGTGGCGGTCAGGTGGGTCCAAACCTAGTGGTAGCCTTTGTTGGAGAGAGAGAGAGAGAACACTGAAATACAAGGACCATTATTATGGATTTCTCGATGCATGCACATGCATAAATATAAATACAAAATATTATACGGTTACTCTACAAAACTTGCACATGGAGACGCACATAATTTCACACAGAGAGAGAGAGAGGGAGTCCCTCTTTATCTTTTTTCTTCTCAGCAAAGGCTACCGCGAGGCTTGGATCCACTTGCCCGCCACACCACTGTGCGGGGAAAGAAGCGAGCTAAGTCGCTCTTTCCTTCTGGGTTATGCGGCAAAGCGTTTGTTTATTTATTTTATTATTGGTATTTTATTATAGTTTGTTGTTCAGGGAGAATCGGCTTGTTGGTGTCTTTCTTGGAAAAGGGGGTACGTTCTTCTTCTCTAAAGTAGCCAACTGTATCACGTTGAAGATATTTTGAAAAGACATACATGTTCATAATTATTTTACACTTTTGAAGTGCAATACACTATTCTACATAATGTTAACACTGTTTGGCCTCCGTTAGTTGATCTTGGATCAACTGAATTTCTTGTAGTTTGTTGTTCAGGGAGAATCGGCTTGTTGGTGGCTTTCTCAGAAAATGGGGTGGGGAGCTCCCTTTTCATGTTGGCGCTTGCTTTTCCAGAAGAGTAGGTAACACCGGCAGCGTTATGTGCGAGTTAAAGGGGCACCCTGACGGATGAGTTTTTGTAAGAAACACGTCGAGGTCACCAGAAAAACACCCTTTACAGAGATCGCAACACTCACTTTGCTCTAGTTTCCTAGAATTCAAACCGTCAAATCGGCGATTCCTCCTTGACGGTGCTGGAGGTCATATTCTTTCAATGGCAAGTGCCTTCTCTTTTCTAATGGCCGCCTGAGTTTAGACCAAATCGTTTGCATACAAACCTTTTTATCTTTTTTAATTTTAATTTTATGCAGTTTACCAAAAGGACACCCTTTACAAAGATCGCAACACTCACTTTGCTCTGCTTTCCTAGAAAGCAAACCGTCAAATCGGCTATTCCTCCTTGGCGGAGGTGCTGGAAGTCACATTCTTTCAGTGAAAGAGAAGGCGTGTGCCTTTGTATTCATTTTCATACAGATGTATGGCGAGGATACGTGAACCAGTCTGTTAGAAATGTTTGTACGAATGGTGAGTGAAAAGCGCATTGAGTTGCTTAGCAAGATTATACGCTATATAAGCATTATTAATTATTATTATTTATTATTATTATCTTTTCTAATGGCCGCCTGAGTCGCTTAGACCAAATCACGAAATGTACACAATACAAGCCTTTTTATTTACAGTTTACCAAAATGAATTTCGCTCACAACAAAGGAAATAGTTCCTTTCTTTTTTACTGCACTACAAAGAAGAAAAAGCTTCAACCACTCGAGTGGCCTCCACCCATCCTGTCCACCCTCTCCGGCAACTCCGCCAAGGAGGAATCGCCGTTTTGACGGTTTGATTTCTAGGAAACCAGAGCAAAGTGAGTCTTCCAATCCTTGAAAATGCTGTCTTTTTGGTGATCTCGACGTGTTTCTTGCAAAAACTAATCTGTCAGGGTACCCCTTTCAGAAAGTTACAAAAAGTTCGTTGAACATTTTAAGTTTCGTTAACTTTTTTTTTTAAACTAATTTTCCTCCAATAAATTAACCGTGTTCGTTCAATGCTCTCTCTTTTCTTTTTCCATTTTTTTTATATAGGTTTTTCCCCTACGCTTAAGTCATAGTCAAGCGTCGCCAAGCGTAACATTAAATCATAGATTACCCATTCAAACGGGGAGAATCCAAAATATCCCACATAGTGAAAGGTTTTGCTCGAAGTGCGACCACCAAGCTCTAGGAGATGAATTTCATTATGTTTTTGAATGTCAAACGTTTCAGGATGCTAGAAAACGTTATTTGCCAAATTATTGTTTAAAAAACCCAAACGTAATAAAGTTTAATTCCTTATTTCAGTCAAAAAATAAAAGAACTCTCAGTCGTTTAGTTTGTTTCATAAAGGTTATCTTAAAAGAGTTCTGAACCTTAGTTGATACCACGTACCTCATACCACATTCACATTTTTTTTATTTTTTATTTTTTATTTTTTTTATTTTTATTTAAAAAAAAAAAAAATTCTTCTTCTATTATTCACACATCTTGGTCACCATGTCTGAGTTTATGTCCTAATTGTTTCTTGTCTTGTTTCATATGTCAATATTTGTTAATGGAGATAAGTTAATTAGCGGTTTAAAAAAAAGGATTCGTATGTGCAATTCCAGCAACTGTGTTGTGCATGTATATGTGTGTGTGTGTGTGTGTATGAAGGTGTATCTGTGCATGATGGTATAATGTGCCTGTCTATATGGTGATGAGTACTGTTAAAAAAAAAGTGTTTTTGTTGGTTTTTGTTGTTGTTTTTGTTTGGAGCCTATGTAATACTATGCTGATGTGTACTGTTATGGGGTCTTTTGGGCTGTTGTTTGTAATGTTTGATGCCGCAGGTGTGAATGGTACGTGTATGCATTTTCTTGTGCCCCCAGGGGTTTTTGAAATAAAAGTTGATTTGATTTGATTTGGTAGGCTTACCTCTAAACATCGACACGGAGTGAAACGGGCCGAAACGGAGTGTAACGGGCCAAAACGGAGTGAAACGGTCCGAAACGGGGTGAAACGGGCCGAAACATTATTACATACACGGAATCTGTCACTTCCAGTCTTAGTTTGCCAGGCTCAGTGTGGATACTTTTCGTGGTCTGTCTCTCAATGGATTTGCCTTCTTGTTCTTGACAATTTACACTTTTATTTGAACTTTTCAAATTTTTCAATGTTGATTATGTCAACTTTTATTTTGAACTTTTGAAAAATTTCAGTGACATGAATTTCTTTTCAAACTGATTCTAACCCAAAAGCAAATTTGGAGGAAAATCAGTGCTCTTGACAAGAACGGTTGCTATGCTAAGGTTTAACATAGGCGACACAAAAGGGACATTTTGAGTTATATCAAGCCTCAGCTTGAGTCCGTTTCCGTCCGTTTCTGGTCCGTTTCCGTCCGTTTTTGGTCCGATTAAGTCCGTTTCCGTCCGTTTCTGGTCCGATTCGGTCCGTTGTCGCTGTTTAGGATTACAGCAGTGGGACCCAGCTTAGCCCTTTCTTTTGTCGCGTCATTGGAAACCAACTTAATTCTCAGGAATGGGTGAGACGCACGTACGCCTCAGAGAGAGAGAGAGAGAGAGAGAGAGAGAGAAATGAAATGGAAATGAAATGAAAACAAGGGCGTCGCCGAGCGGCAGACATGTCCGTCACCAGCAATGCCACGCACTTGCGACACCCCGTAGAGTGTCACATCCTGACACAAAATTGGAAGAAGGGATTCTGTCTTCTAGGTTGGTTTTTTTGTTGTTGGTTTTTTTTCATCTTTTTTGTTTGTTTTCCCCCTCGCTACTCTCATTCATTTGTCTGTGTGATGAACTATTATGGACATTTGTTTTGGGGGAAGTACTTAGTGTTCTTGTCTGATACATAAGTGTCTGGGTTTCTGTGTGACTTAGTGTTTGGTGTACTGATACACTCATACTATTTGTGTGTGCGTGCGCGCACGTGTGTGTGTGCTTGCGTGCCTGTGTGTGCTCGCGTGTGCGTGTGCCCGTGTGTGCATGCGTGTGCGCGCGTGTGTGTCTGTGTGTGTGTGTGTGTGTGTGTGTGTGTGTGTGTGTGTGTGTGTGTGCATATAATATCAAAAGCATTAATTCTTAATGAATCAAAAAGTTATCAACTCTATCATTGCTACTGTCATGACATAGGCTTATTTTGTGCGTAACATTCTGCTGTTCAAAAATTAAGAATATTTGTACATTTGCATTTGTTTTCTTTTGAATACTTATACACATTTTCCCAACTAATATTATATGGTTAACTGTATTTTTAATATCATTTTCTATGTTAATTCTGCTTACTCCAAATAACACATCAAATACGGTGAGATTCAACCTGAATTCAATTTGAGCATGAATGTAATTTTCAAGTTGCTTCCAAAATGCTCTAACTGGTGGGCAGTTGAAGAAAAAATGTTCTAAATAATCGATTTCATTTCTGCAAATAGAGCATTTATTGTTTTCTACCAGTTTCATTTTGCTTAGCAGTATATTTGTTGGGTAAATATTATGCAGCATCTTCCATTGAAGCTCTTTTAACCGGGTTTCATTGGTAGCATGTTTTGCCATTAACCAAGTCTTTTTGTTTATTTCGAAGTTAAGATTTCTTAGCCAAAAACCATGAGCACATGGTTTTAAATCATTAGTACTATTTTCTCTCAGTGTTTTCCTGATTAATTTCGGTTTAGAGAAAAGGAGGTTATTTTCCACTTCATTGGTTGAATGCTGTTCTTCTAGAAGGGGTTCTGTCATCCAACGTGTCCAGGTCTCTGGTATTGCGTTAATCAACACATTGTATTCAAATACTAAGCTTGCTCGTCCCTGTCCTATTTTATTAAATATCTCCTGTAGAGACATAAGTCTCTTTTCGTTTTCATTGATGATATCTTTAACATATTCAAACCCGGCCCACCTCCATGCCTTGAAAAAAAGAACTTGTGCTTTATATTTAACAATAGAGTTGTTCCATATCATTTGTTTGTAAAAGTTTTGTTGATTTATTTCATTTTCTTTGGTGATTGTTTTATTGTCAAGGTATGTGTGAAGCACTTCCCTCCAAAAGGGGTTAACAATTTGACTGTTAAGCGTTAGGAATTTTGATCTACAATTGATATTGAACGCTCTCATGTTGTCAGCTAATTTAGAATAGTACCTTGATGAACACTACTGCTAACATGTGCAGCCTACAGATTGATTTCATATCTTTACTATTACAATATTGAGTTCTGTTACTTGAAAAGTCTTCTTTCTTTGTTGTGGATTCCATAACCATGTAATTTGATGTTATGTTGTACTTACAACAGTTGTGTTGTAATGGAAAGAGTGACTCGTGTTTGTTTGGGCCTAAAAGCTGATTAAGTCCTTTTAAAACATTTTTATATTATTTATTTTATTTTATTGTTTGTTTTTAAATAAATAGATCTAGTGCAGGCCAAACAATGTCTTAGCATGCACTATTTGACTTCTGAGTACTGAGCCGCACTATCCCAGGTTGTTGGGGTGATGGCTTATGTACACTTTCTTATTTCAAGCACTGGGAGAGGGGTGGAAGTAAAGTGCATTTTCTTACTACAAATTTCATAATTTGCACACCATTTCAAAGCCCCATAAGAAATATCAGTATGCAGTACACTTTCTTGTTACAAACTTGCTGTTTGCATACCCTTTGAAAATCCAAAATAAACCACTCATTTTTTAAGCGTGAATAGCAAGTTTCTCCTTTACATCCTGCAGTCCTAAAGATTGCAGACTCATGGGAGAGAACATGATGAAAATAGGGTTTTACGCCCTCTTCGGCATTTCGGCCATGCATGTGGGGCATTAGTAAATACAAAGATAGTGGGAACAATGCTGGAGGCAATGACCGGAGGCAGTGCTAAACTAGTAAAGTCCTGATTTAAAAAAAATAATACAGATATGTGTAGCAGCAACCACGCCTCGGTTAAACCTCATCGGCTATGGTACCACCACCATGATTATTATGTATAAGTATGAAGAGTGAAGGGAACATGAGAAAAGTGAATAATTTACATCATTGGTAGTACAACATACTGGTGGGAATGAGATTGAATCATACAAATTATTTTTAAATTTTGTCTGAAATTAATATTGGAAGGATGTGGGGATAGTGTTGGTTAAACTAAGGTGGGTATGTATTTCTTTGTTGTGTATTTGTATTTAATACTGTTATAAAGTGACCTGTGCATGCGCATTCATTTTGAATAAAATCATACCAGCCCCGAAAGTCTCAAAACTTTTTCTTATCAACCTCCCCCCTTCCTCACTCTTTTTTGTTTTTAATTGAAGAGTGTTTATTAAGCAAACATGTTTTGAATGGGCAAACATGTACTGCCGGGTATGTATATTTGGGGGGGGTGGTTTATCACAATATCAGGCAAATGCATTTCACTTTTACCATAGCCGTTTTGAGAAAAAATGTAGCGAAGCCTACCTAACTGCCCCTTCCCTCCCCCTTTTTTGGGGAAAGATTTACAAAGCTATCCTGTGATAAGCACTGAGGGAGAGAGAGAGAGAGAGAGAGCATCATCACCCTAAGCTAAGTGACCCAGCCAGCCAGGACCCTTTCACTGGATACTCAACGTGATGCTGAATGAAGCAGGAACCACCATAGCTACCTTCACTCTAAGCTAAGTGACCCAGCCAGTCAGGTCCCGATCAGCGGACACCCAACATGATGAAACATAATCGAACAGGAACCGCCTAAGCTAATGAAAAAAGTTATGTTCTGTGGCTTTTTCGTGCAAGACAGTATGAGTTTGCTCAGTTGCAGTCTTTGTGATCGAACAATAACAACTGAGCCAAACAAATAAGAAGATCGTGATCTGTGGTGAGAAACATGCACAGTGTTGTGTAAAAGTAGAGCTGATTAATTAAAGAAAATCAGAGACAAACGTGTGTGAATCAGAGATTCAGTGCGATATCTGCATGCTGCACGCACATCTGTGTTGTCAACCAAACATTCAGCCTATCGCAATTTCTATTTTTAGCCCTCTGCTATCGGCCCGGAAGTGAGTGAGATCACTTTTCGCGACTCCGCGCGCTAGAGATAAACAAGCGCATTCACTCTTGCAAGTAGGCTTCGATAAAACGGCGAATACTTTCCACATTGACCGTTCAAATTTGTACGCATTTGCACTCTAAATCTCGCGTCAGTACAGGGGACATGCGATTATTTATTTAATTATGTATTTTTGGAGGGTGAGGGTACAGATAGTTGCGAACATTAAAGTTAACTAAACTGAGAACTGATTTTTCGAAACCGTCCAAAGCATTGTGGAAACTATAAAAAAAATAGATGTTTTGTCACATTGTGTAATTAGAAAATCGTTGTTCGTGTACTTTAATATTCCCCAACTTATTTCTTATTTCTATTTTCTTATCTTTATCGTTTTCTTTTCTAGCCCTTCATGAAGTTGTATTTTCTCTTATGTTTAAATTGTTTCTGTTATCAAAGAAGATGAAATTTTTTCTATTTCGTTTCTTTGTTATGCTTCTAATGTTCAAAATTAACCTTTCTTTTCTTTTTCTTAAATGTGTGATTTTTCAGTCTGTGATTGCCAGCCGCCATATCTGTGACTTATTTTGAGTAGGCACACTATAAGCTTTAAGCTTGTTGCTGCCGTCATTCATGTTCATTTTATTTGGTGTATATGTTTTGCTTGTCAATAAAAAAAAATCATTTAAACCAAAAGAAAAAAAATACAAACCAGCCCATCGCAAAGTCTGATCACCTTAAGGTGACGGACAATGAAATGAAAATATTTATTCCATAAGGCCAAAGCCCCCTTAGAGAGAGAGAGAGAGAGAGAGAGAGAGAGAGAGAGAGAGAGAGAGAGAAAACGAAAACGAAAACGAAATTTCATTTAGCCAGGGAACATGAGATAAGCAAGTTACATGCTTTTTTTTTTTTACCCAACCCTGGAGAGAGAGAGACAGACAGACAGACAGACAGAGAAAGAGAGACAGACAGACAGAGAGAGAGAGAGAGACAGACAGACAGACAGAGAAAGAGAGAGAGACAGACAGACAGACAGACAGAGAAAGAGAGACAGACACAGAAGAGAGTGTCCATAGTTGATCCATTATGCTCATATGAATTGGGTAATTTTAAAAAAGCCGGTTCACCCTACTGTGCGGTAGATACGGTGAGCCTACTTGTACAAATCACCACCACCCCACTTCCCCCACCCGGCCATCTCTCTCTCTCTCTCTCTCTCTCTCTCCTCTCTCTCTCTCTCTCTCTCTCTCTCTCCACCGCTACCCGGTCCCAACCGTTACTAGCTAGTAGAGTTGAGAACCGGTTCATTTTTGAATCCGAAACCCGAATCTGGCGTGAGAAAAATCGCACAAAGTCTCTCATTGGCCTAAGCTTGGTTCGTGCGGCACCAAAAAAAAGAAGAAAGATCGAAGCTTGGCTCTTCGGGTGTGTGCTAGTGGTGGTGGGTCTGCATAGAAAAGAACGAACCCACAAAAAAGTGTCACTAAAACTGTCATGACTCTGTTAAGACTTGTTATTAGGTAGGAGGGACTCAACAACCTTCCATGGCCATTTTGTGACTAAAAACAAAGTTTTCACAATAATTCGATCTTTTGTTAAAGTTCGATCGTGCCTACTAAATCACTTTAATTAAATTGTTACAGTTTCGTTTCCAAAACAGGTTAGGCAAAGGATTGCAGCCATGTAGTTAAGCAGGCACTTGCCGTGATAATTATTATTTCTTCGTGGGTTTTCTTTCTTTCTTTTACTGGAAGGAATTAGTTTAAGAAATTCAGGAGTGTTTCTGGTACCTACAGCACCTACCAAGTTCCAGCCATGGGGAATTATTAATTCCAGAATGTTGCTCTGAAACCATCTCAAGATTGAGAGGGGAAAAGGAAGAAGAAGGAGGAGGAAAGAGAGAAGAGAGGTGTTTGTGGATCGGTTCCATCATGGATGATACTCTGAGCATCGGGGACATCGTCTGTCTTTATTCCGAAGAAAGGCTGGGTTTTATGTACTCTTCTCAGACGAGGTGAGTCACTGGTGGGGAATTAATAGTTGATCTTGATTTATTAATTAAGCCCACCGGGCGGTGGGTGGATGCCTCGTGCCTCCATGCGGGGAGCTGGACGACCCCGACCCCGACCCCTCCACAAGTCTCTCCCCGTGGGGATACCAGGGGGTCTTTCGTAAAATGTTCCCCCACCTTCTGGAAGTTCTGTGCTTGTAACTTCCTCTAATCTGCCACTTTCTTTGACTCCGTCTTTTCCCTTTGCTTTCAATCATCTATTATCTTTCTGACTTATTGGCCCATTCTCCGGGAATCCGGAATAAGGTCGAAAGTACGGTTGTGCCTAAGATCGAACGTACAGGTGTGCTTAAGGTCGAAAATAAGTAAATGCACACTTCAGCCTAATGTCGAATTGCAGAGCTGTGCCTAACGTGGAATATACGGTTGAGCCTAAGGTCGAATGCAAAGTTGAGCCTAACGTCGAATTGCAAAGTTGCGCCCAAGGTCGAATGTATGGTTCAGCCTAAGGTCGAATGTATGGTTCAGCCTAAGGTCGAATGCAAAGTTGAGCCTAAGGTCGAATTGCAAAGATGTGTCTAAGGTCGAATTAACGGCTGAGCCAAAGCTCTCTCTCTCTCTCTCTCTCTCTCTCTCTCTCTCTCTCTCTCTCTCTCTCTTAAAAGTTTTAAGAAACATGACACCAGTTGGGTGAGTGAATCTCATCTGTTGTTAGTTTCATGTGCACTAATGGCATGCGCTCTTGCCATTCGATGAAGAAGATCTCAGTAAAGTAATTTAAATCAGAATATATTATTGCCACAGATTCTGACAGTGTGGTGGCAAGAGAGCGTCAAGATGTACCGAATCCTGGAAGGATCTCGCAAAAATTCTACATTGTATGAACATGAAAACTTTTGTGATATTTGAGTGTGTGTGTGTCAGTACCCAAGCCCGTGTACCTGGGAACTGAATCAATGTAGGCTGTACTGTGCAATTCGACCTTAGGCACAACTCTGCAATTCGACGTTAGGCTCATTTGACCTTAGGCACAACTTAGAAATTCGACGTTGGGCTCAACTTAGCATTCGACCTTAGGCTCAACAATGCATTCGACCTTAGGCTCAACCGTACATTCGACCTTAGGCACAACTTTGAAATTCGACGTTGGGCTCAACTGTGCATTCGACCTTAGGCTCAAACGTAAAACTTACATGAAATTTTCGACATTAGGCACACTTGTCAGTCATGCCATTTTGTTTCGACCTTAGGCGCAACCGTACATTCGACGTTATATATCTTACTTGCTTTGTTTTAAAACAGTACATACAATGTTATTTCATGATTATTGTGCTTTCTTTTGTTCTTTCGTTCTTTTCATTATATTATGCTATTACATGTCTTGCTTTTTTTCATAATAATTGTGTTTTATATTGTTCGTTCTTTCTTTCTTTTGTATAATTATACTATTAAGTTTCTTAATTGCTTGTTGTAGTGTTCCTTGTGTATTTCCTTTTACTAGCATAATATACCCTTCGACCACATATTCTGTATAATTTAACAGAAAAGATAGCAATTTTTATATTAAAAGCCAAGTGTCTGTGTGTGTGTCTGAAACACAAAACGGCCTTATAACTCCGCCGTTTTTCGACCGAATCGTTTCAAATTTGCTGTATGCCCTAACGGGGCGATGGCAACGGCAACCGAGGCGGCCGTGTCATTTGCACAGTTTGGCAAATGCGCGAAACGCGTATCCGCCGGCCTTTCGGCGCCCGTATCTCCGGTATTTCTGGACGGATTGCCTTCGAATTTGGTAGGTAGATGACCAGGAACGGTGACTATCGATGTGCCAAACCGGAAGCGAATTGATATATAAACGCGTGCGATATACACGCGTGCGATATACGCCGCTTCACCTTTTCACAAATAACTCCGCCGTTTCTTAACTGAATTGCTTCAAATTTGCTGTCAGGCTTGCCGTGGCCGAAGAGAATCTGGAGAGCGCATCACTCTCAGAGCAGCGCCAACGGGAAACAGGGCCTTATAACTCTGCCGTTTCTTAACCAAATCGCTTCAAATTTGCTGTACTCAGCGTTACCAGTACTTGGCGTTACCGTTACTAGGCGTTACCGTTACTAGGGAGAGCGCGTCACTCTGATAGCAGCGCCAACGGGAAATGGGGCCTTATAACTCCTAACCGAATCGCGTCAAATTTGCTGTACTCAGCGTTGCCAGTACTTGGTGTTACCGTTACTAGGCGTTACCGGTTCTCGGCGTTGCGCTAGTGAATATAAAGGGGAAAACCTCTGACAAGTGATACCAGTCCTGTCAGAATTTCTTAATCCTCTGAAATTTGCCGATCCTCTGACTATTCTGATGCCTGCACACACACACACACCTCCATCACCACACATGGCACACCGTCAGCTCTATACAAACACACACACACACTCACTCTTTCCATTGTTATGAATGAAACTTAGGTTTAATGTCTGCTCGGCTATGAAGAGCACATATGGGATGAAACCATCAACCAACCATCATTCAAATGAAATATTTTAAGTGCTTCTTTATGATTCATCCTATTTTTATTTTTATTTTAAGTACCGTATTTTACGGACTATATATATAAGGCGATACTTTTTTTCTCCCGGATTGAGACCCCTGCGCCTTATAATATGTCTAATATACTTTTGTAGTTTTCGTTCTTATTTTCAGTAACAAAATATTATAACAAAATCTGAATTTTTAGTTAAATTTGGTGGGTGCGCCTTATAATAGGCTGACTTGTTAATCTTTGAAAAAATAATCTGAAATAAATAGGCTTGTAGTGTATGTGTGTGTGTGTGTGTGTGCGTGCATGCATGTGTGTAGACCTTGTGTGTGTGTGTGTGTGTGTGTGTGTGTGTGTGTGTGTGTGTGTGTGTGTGTTTGTGTGTGAAAACAGATATATAGAGAGAGACTCATAAATGTCGTATGTACTGTCTTCGTAAAATGAGATCTTTTAACGTTCGTACTGAAATCCTTCAAATGTTTTATTATTCTGTGATCTGTAGTGTTTTATCCTTTGGTGCTGCGTGTTGGGGAGGGAACATTTCAAAACAAGACAAAGGTCGACTAGATAAAGTTATAAAGAAAGCGGGTGGGGTGGTGGGCAAAAAACAAAAACCCTTTGACGACATGTACAACAGAAAACTGACTGACAAACTGAGGACGATCATGACCGACGAGACACACCCCTTACATGACGACATTGACAGCAGACGATCGGACAGAAGCGACAGACTGCGAGCCCCACGTGCAAGAACATCAAGGCACTTAAACTCTTTCATTCCCTCTGCCATCCGTCTGTATAATTCGAATGTAGGCCAGCTGTCTTAGCGTGTCATTGGGTGTGTGTGCGCGCGCGCGCGCGCGCGCGCGCGTGTGTGTGTGTTGGTATAAACCGACTTCGGTGCTATGCTTTGTTGCTGCTGTTGTTTTTAATTTGTGACACTTATGTATATATTATATTAATTGATTTATATTGTTTATTAATTTGTGGTGAAGTTTAACGTGGTGACAGCCCTGGCATGGCCTTGTAATCTTAATATTAATCTTAATTGGTTAATCTATTTTAGGTAAATATTAGTAGTTTTTTATGAGTGTACGTTCTTCATGTTTTTCACATAATTCTAATCAAATTCTCTCCCTCTTTTATTTAATTCCTTGATGATGTTATATGCATTTTATTGTCTTAACTGTGGTGTTTCGATTTATGTAATATGAATGGTTTTAGTATTGTCTATCGAGCCTGTGATCGCACAATTTAATTTCCACACAAGGATGAATAAAGTTGTATTGAATTGAATTGAATTGGAGAATGGAAGCAAATTATTAACATTACATAGTAAAAGACAGAGATATGTAGATCTCAAAACCATAGAAACTTGTTTGTTTTCTCAATATTTACTCTACTATAGCACTCACAAGGCTGCAGTTGAAGTGCTTGGAATTGCTGTGGTACACCTCGATTGGCCCACACTGTAGTGTAGTACATGTTAGGGTCTGCTTTATCAGAAGGTACATGTATGCAGTCACACGCTGGTGTACCGCTTGTAAATATGCTCCTGGCTGACAAGAAGAGTGATGAGGACTACCGCCATCTGCTTGCTGGTTGGTCTTGGCATCATCTCCACGACTGAGAAGCTGTGTCCCATGTAGATGGAGCAACCTACCAACACACACATACAAAAAGAAAACTGCTGTACAATTTTTCTATGTCTTCAAAGAACACAATCATACAGTGACACACACGCACACACACAGTAATGCACATGATGGTGATTTGACCACTCATTTTGTGCAACCATGGGTCATCTGTCCCATGAAGTCTTCAATAAATTTGAAATGTAATACAGTGGAACCACCCTTATAAGACCTTAAAAAACATCCAAAATGGTCTTATAAGGGAGGAGTCTTGTGTTATAAGGGGGGTAATTTTAATACTTAGAAATAAAGGCAATGTCTCAGAGAAGTAGGTCTTATGTGGGAGGGAGTCTTATAATGGGAGGTCTTATAAGGGAGGTTCCACTGTACTACAGTGGCACATTATTTTGGAAATAGACATCATTTTCTGTAATCAGGGGGCATTTGACCCATGAAGTTTAAAAACAATCTGAAGCTCTGCATACACTGACTCACAATCACATACCCTCACAGTCACAGTCACACACTCACCCAATCACACGACACTAGAGACACTGAGATAGACACACATACATGGAAAAGTAATAGACCTTAACAATAAAAAAGATACTATCCTGATCAATTTTGCTAACTCATGGAAAAAATCCCCTTTTCTTTTCCCTAGATTACAGTAACAAAATATTTAAGTTCACATTTGATATTTAGTGAATGCACAATGCACATGTATACATGTATGTTGGTAACACAGGCACAATCAATGGCTGATCACTAATCAAAAAGAAAAGAATTCATGCGACCGAGGATGAGCCAAACCATAGACAATCTCATCACAAAAAATATGCAGTAGCCATTTGATCTACAGATGCCACCCACATCACTGTAGTGAGTGGAATAATCATGCTAATAAAAACAAAAGATGAAAAGGACCGAGATGAAGAGAGAGAGAGGGAGAGAGAGAGAGAGAGAGAGAGCAGACTGCTGAAAGATGTGGCAGATGAAGTGGCTCTAATAATGTGTATGTGTTTTATTCTATTTTTTGTGTATGTGTTTTATTCTATTTTTTGCATTTTACAGACAAGTGTGTAATGTTGGCTTAGGCTTGATTTTATCATGTTATATATAAAAATATTAGTGTCATTTTTTATATTTGTGAAAAATTAAGATGATATGTAGGATTTATTTTGTTGTTGACATGTGCACATGCTTACTTTTAAATTTGTTTTGTTAGTTGAGTGTATAATTGAAACTTGAGTGCATAAGGTAGGATTAGGTTTGATTTTGTCGAGTGTGTATGCTAATTTACAAATTTGTGCATGCTAACAATAAATAAATAATTACTTATATAAAGTAAGATTAAGTTTGATGATGTTATGGATATGTATTTACTATGATTTTATAACGTGTGTGTGTGTGCTTACTTTAAGTTTATTTTTTAGTTGAATATGCGAAGTAGGCCTACAAGTAACTAGGCTCGACTTTGTCATGTATCGGTGTTTATCGGCTGTGTTTATAATGTTATGATTGTTAAAGATGAGTGTGTTAGATATGCTTCTCTCTCTCTCACTCAGTCTATCTATCTCTGTCTCTGTCTGTCTGTCTGTCTGTCTGTCGCTCTCTCTCTCTCTCTCTCTCTCTCTCTCTCTCTCTCTCTCTCTCTCTCTCTCTCTCTCTCTCTCTCTCTCTCTTAGTGTGTGTGCGCATGCATGCGCGCGCGTGTATGTGTGTGTGCGCGCGCGCGCGAGTGTGTGTTTAGTGTCATAAAATAATTATTTAGTATACTTTTTTTTTTTTTTTTTTTTTTTTCCTTTAGGCTTATATTGTTTTATTTTGTTTATTGTGATTTAGCCAGAATGTTTATATTTATGTAACGAAAAGTGTCTCTTTGATATATTGTATTGGGGATCCTGTATGATGAGGGAGAGAGGGAAAGAGAGAGAGGGGGGGGGAGAGAGGGGGAGAGAGGGGGGGAGAGAGAGAGAGAGAGAGAGGGAGAGAGGGAGAGAGAGAGGGGGGGGGGGAGGGGGGCGAGAGAGAGAGAGAGAGAGGGGGGGAGACAGAGAGAGGGGAGAGAGAGAGAGAGAGAGAGGAGAGAGAGAGAGAGAGAGAGAGAGAGAGAGAGAGAGTATGGGCCGTGTGTACGCACGTATTAATTGGTGCATTCCTTCCGGTTACTTGTTTACATTTTTATTAGTTTTTGTGAGTGTGATGTGTAATGAGAGAGTGACAGTGCTTGGTGAACGAGGGTGGATGTCTTTGTGAGTGAAAATCATGTTATTTCGTTACTTTATTTCTTTGTATTCAAATGTTGGTGGTATGACTTTCTTGCTGATTTTAATTAATGTTTTCCATCTTTCATTGTTGCTTTTGTAACGTGCAACGAGCATACTACTATATGGAGTTTTAGCGCTATATGAATTATTATTATTTTGATTATTATTATTATTATTATTATTATTGCTACTATTATTATTATAGGATTGGGTTTCATCTTGTTATGCATAAGTGTTTACTCCAAAATGCGTGCATGTTAAAGATGAGTATGTAGAATAGGATTTGGTTTTATTCTGTCATGTGTATGTGCTTACATTTAAGCTTGATGTATTTTTAAGATTAGTATGTAAAATGGGCTTAGGCGTAATTGATTTTATTATGTGTATCGGCTTTAAATTTAAAATGTGTACATGTTACGAGTATGTAAAATAAGGATTAGTTTTAATTTTGTGATGAGTTAAGTTTTACTTATGTGCGTGTTAAAGATGAGGACTAGAAAGTAGGTTCAGGCTTGATTTCGTTATGAGCAGTATTTACTTTTTAATATGTGTATTCGCTTGCAAATAATATGACTAGGTTTGCTTTTGTTATGAGTGTGTGTCTACTTTTTAATATGTTCATGCTAAAAATGAATAATGGAATGTAGGAATAGGTTTCATGTTGCCATGGGTACATGTATTTACATTTTAAATTGCGCATGCTAAGATGAGTAGGTAAAGTAATACTATGTTTGACTTATTATATGCATAGGTTTCTTCAAATAAGTACATTTTAATGATGAAGTATGATTGAGGTTTTTTTTATCTTTATGTTTGTGCACTTCTCTATTTTTGAATGTTTAAAGATGAGTGTGAAAAGTAGGATTGGGTTTTATTTTCCCGTGCGTATGCGCTTACTTCACACATTTTGAATGTTAATAATTAGTATAGTTAATAATAATAGGTTTGATTTTGTTATTGATGTGTTACAATATAGGGATGTTTTTTGCATGCTTTATATTACTTTGTATGTGTTTATTTTCGTTTTTCATTTTCTACTTTTATATATGTATTTTGTCCAGAGGGCTGGATGTAAAAAAGCATGTTATTGCTTACTCTATTACCCTCTATAAATAAAATTCAATCAATCAATCCTGCCCTTGCGCTATCTACCAGTCTTCAGTCAACACCATCATTGTCCCCAAGGAATGGAAGATGGCAAATGTCGTGAACTCAAGAAGGGTGAAAACATTTTACAAAAAACTACCGTCATATTTCACTCAACCGGTCGTCCCAAGCTATAAAGTCCTCGAACACATCTTGGTGAGCAAGATCATGGGTTCATCAGAGGCAAGGTCATAACCGCAGAGGCAAACAAGATGCTGAGAGAGGAGCAGCACGGCTTCAGGAATGGCCGATCATGTGAAAGCCAGATAATCAGGCTTGTGGATGAGCTTATGTACAATACGGAGACGGGCAAACAAACCGACGTCTCGGTGATGGATTTCTCCAAGGCGTTCGAAAAGGTTAATCACTCCCTAATCCCTTCTCATCCACAAGCTCCGCCACTATGGCATCACCGGCCGGATCAATTCCTGGATCCAGAACCTCCTCTCAGACAGACAGCAAGCAGTGGCTGTTGACGGTGCCACATCAGATTCAGAGACAGACCATACAGATTCAGGGATCCCACAGGGATCAGTGTTGGGCCCTTCGCTCTTCCTGCTCTACATTAATGACTTGTCCGAAAGACTGACCTCAAAATCCAGGCTATTCGCTGATGACATCCTCTACCACAAAACCGAGGAGTCACAAGAGGACCACAGAATTCTCCAGCAAGATTTGGACCACATGGTCGATTGGGAGGAAAAGGGGAGAATAAAATTCCATCCGAAAAAGTGCCAAGCCCTGCATGTCTCACAAAGGAACAAACAAACTGGTTCCTACAATCACCACGGCAAGACCCTACAATCTGTTGAGGAGACAATAAAGTACATGGGTGTCTCAATTTCCAAAGATCTGACCTGGGACACAAACATAACAAACACAGTGAACAAAGACAACAAAATGCTAGGCTTCCTTCAACAAAACCTGAAGGTAGGCTCCATCGCCATCAAGGAGACCACCTACAAAGCCTTGGTTCAGCCCATGGATGCTCGGATTAATTATATATGCCACTCCTGTCTGGGACCCTCAAACAGCCAAAGATATCGGCAAGATTGAGAGAGTCCAACGCTGTGCAGCATGCTGGGTTGTTAATCACCACCGACAAACATCTAGTGTGGACGGTGTGATCACAAACTGCAGTGGCCTCCATTCAAAGACAGGAGAAGATCAGCAAGGTTGGCCACCTTCAAATTCCACAATGGAGAGATGGCCATCAACACTCCACACAGGCCAGTCCC
>JAGGCT020004141.1:46052-72754 GCA_017654935.2 Phymorhynchus buccinoides
TCTTGCCGATATCTTTGGCTGTTTGAGGGTCCCAGACAGGAGTGGCATATATAATTAATCCGAGCATCCATGGGCTGAACCAAGGCTTTGTAGGTGGTCTCCTTGATGGCGATGGAGCCTACCTTCAGGTTTTGTTGAAGGAAGCCTAGCATTTTGTTGTCTTTGTTCACTGTGTTTGTTATGTTTGTGTCCCAGGTCAGATCTTTGGAAATTGAGACACCCATGTACTTTATTGTCTCCTCAACAGATTGTAGGGTCTTGCCGTGGTGATTGTAGGAACCAGTTTGTTTGTTCCTTTGTGAGACATGCAGGGCTTGGCACTTTTTCGGATGGAATTTCATTCTCCCCTTTTCCTCCCAATCGACCATGTGGTCCAAATCTTGCTGGAGAATTCTGTGGTCCTCCTGTGACTTCATGGTTTTGTGGCAGAGGGTGTCATCAGCGAACAGCCTGGATGTTGAGGTCAGTCTTTCGAGCAAGTCATTAATGTAGAGCAGGAAGAGCGAAGGGGCCCAACACTGATCCCTGTGGGATCCCTGACTGTACAGGGACTGTCTCTGAATATGCTGTGGCACCGTCAACAAGGCCACCGCTTGCTGTCTGTCTGAGAGGAGGTTCTGGGATCCAGGAATTGATCCGGCCGGTGATGCCATAGTGGCGGAGCTTGTGGATGAGAAGGGATTAGGGAGTGATTAACCTTTTCGAACGCCCCCCCCCCCCCCCCCCCCCCCACCCCCCCCTTGGAGGAGAAATCCATCACCGAGACGTCGGTTTGTTTGCCCGTCTCCGTATTGTACATAAGCTCATCCACAAGCCTGATTATCTGGCTTTCACATGATCGGCCATTCCTGAAGCCGTGCTGCTCCTCTCTCAGCATCTTGTTTGCCTCTGCGGTTATGACCTTGCCTCTGATGAACCCATGATCTTGCTCACCAAGATGTGTTCGAGGACTTTATAGCTTGGGACGACCGGTTGAGTGAAATATGACGGTAGTTTTTTGTAAAATGTTTTCACCCTTCTTGAGTTCACGACATTTGCCATCCGTTCCATTCCTTGGGGACAATGATGGTGTTTGACTGAAGACTGGTAGAGTAGCGCAAAGGGCAGTATTGAATTGATTGAATTTTATTTATAGAGGGTAATAGAGTAAGCAATAATACATGCTTTTTTTACATCCAGCCCTCTGGACAAAATACATATATAAAAGTAGAAAATGGAAAACGAAAATAAACACATACAAAGTAATATAAAGCATGCAAAAAAACATCCCTATATTGTAACACATCAATAACAAAATCAAACCTATTATTATTATTAACTATACTAATTATTAACATTCAAAATGTGTGAAGTAAGCGCATACGCACGGGAAAATAAAACCCAATCCTACTTTTCACACTCATCTTTAAACATTCAAAAATAGAGAAGTGCACAAACATAAAAGATAAAAATAACCTCAATCATACTTCATCATTAAAATGTACTTATTTGAAAAAACCTATGCATATAATAAGTCAAACATAGTATTACTTTACTCTACTCATCTTAGCATGCACAATTTAAAATGTAAATACATGTAACCATGGCAACATGAAACCTATTCCTACATTCCATTATTCATTTTTAGCATGAACATATTAAAAAGTAGACACACACTCATAACAAAAGCAAACCTAGTCATATTATTTGCAAGCGAATACACATATTAAAAAGTAAATACTGCTCATAACGAAATCAAGCCTGAACCTACTTTCTAGTCCTCATCTTTAACACGCACATAAGTAAAACTTAACTCATCACAAAATAAAAACTAATCCTTATTTTACATACTCGTAACATGTACACATTTTAAATTTAAAGCCGATACACATAATAAAATCAATTACGCCTAAGCCCATTTTACATACTAATCTTAAAAATACATCAAGCTTAAATGTAAGCACATACACATGACAGAATAAAACCAAATCCTATTCTACATACTCATCTTTAACATGCACGCATTTTGGAGTAAACACTTATGCATAACAAGATGAAACCCAATCCTATAATAATAATAAGTAGCAATAATAATAATAATAAAATAATAATAATAATCATAAATAATAATAATTCATATAGCGCTAAAACTCCATATAGTTAGTATGCTCGTTGCACGTTACAAAAGCAACAATGAAAGATGGAAAACATTAATTTAAATTCAGCAAGAAAGTCATACCACCAACATTTGAATACAAAGAAATAAAGTAACGAAATAACATGATTTTCACTCACAAAGACATCCACCACATCGTTCACCAAGTCACTGTCTCTCTCTGATCCATCCCACAGCATCACACTCACATTACAAACTACCTATAAAAAATCATTCTCTGTAAACAAGTAACACGGAACCATCTGCACACAAACAATTAATCGGTGCCAATACACAACCCGCGTACACACGGCCCATGCACTCTTCTCTCTCTCCTCCCCCTCCGCCCATATTTTGACCTCCCCCTACTCTCTCTCTGAATTCTCTCTCTCTGCCTTGACTCTCTCTCTCTCTCCTCTCTCTCCTCTCCTCTCTCTCTCTCCCCCCCTCTCTCTCATCTCTCTCATCCTCTCTCCCCCCCCTCTCCCCCCCCCTCTCTCTCGCCCCCCCTTTCTCCCCCTCTTATCTCTCTCTCTCCCCATCTCTCTCTCCCCTCCCTCCTCTCTCTCTCCCTCTCTCTCCCTCCCTCTCTCTCTCTCTTTCCCTCTCTCCCTCATCATACAGGATCCCCAATACAATATATCAAAGAGACACTTTTCGTTACATAAATATAAACATTCTGGCTAAATCACAATAAACAAAATAAAACAATATAAGCCTAAAGGAAAAAAAAAAAAAAAAAAAAAAAAAAAATGTGTATACTAAATAATTATTTTATGACACTAAACACACACTCGCGCGCGCATGCCGCACACACACACATACACGCGCGCGCATGCATTGCGCACACACACTTGACTAGAGAGAGAGAGAGAGAGAGAGAGAGAGAGAGAGAGAGAGAGAGAGAGAGAGAGAGAGAGCGACAGACAGACAGACAGACAGACAGACACAGACAGAGGATAGATAGACTGAGTGAGAGAGAGAGAAGCATATCTAACACACTCATCTTTAACAATCATAACATTATAAACACAGCGATAAACACTGATACATGACAAAGTCGAGCCTAGTTACTTGTAGGCCTACTTCGCATATTCAACTAAAAAATAAACTTAAAGTAAGCACACACACACACGTTATAAAAAATATAGTAAATACATATCCATAACATCATCAAACTTAATCTTACTTTATATAAGTAATTTTTTATTTATTGTTAGCATGCACAAATTTGTAAATTAGCATACACACTCGACAAAATCAAACCTAATCCTACCTTATGCACTCAAGTTTCAATTTCCAATACACTCAACTAACAAAACAAATTTAAAAGTAAGCATGTGCACATGTCAACAACAAAAATAAATCCTACATATCATATTAATTTTTAAAAAATATAAAAAACGACACTAATATTTTTATATATAACATGAGAAAATCAAGCCTAAGCCAACATTACACAAGAGTCTGTAAAATGCAAAAAATAGAATAAAACAGATACATCAAAAAGACGATAGAATAAAAACATAGGGACATTATTAGAGGCAGAGCGACTTCATACTGCCACTGCTTTCAGCAGTCTGCTCTCTCTCTCTCTCTCTCTCTCCTCTCTCTCCTCTTCAAACTCGGTCCTTTTTTCATCTTTTGTGTTTTAATAGCATGATTATTCCATCACTACAGTGAATGTGGGTGGCATACTGTAGATCAAATGAGCTACTGCAAAGAGTTTTGTGATGAGATTGTCTATGGTTTGGCTCATCCTCGGTCGCATGAATTCTTTTCTTTTTGATTAGTGATCAGCCATTGATTGTGCCTGTGTTACCAACATACATGTATACATGTGCATTGTGCATTCACTAAATATCAAATGTGAACTTAAAGTATTTTGTTAGCTGTAATCTAGGGAAAAGAAAAGGGGATTTTTTCCATGACGTTAGCAAAATTGATCAGGATAGTATCTTTTTTATTGTTAAGGTCTATTACTTTTCCATGTATGTGTGTCTATCTCAGTGTCTCTAGTGTCGTGTGATTGGGTGAGTGTGTGACTGTGACTGTGAGGGTATTGTGTATTGTGAGTCAGTGTATGCAGAGCTTCAGATTGCTTTTTAAACTTCATGGGTCAAATGCCCCCTGATTACAGAAAATGATGTCTATTTCCAAAATAATGTGCCACTGATATTACAGTGGAACCTCCCTTATAAGACCCCCCATTATAAGACTTCCCTCCCACATACGACCTACTTCTCTGAGACATTGCCTTTATTTCTAAGTATTAAAATTACCCCCCTTATAACACAAGACTCCTCCCTTATAACCACATTATTTGATGATTTTTAAAAAGGTCTTATAAGGGTGGTATCCACTGTATTACATTTCAAATTTATTGAAGACTTCATGGGACAGATGACCCATGGTTGCACAAAATGAGTGGTCAAATCACCATGGGATGTGCATTACTGTGTGTGTGCGTGTGTGTCACTGTATGATTGTGTTCTTTGAAGACATAGAAAAATTGTACAGCAGTTTTCTTTTTGTATGTGTGTGTTGGTAGGTTGCTCCATCTACATGCAAAGGACACAGCTTCTCAGTCGTGGAGATAATGCCAGTATGACCAACCAGCAAGCAGATGGCGGTAGTCCTCATCACTCTTCTTGTCAGCCAGGAGCATATTTACAAGCGGTACACCAGTCGTGTGACTGCATACATGTACCTTCTGATAAAGCAGACCCTAACATGTACTACACTACAGTGTGGGCCAATCGAGGTGTACCACAGCAATTCCAAGCACTTCAACTGCAGCCTTGTGAGTGCTATAGTAGAGTAAATATTGAGAAAACAAACAAGTTTCTATGGTTTTGAGATCTACATATCTCTGTCTTTTACTATGTAATGTTAATATTTTGCTTCCATTCTCCATTCAATTCAATTCAATACAACTTTATTCATCCTTGTGTGGAAATTAAATTGTGCTAGATTCACAGGCTCGATACACAATACTAAAGAACCATTCATATTACCATAAATCGAAACACCACAGTTAAGACAATAATATGCATATAACATCATCAAGGAATTAAATAAAAGAAGGAGAGAATTTTACTTAGAATTATGTGAAAAACATGAAGAACGTAAACTCCTAAAAAACTACTAATATTTACCTAAAATATTATGAACCAATTAGAATTAATATTAAGATTACAAGGCATGCGAGGGCTGTCCACCACGTTAAACTTCACAATAAATTATACACAATAAAAGGCAATATACATACAATATATACATAAGTGATCACAATTACAAACACAGCATCAACAAGGAGATAGCACCGAAGTCGTTTATACCGAACACACACACACGCGACGCGGCGCTCGCGCGCGCGCGCCTATGATACCACCCCTTAATGACACTACTAAGACAGCTGGCCTACATTGGAATTATACAGACTAATGGCAGAGGGAATGAAAAAGTTTTAAGTGCCTTGATGTTCTTGCACGTGGGGCTCGCAGTCTGTCGCTTCTGTCCGATCGTCTGCTGTCAATGTCGTCATGTAAGGGGTGTGTCTCGTCGGTCATGATCGTCCTCAGTTTGTCAGTCAGTTTTCTGTTGTACATGTCGTCAAAGGGTTTTTGTTTCTTGCCCACCACCCCACCCGCTTTCTTTATAACTTTATCTAGTCGACCTTTGTCTTGTTTTGAAATGTTCCCTCCCCAACACGCAGCACCAAAGGATAAAACACTACAGATCACAGAATAATAAAACATTTGAAGGATTTCAGTACGAACGTTAAAAGATCTCATTTTACGAAGACAGTACATACGACATTTATGAGTCTCTCTCTATATATCTGTTTTCACACACAAACACACACACGACACACACACACACACCACACACACACACACACACACACAAGGTCTACACACATGCATGCACGCACACACACATGCACACACACACATAAACACATACAAGCCTATTTATTTCAGATTATTTTTCACAGATTAACAAGTCAGCCTATTATAAGGCGCACCCCCCAAATTTAACTAAAAATTCAGATTTTGTTATAATATTTTGTTACTGAAAATAAGAACGAAAACTACAAAAGTATATTAGACATATTATAAGGCGCAGGGGTCTCAATCCGGGAGAAAAAAAGTATCGCCTTATATATATAGTCCGTAAAATACGGTACTTAAAATAAAAATAAAAATAGGATGAATCATAAAGAAGCACTTAAAATATTTCATTTGAATGATGGTTGGTTGATGGTTTCATCCCATATGTGCTCTTCATAGCCGAGCAGACATTAAACCTAAGTTTCATTCATAACAATGGAAAGAGTGAGTGTGTGTGTGTGTTTGTATAGAGCTGACGGTGTGCCATGTGTGGTGATGGAGGTGTGTGTGTGTGTGCAGGCATCAGAATAGTCAGAGGATCGGCAAATTTCAGAGGATTAAGAAATTCTGACAGGACTGGTATCACTTGTCAGAGGTTTTCCCCTTTATATTCACTAGCGCAACGCCGAGAACCGGTAACGCCTAGTAACGGTAACACCAAGTACTGGCAACGCTGAGTACAGCAAATTTGACGCGATTCGGTTAGGAGTTATAAGGCCCCGTTTCCCGTTGGCGCTGCTCTGAGAGTGACGCGCTCTCCCTAGTAACGGTAACGCCTAGTAACGGTAACGCCAAGTACTGGTAACGCTGAGTACAGCAAATTTGAAGCGATTTGGTTAAGAAACGGCAGAGTTATAAGGCCCTGTTTCCCGTTGGCGCTGCTCTGAGAGTGATGCGCTCTCCAGATTCTCTTCGGCCACGGCAAGCCTGACAGCAAATTTGAAGCAATTCAGTTAAGAAACGGCGGAGTTATTTGTGAAAAGGTGAAGCGGCGTATATCGCGTGTATATCGCGTTTCTAAATCGATTCGCTTCCGGTTTTGGCACATCGATAGTCACCGTCCCTGGTCATCTACCTACCAAATTCGAAGGCAATCCGTCCAGAAATACCGGAGATACGGGCGCCGAAAGGCCGGCGGATACGCGTTTCGCGCATTTGCCAAACTGTGCAAATGACACGGCCGCCTCGGTTGCCGTTGCCATCGCCCCGTTAGGGCATACAGCAAATTTGAAACGATTCGGTCGAAAAACGGCGGAGTTATAAGGCCGTTTTGTGTTTCAGACACACACACAGACACTTGGCTTTTAATATAAAAATTGCTATCTTTTCTGTTAAATTATACAGAATATGTGGTCGAAGGGTATATTATGCTAGTAAAAGGAAATACACAAGGAACACTACAACAAGCAATTAAGAAACTTAATAGTATAATTATACAAAAGAAAGAAAGAACGAACAATATAAAACACAATTATTATGAAAAAAAGCAAGACATGTAATAGCATAATATAATGAAAAGAACGAAAGAACAAAAGAAAGCACAATAATCATGAAATAACATTGTATGTACTGTTTTAAAACAAAGCAAGTAAGATATATAACGTCGAATGTACGGTTGCGCCTAAGGTCGAAACAAAATGGCATGACTGACAAGTGTGCCTAATGTCGAACATTTCATGTAAGTTTTACGTTTGAGCCTAAGGTCGAATGCACAGTTGAGCCCAACGTCGAATTTCAAAGTTGTGCCTAAGGTCGAATGTACGGTTGAGCCTAAGGTCGAATGCATTGTTGAGCCTAAGGTCGAATGCTAAGTTGAGCCCAACGTCGAATTTCTAAGTTGTGCCTAAGGTCAAATGAGCCTAACGTCGAATTGCAGAGTTGTGCCTAAGGTCGAATTGCACAGTACAGCCTACATTGATTCAGTTCCCAGGTACACGGGCTTGGGTACTGACACACACACACTCAAATATCACAAAAGTTTTCATGTTCATACAATGTAGAATTTTTGCGAGATCCTTCCAGGATTCGGTACATCTTGACGCTCTCTTGCCACCACACTGTCAGAATCTGTGGCAATAATATATTCTGATTTAAATTACTTTACTGAGATCTTCTTCATCGAATGGCAAGAGCGCATGCCATTAGTGCACATGAAACTAACAACAGATGAGATTCACTCACCCAACTGGTGTCATGTTTCTTAAAACTTTTAAGAGAGAGAGAGAGAGAGAGAGAGAGAGAGAGAGAGAGAGAGAGAGAGAGAGAGAGCTTTGGCTCAGCCGTTAATTCGACCTTAGGCACATCTTTGCAATTCGACCTTAGGCTCAACTTTGCATTCGACCTTAGGCTGAACCATACATTCGACCTTAGGCTGAACCATACATTCGACCTTGGGCGCAACTTTGCAATTCGACGTTAGGCTCAACTTTGCATTCGACCTTAGGCTCAACCGTATATTCCACGTTAGGCACAGCTCTGCAATTCGACATTAGGCTGAAGTGTGCATTTACTTATTTTCGACCTTAAGCACACCTGTACATTCGATCTTAGGCGCAACCGTACTTTCGACCTTATTCCGGATTCCCGGAGAAATGGGCCAATAAGTCAGAAAGATAATAGATGATTGAAAGCAAAGGGAAAAGACGGAGTCAAAGAAAGTGGCAGATTAGAGGAAGTTACAAGCACAGAACTTCCAGAAGGTGGGGGAACTATTTTTACGAAAGACCCCCTGGTATCCCCACGGGGAGAGACTCGTGGAGGGGTCGGGGTCGGGGTCGTCCAGCTCCCCGCATGGAGGCACGAGGCATCCACCCACCGCCCCGTGGGCTTAATTAATGAATCAAGATCAACTATTAATTCCCCACCAGTGACTCACCTCGTCTGAGAAGAGTACATAAAACCCAGCCTTTCTTCGGAATAAAGACAGACGATGTCCCCGATGCTCAGAGTATCATCCATGATGGAACCGATCCACAAACACCTCTCTTCTCTCTTTCCTCCTCCTTCTTCTTCCTTTTCCCCTCTCAATCTTGAGATGGTTTCAGAGCAACATTCTGGAATTAATAATTCCCCATGGCTGGAACTTGGTAGGTGCTGTAGGTACCAGAAACACTCCTGAATTTCTTAAACTAATTCCTTCCAGTAAAAGAAAGAAAGAAAACCCACGAAGAAATAATAATTATCACGGCAAGTGCCTGCTTAACTACATGGCTGCAATCCTTTGCCTAACCTGTTTTGGAAACGAAACTGTAACAATTTAATTAAAGTGATTTAGTAGGCACGATCGAACTTTAACAAAAGATCGAATTATTGTGAAAACTTTGTTTTTAGTCACAAAATGGCCATGGAAGGTTGTTGAGTCCCTCCTACCTAATAACAAGTCTTAACAGAGTCATGACAGTTTTAGTGACACTTTTTTGTGGGTTCGTTCTTTTCTATGCAGACCCACCACTACTAGCACACACCCGAAGAGCCAAGCTTCGATCTTTCTTCTTTTTTTTGGTGCCGCACGAACCAAGCTTAGGCCAATGAGAGACTTTGTGCGATTTTTCTCACGCCAGATTCGGGTTTCGGATTCAAAAATGAACCGGTTCTCAACTCTACTAGCTAGTAACGGTTGGGACCGGGTAGCGGTGGAGAGAGAGAGAGAGAGAGAGAGAGAGAGAGAGAGAGAGAGAGAGAGAGATGGCCGGGTGGGGGAAGTGGGGTGGTGGTGATTTGTACAAGTAGGCTCACCGTATCTACCGCACAGTAGGGTGAACCGGCTTTTTTAAAATTACCCAATTCATATGAGCATAATGGATCAACTATGGACACTCTCTTCTGTGTCTGTCTCTCTTTCTCTGTCTGTCTGTCTGTCTGTCTCTCTTTCTCTGTCTGTCTGTCTGTCTCTCTCTCTTTCTCTGTCTGTCTCTCTTTCTCTGTCTGTCTGTCTGTCTGTCTCTCTCTCTCCAGGGTTGGGTAAAAAAAAAGCATGTAACTTGCTTATCTCATGTTCCCTGGCTAAATGAAATTTCGTTTTCGTTTTCGTTTTCTCTCTCTCTCTCTCTCTCTCTCTCTCTCTCTCTCTCTCTAAGGGGGCTTTGGCCTTATGGAATAAATATTTTCATTTCATTGTCCGTCACCTTAAGGTGATCAGACTTTGCGATGGGCTGGTTTGTATTTTTTTTCTTTTGGTTTAAATGATTTTTTTTTATTGACAAGCAAAACATATACACCAAATAAAATGAACATGAATGACGGCAGCAACAAGCTTAAAGCTTATAGTGTGCCTACTCAAAATAAGTCACAGATATGGCGGCTGGCAATCACAGACTGAAAAATCACACATTTAAGAAAAAGAAAAAAAAGGTTAATTTTGAACATTAGAAGCATAACAAAGAAACGAAATAGAAAACATTTCATCTTCTTTGATAACAGAAACAATTTAAACATAAGAGAAAATACAACTTCATGAAGGGCTAGAAAAGAAAACGATAAAGATAAGAAAATAGAAATAAGAAATAAGTTGGGGAATATTAAAGTACACGAACAACGATTTTCTAATTACACAATGTGACAAAACATCTATTTTTTTTATAGTTTCCACAATGCTTTGGACGGTTTCGAAAAATCAGTTCTCAGTTTAGTTAACTTTAATGTTCGCAACTATCTGTACCCTCACCCTCCAAAAATACATAATTAAATAAATAATCGCATGTCCCCTGTACTGACGCGAGATTTAGAGTGCAAATGCGTACAAATTTGAACGGTCAATGTGGAAAGTATTCGCCGTTTTATCGAAGCCTACTTGCAAGAGTGAATGCGCTTGTTTATCTCTAGCGCGCGGAGTCGCGAAAAGTGATCTCACTCACTTCCGGGCCGATAGCAGAGGGCTAAAAATAGAAATTGCGATAGGCTGAATGTTTGGTTGACAACACAGATGTGCGTGCAGCATGCAGATATCGCACTGAATCTCTGATTCACACACGTTTGTCTCTGATTTTCTTTAATTAATCAGCTCTACTTTTACACAACACTGTGCATGTTTCTCACCACAGATCACGATCTTCTTATTTGTTTGGCTCAGTTGTTATTGTTCGATCACAAAGACTGCAACTGAGCAAACTCATACTGTCTTGCACGAAAAAGCCACAGAACATAACTTTTTTCATTAGCTTAGGCGGTTCCTGTTCGATTATGTTTCATAATGTTGGGTGTCCGCTGATCGGGACCTGACTGGCTGGGTCACTTAGCTTAGAGTGAAGGTAGCTATGGTGGTTCCTGCTTCATTCAGCATCACGTTGAGTATCCAGTGAAAGGGTCCTGGCTGGCTGGGTCACTTAGCTTAGGGTGATGATGCTCTCTCTCTCTCTCTCTCTCCCTCAGTGCTTATCACAGGATAGCTTTGTAAATCTTTCCCAAAAAAAGGGGGAGGGAAGGGGCAGTTAGGTAGGCTTCGCTACATTTTTTCTCAAAACGGCTATGGTAAAAGTGAAATGCATTTGCCTGATATTGTGATAAACCACCCCCCCCAAATATACATACCCGGCAGTACATGTTTGCCCATTCAAAACATGTTTGCTTAATAAACACTCTTCAATTAAAAACAAAAAAGAGTGAGGAAGGGGGGAGGTTGATAAGAAAAAGTTTTGAGACTTTCGGGGCTGGTATGATTTTATTCAAAATGAATGCGCATGCACAGGTCACTTTATAACAGTATTAAATACAAATACACAACAAAGAAATACATACCCACCTTAGTTTAACCAACACTATCCCCACATCCTTCCAATATTAATTTCAGACAAAATTTAAAAATAATTTGTATGATTCAATCTCATTCCCACCAGTATGTTGTACTACCAATGATGTAAATTATTCACTTTTCTCATGTTCCCTTCACTCTTCATACTTATACATAATAATCATGGTGGTGGTACCATAGCCGATGAGGTTTAACCGAGGCGTGGTTGCTGCTACACATATCTGTATTATTTTTTTTTAAATCGGGACTTTACTGGTTTAGCACTGCCTCCGGTCATTGCCTCCAGCATTGTTCCCACTATCTTTGTATTTACTAATGCCCCACATGCATGGCCGAAATGCCGAAGAGGGCGTAAAACCCTATTTTCATCATGTTCTCTCCCATGAGTCTGCAATCTTTAGGACTGCAGGATGTAAAGGAGAAACTTGCTATTCACGCTTTTTAAAAAATGAGTGGTTTATTTTGGATTTTCAAAGGGTATACAAACAGCAAGTTTGTAACAAGAAAGTGTACTGCATACTGATATTTCTTATGGGGCTTTGAAATGGTGTGCAAATTATGAAATTTGTAGTAAGAAAATGTACTTTACTTCCACCCCTCTCCCAGTGCTTGAAATAAGAAAGTGTACATAAGCCATCACCCCAACAACCTGGGATAGTGCACCCAGTACTCAGAAGTCAAATAGTGCATGCTAAGACATTGTTTGGCCTGCACTAGATCTATTTATTTAAAAACAAACAATAAAATAAAATAAATAATATAAAAATGTTTTAAAAGGACTTAATCAGCTTTTAGGCCCAAACAAACACGAGTCACTCTTTCCATTACAACACAACTGTTGTAAGTACAACATAACATCAAATTACATGGTTATGGAATCCACAACAAAGAAAGAAGACTTTTCAAGTAACAGAACTCAATATTGTAATAGTAAAGATATGAAATCAATCTGTAGGCTGCACATGTTAGCAGTAGTGTTCATCAAGGTACTATTCTAAATTAGCTGACAACATGAGAGCGTTCAATATCAATTGTAGATCAAAATTCCTAACGCTTAACAGTCAAATTGTTAACCCCTTTTGGAGGGAAGTGCTTCACACATACCTTGACAATAAAACAATCACCAAAGAAAATGAAATAAATCAACAAAACTTTTACAAACAAATGATATGGAACAACTCTATTGTTAAATATAAAGCACAAGTTCTTTTTTTCAAGGCATGGAGGCGGGCCGGGTTTGAATATGTTAAAGATATCATCAATGAAAACGAAAAGAGACTTATGTCTCTACAGGAGATATTTAATAAAATAGGACAGGGACGAGCAAGCTTAGTATTTGAATACAATGTGTTGATTAACGCAATACCAGAGACCTGGACACGTTGGATGACAGAACCCCTTCTAGAAGAACAGCATTCAACCAATGAAGTGGAAAATAACCTCCTTTTCTCTAAACCGAAATTAATCAGGAAAACACTGAGAGAAAATAGTACTAATGATTTAAAACCATGTGCTCATGGTTTTTGGCTAAGAAATCTTAACTTCGAAATAAACAAAAAGACTTGGTTAATGGCAAAACATGCTACCAATGAAACCCGGTTAAAAGAGCTTCAATGGAAGATGCTGCATAATATTTACCCAACAAATATACTGCTAAGCAAAATGAAACTGGTAGAAAACAATAAATGCTCTATTTGCAGAAATGAAATCGATTATTTAGAACATTTTTTCTTCAACTGCCCACCAGTTAGAGCATTTTGGAAGCAACTTGAAAATTACATTCATGCTCAAATTGAATTCAGGTTGAATCTCACCGTATTTGATGTGTTATTTGGAGTAAGCAGAATTAACATAGAAAATGATATTAAAAATACAGCTAACCATATAATATTAGTTGGGAAAATGTGTATAAGTATTCAAAAGAAAACAAATGCAAATGTACAAATATTCTTAATTTTTGAACAGCAGAATGTTACGCACAAAATAAGCCTATGTCATGACAGTAGCAATGATAGAGTTGATAACTTTTTGATTCATTAAGAATTAATGCTTTTGATATTATATGCACACACACACACACACACACACACACACACACACACACACACACAGACACACACGCGCGCGCACACGCATGCACACACGGGCACACGCACACGCGAGCACACACAGGCACGCAAGCACACACACACGTGCGCGCACGCACACACAAATAGTATGAGTGTATCAGTACACCAAACACTAAGTCACACAGAAACCCAGACACTTATGTATCAGACAAGAACACTAAGTACTTCCCCCAAAACAAATGTCCATAATAGTTCATCACACAGACAAATGAATGAGAGTAGCGAGGGGGAAAACAAACAAAAAAGATGAAAAAAAACCAACAACAAAAAAACCAACCTAGAAGACAGAATCCCTTCTTCCAATTTTGTGTCAGGATGTGACACTCTACGGGGTGTCGCAAGTGCGTGGCATTGCTGGTGACGGACATGTCTGCCGCTCGGCGACGCCCTTGTTTTCATTTCATTTCCATTTCATTTCTCTCTCTCTCTCTCTCTCTCTCTCTCTCTCTGAGGCGTACGTGCGTCTCACCCATTCCTGAGAATTAAGTTGGTTTCCAATGACGCGACAAAAGAAAGGGCTAAGCTGGGTCCCACTGCTGTAATCCTAAACAGCGACAACGGACCGAATCGGACCAGAAACGGACGGAAACGGACTTAATCGGACCAAAAACGGACGGAAACGGACCAGAAACGGACGGAAACGGACTCAAGCTGAGGCTTGATATAACTCAAAATGTCCCTTTTGTGTCGCCTATGTTAAACCTTAGCATAGCAACCGTTCTTGTCAAGAGCACTGATTTTCCTCCAAATTTGCTTTTGGGTTAGAATCAGTTTGAAAAGAAATTCATGTCACTGAAATTTTTCAAAAGTTCAAAATAAAAGTTGACATAATCAACATTGAAAAATTTGAAAAGTTCAAATAAAAGTGTAAATTGTCAAGAACAAGAAGGCAAATCCATTGAGAGACAGACCACGAAAAGTATCCACACTGAGCCTGGCAAACTAAGACTGGAAGTGACAGATTCCGTGTATGTAATAATGTTTCGGCCCGTTTCACCCCGTTTCGGACCGTTTCACTCCGTTTTGGCCCGTTACACTCCGTTTCGGCCCGTTTCACTCCGTGTCGATGTTTAGAGGTAAGCCTACCAAATCAAATCAAATCAACTTTTATTTCAAAAAAAACCTGGGGGCACAAGAAAATGCATACACGTACCATTCACACCTGCGGCATCAAACATTACAAACAACAGCCCAAAAGACCCCATAACAGTACACATCAGCATAGTATTACATAGGCTCCAAACAAAAACAACAACAAAAAAACCAACAAAAACACTTTTTTTTTAACAGTACTCATCACCATATAGACAGGCACATTATACCATCATGCACAGATACACCTTCATACACACACACACACACACATATACATGCACAACACAGTTGCTGGAATTGCACATACGAATCCTTTTTTTTAAACCGCTAATTAACTTATCTCCATTAACAAATATTGACATATGAAACAAGACAAGAAACAATTAGGACATAAACTCAGACATGGTGACCAAGATGTGTGAATAATAGAAGAAGAATTTTTTTTTTTTTTAAATAAAAAAAATAAAAATAAAAAAAAAAAAATAAAAAATGTGAATGTGGTATGAGGTACGTGGTATCAACTAAGGTTCAGAACTCTTTTAAGATAACCTTTATGAAACAAACTAAACGACTGAGAGTTCTTTTATTTTTTGACTGAAATAAGGAATTAAACTTTATTACGTTTGGGTTTTTTAAACAATAATTTGGCAAATAACGTTTTCTAGCATCCTGAAACGTTTGACATTCAAAAACATAATGAAATTCATCTCCTAGAGCTTGGTGGTCGCACTTCGAGCAAAACCTTTCACTATGTGGGATATTTTGGATTCTCCCCGTTTGAATGGGTAATCTATGATTTAATGTTACGCTTGGCGACGCTTGACTATGACTTAAGCGTAGGGGAAAAACCTATATAAAAAAAATGGAAAAAGAAAAGAGAGAGCATTGAACGAACACGGTTAATTTATTGGAGGAAAATTAGTTTTTTAAAAAAAGTTAACGAAACTTAAAATGTTCAACGAACTTTTTGTAACTTTCTGAAAGGGGTACCCTGACAGATTAGTTTTTGCAAGAAACACGTCGAGATCACCAAAAAGACAGCATTTTCAAGGATTGGAAGACTCACTTTGCTCTGGTTTCCTAGAAATCAAACCGTCAAAACGGCGATTCCTCCTTGGCGGAGTTGCCGGAGAGGGTGGACAGGATGGGTGGAGGCCACTCGAGTGGTTGAAGCTTTTTCTTCTTTGTAGTGCAGTAAAAAAAAAAATTTGGAACTATTTCCTTTGTTGTGAGCGAAATTCATTTTGGTAAACTGTAAATAAAAAGGCTTGTATTGTGTACATTTCGTGATTTGGTCTAAGCGACTCAGGCGGCCATTAGAAAAGATAATAATAATAAATAATAATAATTAATAATGCTTATATAGCGTATAATCTTGCTAAGCAACTCAATGCGCTTTTCACTCACCATTCGTACAAACATTTCTAACAGACTGGTTCACGTATCCTCGCCATACATCTGTATGAAAATGAATACAAAGGCACACGCCTTCTCTTTCACTGAAAGAATGTGACTTCCAGCACCTCCGCCAAGGAGGAATAGCCGATTTGACGGTTTGCTTTCTAGGAAAGCAGAGCAAAGTGAGTGTTGCGATCTTTGTAAAGGGTGTCCTTTTGGTAAACTGCATAAAATTAAAATTAAAAAAGATAAAAAGGTTTGTATGCAAACGATTTGGTCTAAACTCAGGCGGCCATTAGAAAAGAGAAGGCACTTGCCATTGAAAGAATATGACCTCCAGCACCGTCAAGGAGGAATCGCCGATTTGACGGTTTGAATTCTAGGAAACTAGAGCAAAGTGAGTGTTGCGATCTCTGTAAAGGGTGTTTTTCTGGTGACCTCGACGTGTTTCTTACAAAAACTCATCCGTCAGGGTGCCCCTTTAACTCGCACATAACGCTGCCGGTGTTACCTACTCTTCTGGAAAAGCAAGCGCCAACATGAAAAGGGAGCTCCCCACCCCATTTTCTGAGAAAGCCACCAACAAGCCGATTCTCCCTGAACAACAAACTACAAGAAATTCAGTTGATCCAAGATCAACTAACGGGAGGCCAAACAGTGTTAACATTATGTAGAATAGTGTATTGCACTTCAAAAGTGTAAAATAATTATGAACATGTATGTCTTTTCAAAATATCTTCAACGTGATACAGTTGGCTACTTTAGAGAAGAAGAACGTACCCCCTTTTCCAAGAAAGACACCAACAAGCCGATTCTCCCTGAACAACAAACTATAATAAAATACCAATAATAAAATAAATAAACAAACGCTTTGCCGCATAACCCAGAAGGAAAGAGCGACTTAGCTCGCTTCTTTCCCCGCACAGTGGTGTGGCGGGCAAGTGGATCCAAGCCTCGCGGTAGCCTTTGCTGAGAAGAAAAAAGATAAAGAGGGACTCCCTCTCTCTCTCTCTGTGTGAAATTATGTGCGTCTCCATGTGCAAGTTTTGTAGAGTAACCGTATAATATTTTGTATTTATATTTATGCATGTGCATGCATCGAGAAATCCATAATAATGGTCCTTGTATTTCAGTGTTCTCTCTCTCTCTCTCCAACAAAGGCTACCACTAGGTTTGGACCCACCTGACCGCCACGCCACCCCGCGGTTAAACGAGCGAGCTAAGTCGACCACTGCTCAGCGGAAGACAGTGCTCCAGCTAAAGCTAACCCCCTGTTTGCACACAGTCGTTTAAAGAGCTGATCATCGTTACGAGAGAGAGAGAAAGATAGATAGATAGATAGACACAGAGAGAGAGAGAGAGAGAGAGAGAGAGAGAGAGAGAGAGAGAGAGAGAGAGAGAGAGAGAGAACACACTGAACACTGAACACTGAAATGTTTTAATGTACATTGGCCATGGGCCACAATACATCACGAGGAAGGGGGGAATCAATACTATCAAACATAAGAGTTAAAGCTAATCGAAAAATCCAAATCTCATTCATACTTCATTCGCATCAACATTATCAGTTTAAATATCAAATAACTTGTGCTAACAAACATAATCAAAACTAGCCTAAGGATCCAAATCTCATTTCCTACATCGTTCACATCGACATTAATAGCTTAAAGTTTAAGAAATAACCTGTACTAACAAAGCATCAGCAAAGCGAACCAAAAGATTCAAATCCCATTCACATAAGTTTTTTTCAGTTAAAATATTGATTATCCTGTGTTTACTAACTTATCGAAACCAACAGAAGGATCCAAATCTCATTCATGAAATTTTTGTTGAGGCGGGAGGGGGATTGCCAACCAACAAAAAATCTTCCACCAGAATTTTTCACTACCATCAGAACTTTTGTTGAACGGAGAGGGGTGGGGGGCGTCTCTTCACCACGACACTGAAACCATTTCAGCATTTCGCGGCCTACCTTGCACACCTGTCGCGCGAGCCGCTGTACCTTCTTTAAGGTACATCCTAGGTTACAGGGGGGGGGGGGGGGGGGGCGTATTCCAGAAACTCCTTTCACGGACTACCTTGCCTTCTAACACTCAACACACTATTTGGCATTTTATTGCTTAAGCCAATCGAGTCATTTTCGTACTTTTCACCCTTCTATAAGGTACATTTTGGGCTACAGGGGGTGGGTGGGGGTGGGGGTGGGCAAAAACCCTGTAACCCCCCCCCCCCACACACACACACACACACACATACACACATCCGCCCCTGCACACACGCAAACATGCACCCTTTCCGCATTCTTGCTCGTAACGAACGCTCTGCTATGGCAATCTGACTAAAGTTAAGTATCCCAAGTGGGCTGTTTGCCATTCTTCTATGATATGAATAGCAAGGGCCACTACTGGTTTCACTGGAGCAGCTATAAAGCAGGGTCTCTAATAATCGGTAGGTTATTGGTAGATTCTGTCACATATGTCCTTGATATGAGCATCAGTGTGCGCGCGCACAGACTCACAAGCACGCGTTTGAGCATACACACGCATACACGCGAGCTTGAATACAGACAAGCATACAAACACAAAAGTACAAAAGCATGCGCATAAATTGACAAGAACACGTTCAAAAACCCTTCCAGGATAATAAATAACGTATACATACATATAAGTGTATGTTTATTAGCATAATTATTATGCTTGGAAATAATAATAATAATAATAATAATAGTACATTTTATATAGCGCTTTACCTCAGATGAGCCCAACGCGCTTTACAATCAATTATTCATCAACAGACAACAAAAACAACATGCAAGAGTGACACCAACCAGCAACAGCGCATATACAAAGCAACTCTCTCTCTCTCTAACACACACACCCACACACACACGCGCACGCGCACGCACACACACACACACATAAACACACACAATTATTGACGCCAACTCGTTCATACCTCATTCGGTAAGCCACAGCAACCGAGCCGCATGGACTGACCACATACACCAACACACATACACAATCACCCTCACACACAACGTACGCACGCAGACAGCTACACACACACGCACATAGACACACACACACATGCGTGCACACACAACCCACAAAAACCAAAATACACACAAGCACACATGTATGCACACATTCATGCTCACACACACACACAACACACACACACACACACATACACACTCACACACACACCACAAACCTCTTATTCAATCTTCCCTCACGTGCACACAACGATAGACAACTGATCAAATATTTAGGGCGCAGCAGGAAAAAGATGGGTTTTAAGAGAGGTTTTGAATGAGGAGACTGAGTTGGAGTGTCGGAGAGGAGAAGGCAGAGAATTCCAAAGAGATGGTGCTTGACAGGAAAAAGAACGTTGGCCAGCAGATTTGAGACGGATGGAGGGAATGGAAAGGAGACGAGAATCAGAAGACGAACGTAGTTGGCGAGCTGGGACATAGAGATGAAGAAGATCAGAGAGATACAGGGGAGCTTGATCATTCAGTGACTTGAAGGCAAGGAGGAGAATTTTGTAGTCAATACGTGATTGAACTGGGAGCCAATGTAGGGAACGAAGAACCGGAGTGATGTGATCGTACCTAGGGGAGCGAGAAATGAGACGAGCAGCATTATTCTGGACCCGTTGGAGCTTAGAGAATGAGAATTGATGGACAGCCAGCAAGAAGTGAGTTACAGTAGTCAAGGCGAGACAGGACAAAAGCACATACTAGAGTCTTCAGGGCATCTTGAGAGAGGAAACGGCGGATGGAACTAATTCTTCGAAGTTCTAGATAGCAAGCCTTGCAAACATTGGAAACATGCTGTTTGAAAGAAAGGGTTTGGTCCAAAGTAACACCTAGATTGCGGACGGATGCCGATAGCGTGTAAAGAAAGTCATTTATTTTTCAATATCCTAAATAATGCATTATTTAGCTAAATAATGATTTATTTAGCTAAATAATGCATTATTTAAGCATATAATGCATTATTTGCAAATATTAAAAAAAATATACTCCTTAAAAGAGTTTGCTACTTTTGACAATTAAATAAAGTATCGTATGCTACAAATAAGACCTTATTTACTAAAATAATGATTTTTGTCTGCAAATAATTGATTGTTTATAAATAATTTATTTTCTTCAAAAACATCCACTAAACAATTCATTATATGCTAAATAATGCAACATATCTACCAAAGGAATGATTGTTTACTAAATAATGATTATTTACAATAACATCGTCTAAATAATTCATTATTTAAAACAATGCCGGTACTGTGGCCTAAATAATTCATTATTTACAGATAGGTCAACTAAAATGCCAGCTTTCGCTTAGCTGGTTAACTTTGTTTTGTTTTTGGCTCACGTCGGTTTTTTTAAACAAAGTGAGTCTATAGTATCGTACATGTTCGGTTGTGTGTCTGTGTGTATATATATGTGTGTGTGTGTGTGTGTGTGTGTGTGTGTGTGTGTGTGTGTGTGTGTGTGTGTGTGTGTGTGTTGCGTCCGTGGCCCCGACCTTTAACCTTAACTCAAACCTTAACGTTGTCATTTTCTCTAAACATATAAGGCGTTAGAGGGTTAAAGTAAGCAGGATACTTGATTTTGATGTGAGCCTTCAAGTTACGACGATCAAAGCAGTCAGATACATTGATAAAGAACAAAATAAAGATAATCATGTGTTGCAGAGATTACTGTTGTGCAACCTTTAACCTTGACTCAGTCACACTCTTCAAACTAAAGAAGACTCTCACTCTCCACTGAAACTTTAACGTTGTCGTTTTCTAAAAAAAACATAAGATGTTAGAGGGTTAAAGTTAGCAGGATACTTGATTTTGACGTGAGCCTTCAAGTCATGACGATCAAAGCAGTCAGATACATCGATAAGGAACAAAATGAAAGAAAATCATTTGTTGCAGAGATTACTGTTGTGTTGTACCGAGTAGGAGATACTGGAAAGAAGACTCTCCATTAGATATACAAAAACGCTCTTTAAAAAGAAACACAAGACTTCAGGTGTGTACAAATAGGTACATTTTAACGTCGTTAACTTATATTTTCTGTAACAAATGGATGTACAGAGTGTGTGCGTTGACGGCCCAGTTGTTTCGTTTTATTTGCGCCTTTGAGTTTGAGTTTTGACAACGGTTGTTCGTGTTCATTCGCACATCATCTCTGCGCATGCAATACTTAGCCTACCGCACTTCCGGCAACAAGGCCTAGGCCTAGAGAATAAGATGCACGCCTTACCTCATAATCAAGACGACGTACTTAACATTTAGCCCACATTCATTTCAGTCTTGAAAAAAAATATACGGAAAATCCAGGGTTCGTCGATTTCACTGCCTTCGACTTACGAATCCTTTGTTAGGCCTAGACGATTGATCACCATGTGCAAAGACTGTACAGGGGAAGATAAACATGGATGAGCTTGCTGGCTGTGACCTTGACCTTTGCTTTGTGGCAAAGGGGGGGGGGGGGGATTAACGAAACGAAAATAAAATATTAGGACTAATATAATATTGGTCACTATGTTTTTTTGAAAGCTTGATCAATATGCTTTTCAATTTTACTTGTTTGCCAAAAATAAAAATAGGGCTCCACTATGTTACATGCGCATATATAAACATACATAATAATAATTAAATTTTAAAGAAAGGGGTAGGGGTAATTTAATGCATAGAAATAATTTAATTTACACAGTAAAATAAAATTAATTCTGTTTTCAGATGCACAAGTGTCTACATAACAGTATTCTCTCTATACAGGCATGGGAATTGTCATGGGAATTCCGATGCCTGCTATAGTAATAAAAATCAGACGTGAGCCTTGAAGGCTTTGCCTCTTGTTTTAAACTAGCAAGAGCTTTTATAATATTATGATGATTACAATGTCGGTTTTATTTTCACCACTATTATAAGTAGGCCTATGACCTACGCTGCTTACGCTTGACCTGCGTAAGTAACAAGTGTTAAATCGACCATTTTTTGTGAAATTCCCATTTCTATTTTTAGTATTGATTCTATCCTAACATTGTTCCTTGTTTGAATGTTTCACGTAAAGATGTTAGAGTATTCTATTAGTTTTTCAGTGCATTTGAAACCACAATGTGTTTTAGTTATTTCATTCTAGTATGGCTGCTTGCGTTCTTCTTCTTCTGTGGTGGTGGCTTTAGGGGGTGACCACCCCAAAAAAAGCAGAAAAGAGAGAAAAAAAAGACAAAACCCAGCTATCACACATAGTGTACTTGAATTTACTTGGGTCCAGTAAAAAAATATAAGATGCAGCAAACAAAATTTAAAAAAATCCTATTTCTGGACTGGGATGGGGATATTTACAGGGAGCTGACGGCAGCTACTAATTTTCACGTTCGCCTTCAGGAAGCTGGGAACTAACCGACCCTAGACGCTCGATATGGCAGTGCCCAGGTCACACAAACACACACACACACACGTGCGCGCACGCACGCACGCGCACACACACACACACACACATGCACGCACGCACATGCACGCACGGACAGCAGATTCAATCGCATACTCCTGGTACTGATTGAAATCTATATTTAGCGCAGAGAGCTTCAGCTAGAGGGAATTTGGGAACTAGCCGACGTTCAATGGTAGGCCTACCAAAGGCTTTTCATGGAGTCTACCGTTGTCTTTTAACATTAGTCATTAGATGATTGTCTGTACTTATGATCGAAGTTCCCCTATATCCGCGCTGACCAAGGTTTTGCATGCTTTTACGTCTCTGGAACTCTTAAAGATCTACATAGGCCTACTTCTTTCTTTAGGCCTACCTCAAGCCTCGTTTTCGATTTTGTTGTGTTAGCAATCGGGAGGATAGGCTGACCATAGCTTGGAAGGTCTGCTGTCCCCTTTCCCATTCCCTTTGTTGGAGGCTGCCAAGAGGCAGCCTCCTCTTTAGCGTCAGGTAGGGTATCACGTGACTTTTGCCTGTGAAGGTCACGTGATTTGGGCCAGCTCCATGGTCCATGGATGAGCACGTGACCTGCTGGGCGCATCAGAGTTGTCTTCCCTTTGTCATGGAAGTTGTCTGCCCTTTTTAATTGAGCGTGCGACTCTACATGTAATGTAGGTCCGTGGGTGCGACGCGCTTGTGGATCATTGAGAACTTCATGAATATGCATCAGCCTAACAGACTGGTGACCAGAACATGTTAGCCTGTGACTGCGTCTCTCTCTCTCTCTCTCCCCTCTCTCTCTCCTTTTGTGTGTGTGATGGGGGGGGGGGGAAGGGGGGGGGGGGGGGGGATAGATAGACGGTTTTGTTGTATCTATTTTTTCTTCTTCATGGATAATTCTTCGATGATTACTTTTTTGCATGCTTCTTCATTATTTTTGTGTTGAATATATTGATTTTCTTGCATGTTTGTTTGAGGGCAAGATGTAAAAAAGCCCATTGTGTGCTTACTCTTTTTCCCTCAATAATTTTTTTTTCGTTCGTTCGTTCTCTTCTGTTTCTTTTTCTCTGCCTTGCACAAGCTTCCAATTTTGTTTCCACATACTATCTCTTTTTGTCTCTGTCTTTTCCTGCCTCTCTCCCTGCTCTCTGTCTCTGTCTGTCTGTCTGAACTCTCTCTCTCTCTCTCTCTCTCTTAACTAGGCTAGGCTAGTAGGGCCTAGTGTGTGCCTGCATGCTTAGCAGTAGCCTGTTGCTTCCACCACACTTTCTCCACTGGAGTTGGTGTCGTCTGCTAAACCTCATTATTTTCTCTCTCTCTCTCTGCTTTACTCACACTTTCATTGTCCTTCTCTCTCACATACTATCTATTTTTATCTGTTTCTTTCTTTCTGTCGCTTTCTGTCTCTGTCTCTGCTTTCAGAATAGCATGCAAAAGATTTGTAGAATTTTGAAAGCCAAACGATTTTACATTAAAGTTGTGTATTACGCTTCTGCAAAGAGTATACTGTTAAGGAAAGCTGTTCATTTTTCTATTACTCGGATATTAGAAACAAAAACGCTTTCTTTCTATATTACTTGGCATTTATAAATTAATCAAACCCTTTATTTTGAAGAAATACTTACGGATGGATTTTACATTCTTCTATCCTCACGTTCATTTATCAGTTCACTATTCCTTGACCCCCCCCCCCCCTTTCTTTTTCATTGATGCACACACTACCATTGAGAGACTCATGAATATGCGTTAGCCTAGCAACTGACCAAAACCGTTAGGTAGGCTTAGTGATGCGACTCTCTTTGTGCTGTGGTGTTGAGCTATGGAAGCAGGGTCAGTCCCTGTAGGCCTAGTAGTACAAATGTTAGCAGACGGACACAATCAGTTGACAGTGAAAGATGAATATGAGCCAAGTTGGTTCTTTTCAGCTTTATTCACACAACCGTAGGCTGAGCCTACCCTACTCTCTTTGTGTTTATGACTCTCTATCTCAAAAGTCGAAGTCTGGTTTCTTTCAGTTTCATGACAACATTAGGATCACAAATACTTTTGGAAGACGAATCTCATCTGCTTACAGAACTAAACCGTCATTTTCAGCACTTTACTGTGTTGAACTTCTTTTTTCTTCTTGTCTGAGTGGTCGATGACGAACGTATTTCATGACACGTTCATACTTTATATAATTTTTTGGATGGAAGTTCAGTTTAACGTCGCGTATTGGCTTTCGCCATGTACGACGGGCTGAACAAACCAACCAGGGTATAAACAAAAATTTATGTTCCTGAATCAATGTCTTAGCCAAAAGGCCGAGAAGCGATCAGAATTAAAATAAAAATAAACTTTTTTTCTTTTTCTTCTTCTTCTCTAAAGTAGCCAACTGCATCACCTTGAAGATATTTTGAAAAAGACATACATGTTCATACACATTTGAAGTGCAATACACTCTTCTACATAATGTTAACACTGTTTGGCCTCCTTTAAGTTGATATTCTATCAACTGACTTTTCTTGTGTAGTTAGCATTTAGAGCACGTCAAAGTTTAGGCCGTGGCTATTTGCCCTCCAGTGGCAAAAAATTGAACCCATAACTATAGATTTCAGTCAGTATCGTGAGTATGGCATTGACTCTGCTGTCCGCGCGTGCATGTGTGTGTGCGTGTGCGTGCGTGTGTATCTGTCTGTGTCTTTATCTTTTCAATCTCTGTCACTGTCTGCTGTCTCTGAATTTGTCTGCATCTCACTGTTTCTGTCTCTGTTTCTCTGTCTCTCCTGTCTGTGTAGAAGCGCTTGCACATGCTCATATAACACATTTTTAAGGAAAGATGCATGCATGCACACCAACACACACATCCGTACACACAGACATACACACACATGCATGCATGCACATGCACACATACAAACCCTGTCTGAATCACTTTTATTGGAAGGACATAGAATTGAAGATGACACACACACACACACACACACATCACAAACACACACGCATGCGCGTACACAGAAACACACACACGCAGTGATGGATTTTGAAAAGGCTTTCGATAAGGGCTCCCACCCACAGCCTTTCACAAACTTTGCCACTATGGGATCAGCTATCAGTGCATGGATTAATAACTTCATGACAAGCAAATAGCAGCATATAGTGCTAGAAGGAGCAGCACCAGAGGCAACTGCGGTCGAATCAGGAGTTCTCCAAGTTTCTGTGCTCAGGCAACCCTTGTTCCTTCTTTTTAATATCAACGACCTAAGCAAGAAACTAACCTCTGCTGCTCGTCTCTTCACTGATAATAATCTCTGCCACAGAACATTGAACGACCACAATGAACTTTAACTTGACCTCAATAATCTATCCATGATGATGATGATGTTTAATTAAAATCTTGGAACTTACAGAATGTTGTTAGCCTTGCTGTACGTCTCCTGTCAGTGAGTGGAGTCCAGTGCGGATGGGTGTACATTTGCTCAACACTGGATGTCTGGTGATGCCTGTTCACCACCCAACAGGCAACCCGTCCTGTATCTTCTGCACCCTGCCAATGTCTTTTGCAGTTTAGGGATCCCAAACAGGGGAAGCTTACTCTAGTATGGGTTTTACAAGATATCCGTATGCTGTCACTTTGATGTTGACAGATCTGACTTTAATGTACGGCGACGGAAGCCTAGAGTCCAGTTGGATTTGACTCTCACATTTGTCAATATAAAACTAAGGACATCATCAATTCTGTCAATCATGCTGCCAGATTATTGAGGTCAAGTTGAAGTTCATTGCGGTCATTCAATCTTCTGTGGCAGAGTGTATCGTCAACAAAGGTTAGTTCCTTGGGTAGGCCGATGAAATAAAAAAAGAAGAAACAGAGGCTAGCTGAGCACAG
>JAGGCT020004142.1:0-7500 GCA_017654935.2 Phymorhynchus buccinoides
GTTTGTGACCCACATAGAATAGAAATTCACCAACGTTCACAAACGAGGCTGCTCCTGGTTTTGGTCTTCTTGCTCTTCAGAGACTCCTGTTTCGTTTTCAATTTGGGGGCTTTTGTATGGGATTATGTCCAAACCTGGTCCAAAATAAGATTTCTTACTCATGGGTGTGGTGGGTCTTTAAAGAACCAATTTATGTCTGCTAGACCAGCGATTGATTCCATCACTCTTCCTTTCTTTGTCTCTCTGTTTTGCTGTCTGTTCTTTATGTGTTCTTTCGGTATATCTCTTCCGTTTGTCGTATATCTGTCTGGCTGTCTGTCTGTCTCTGTCTCTCTCTCTCTGTCTCTCTTCCCCTATTTATCATACACTCCCTGGTTACCTCTTGGTCTCTGTCTGTTCTGCTGTCGTCCGTCTCCTCTCTCTCTTCTCGCTTTGCCTCTTGAAGTATTTGTGCTCTATGTCTGTCTCTGTCAGTCAGACTCCCCCGCCCCCCCCCCCCCCCCCCATCCCTTTCTGTTCGTATTTCGATATGTATCAGTCTAAGGTACTGTCTATGTCTCTCATTATCTCCGTGGCCGACCCCCCCACCCACCCCCCCCCCCTTCTCTATCTTCTCTCTCTATCTCTCTCCTATCCTCTCTGCTCTCTCCTCTCTCTCTCTTCTCCTTCCCTCTTTTTCTCACTGGCCAAACCGGCCAACCGCAAGGTTGGCTCTGTGCATTCAAGTCGGCCAAAACCGTCCATAGCTTTACCCCCACTCTGAGACCCTCTTACGCTATTCATAAAGCACTAAAGGACCCTGCACACAAATACGGTTAGGATCTGTTAATGCGAGCGATTGACGATGCGAGTCACGATTTCGCGTGAAATTCGAGTATTAATTGGGTCTATGAGTGATCTGAGCGAAATGGCAGAATCAGCAGAATATTGTTTTATAGACGGAAGATTTCAGTGAATTCATGACTCACGAGACCCCAATCGCCAATCGCATTCCCCATACGATTACGCGTGGGTGGCGTGGCTTGTATCACAATGTAAGAAGCTTCTCACATACAATAGCCCCGATGTGACTGTCATGGTCGTCGGTGAGCTTCAAAAGAAGATTTCCGAAAACGTGTGAAAAGAAGATTTGGGTGTGCACAAAATGAGGAAGCAAGAGGAATGTGTTGGTGTGGTTGTTGTGTTTGTGTGTGTGTGTGGTGATGTGTGTGTGTGTGTGTTGTGCGTGTTGCGTGCGGGTTGCGTGCGTGCGGTGGTGCGTGCGTGTGTGCGTGTGCGTGTGTGTGTGTGCTGCGGTGGTGTGTGTCGTGCGTTTACTGTGCTGTGTGTGTGTTTATGTGCTTTGTTCGATCTTGTGTTGCTGCGTGTATGCGCGAGCGTGCGTGTGCATACGCGCAAACAAGCACAATTTTTGTGTGTTATAGCATGAGTCTAAATCCCAAAGGAAACAACTAACACGCATTGTCGTAATGATATAAAAGCAGATAAGTTCAAGACCATGACCCTTTGAAGATATATATTTTATGACAAGGCTGATCCCTGAAACGGGATGTTTAGAACGAGTTAGTTGATGCTGCTTGCATTAAAGAGATAAAAATAGCGAGGGAAGTACAAAGGGGGGTCTAGGTCTTGAAATGAGTAGCAGCGGAGAGGAGCGACAGTGTGGAAGAAGTGAAAAAAAAAGAGATAGAGAGAGAGATGAGAGAGAGAGAGAAGAAGAACACGAGAGAGAGAGAGAGAGAGGAGAGCGAGAGAGAGAGAGAGAGACGAGGAGGACGAGAGAGGAGAGGAGAGAGAGAGAGAGGCGAAGAGGAGAGAGAAGAGGAGGAGGAGATTGATGGAGAGAGAGATGAATTGCAGCGCCCCCCCACCCAAGTTGTTTATGGGTGATTTTCTACTTTCAAAAACCATAATAGGATTTCAACGAAAGGACTACAAGTTTTATAGATATGCGTCTAATCACAGGAAAATCCACGAATTGGTACGTCTCTGTGACCGTAGAATTATACAAATACCCAAATAGTCGCAGACAGAATACGGACGGAGGGAGAGCAGCGGCCAGCGTAGGGCCTTGCGACAAGAGCGTTGGCCGATTCTACATTTGTGTTTGTGGCACAAGCCACAAACCTATAAACTCCCTGTCTCGGTGTCGGGTCCGGTAATAAATTGTCGCACGCCACAAAAAACGATGGCGAATCCGCCTTGTTTGTTTGTGGCAAAAGCCACAAACCTTAAACTCACTTGTGTCGGCTGTCAGGTCTGTCGGTCGGTACCAAAATTATCGCACGCACAAACGATTGCGAATCCGCGCTTGTTTATTGTGCACAAGCCACAAACCTAAATCATTGTCGGTAGGTCCAAAATTGTCGCACATATTGTAAAGAGAAAAGTAAAGTTACAGACCCAGAAAAATTGCATAAGTACAGTAAGTGGTCATTAACCTACAATCCCTAGTATGGAAGAAATTGCATACTGAACAGAGCACAGAATCTTCATTTAAATGTTACAAAATAATAAACCTACGTAATCAGAACTACTGCAACAGGACGCGCGAGTATGCGGTGCTTCTTGTCATGGAGCATAAGTAGGATAAAAGTTTAAAGTTTTCCAAAAGATATAAAATGTTACGAACTGGGTTGCAGATATAACATCTGGTTTACATATTAAAATGATTGAAAAGCAGGGAGGCGATCAGGTATTGTAATGATGAGTGGTTTAAAAATAGACCGACTGGGCTGAGTCTTGTGGTAAGTGAAAAAAAATGGTTGGTGTGAAGAGCATAATGTAAAATCGCAAAACATTTCTCTTTCAAAATTATATTAAGAATTCTGCGCTCGGCGATACCTTGTTTTAGTTGAAATAGTCGCACGCCCACAAACGATTGCGAATCCGCGCTTGTGTTTAGGTGTGGGTCTCCAGTCTCAGCTCGCAGCGAGGTCGTGTATGCAGTCACACCTGAGGAGGGTTCCCCCCCGCGACCTCTTCCACGTTCTCCTAAAAAATGAAGCGCGCAGTGAAGACGTAGTGGGGGTCTTCCTCATGTGTGATGGGGGGCCTCAGTGCCGGTTGGAGTCTAGTTGAAATATATGGGCATGTATGTACTCCTGCTGAGCCATTAGCAAGGTTTGACTCTGGCTACTTCCAATAAAGAGATTAGTAAAGCCACGCTGTGAAGCACCATCATTAGGGGAAGACGGGGTTAAGCAAATTTCAGTCCAATTTGCCCATGAGGCGAATCGCTAAACATTTAACACTCGTCTCATGGGCAAAAATGTGACTGGCAAATTGCTTTTATTTCATGAGATAATTGGCATGGGCTCTTACCCCCCCCATGGGCTTTTACCCCGTCTTACCCTAATGTGTTTGTTAGAAGCGTTCAACTTCAAAGAGTGAGGGGAATATTCCAGTTTATCGGTCAGTGCAGGTTGAGGTCCATTCTTTACCTTCGTCGCTCGCTCAGTTTCCTGTCGTATGAGCGCTGACGCGTCATGCTGCCATTATGCACCAACAACAGGAAATAGTCAGGCCCAGCATGTCCGACTTCAGGCTGAAGAAAGATTGTGTGATAGGAGGTTTCTGGAAGAAAGGGGGGGGGGGGGGGGGGGGGGGGGGGGGGTGACAGGAGAACGGACCACTAACACAGAAAGATAAGCAACAGTAACTAAATGACAATAAGCAAAGGGAAAAGGCAAGACCAGAGTCAATGAGAGTGACAAATTAGAGGAAAGTACAAGTAAAAAACTTCCAGAAGGTGAGATAACTATTTGTACGACCCACTCCCCCAGATATCCCCAGGGAGGGGGGGGGGGCTATATTAAATTAAATATATCGACATGTACTCCTGCTGAGCCATTATTTAGGTTTGACTCTGGCCACTTCAAATACAGATAGCAGTAAAGCCACGCTGTGATGTACCATTATCTGCTTGTGAAAAACGGTCAACTTCAAAGAGTGAGGGGGAGATTCCAGCTTCCATGACAGATAAACATGTTTTAGAACCCGAATCTAGGGAAAGAAAAGCTGTGATCATGTTGATAGTAACTAGTGTTGTTGTGCTGAAATGGATTTCCTGTGTTTTGTCAGGGAATGTAGTTGTTTTGAGAATACGTTTTGCAGGTTTGGGCACAATTATGTGTAAGTTCAATGGCACTGATCTATTTCTGCAGGAGATAAAATAAATCACCCTGTAAGCAAGAACAAAAATGTTTGATCCCCAAAAGCTGCAATTATGATGCGTGAACAAGGCTATCAATCCTTCACAACAATTGTTTTTGCTTAATTAAACCAAACTTAAAAAAATAAAAAATAAAAATACAAATATAAAATAACACGAGGATAACAATAGAACGGACTACACCAGAAACAACAAACGTGGATGAAACAGGAGAAACGTGGATAGATTTTGTGCATCGTTTGATTGATAGCTTATCATTAAAAAAACAAAAAAACAAAAAACAAACAGCTGCTCCACAGTCGGCCTATAATGTTATTTTACTATGAAACAACGAACTGGTAAAATGTCAAACTGGTAAAAAATACAAATAAAATAAAAGTTAAAAAAAACTAGAGTACTTGCGTTCAACTGAACCAGTCGCGACACACGCTTGCACCCCTAACCCTAACCCTAAACTAAACCTTAACCACTAACCCGATTTTGTTAAAATTCGAACGTGTCCATGCTTGTGACTCCTAGTATCCACCTGCAATGTTTCATGTTGATATATCCAAGCGTTCTCGCGTTATCGCTGTCCCAGACAAACAGACAGACTAAACAGACAGAATCAGACTGAAGACAGACAAACAAACATTTGTTTTTTGTTGTTGAAACACACTGATAACTCTATGTGAGGCCATTTTACACCGAAATATGCATTTTGAGCAAATTTGAACACGGACGGACGGACGGTACCAAGTGAAAACAATACCAGCTTCGATTCGCGACTGGTAAAGAGAAGAAGAAGAAAACGAGAAGTAAGAAATGGAGAAAAACAACAACATGAAAAGTAACATGTTATTTTAGCCGGAGTGTCTAGAAGAAAGACAGGAGAACGGACCACCAACGCAGAAAGAGCTGTGATCATGTTGACAGCAATTAGTGTTGCTGTGCTGAAATGGAATTCCTCTGTTTTTTCGGGGAATGTAGGTTTTTTGGTATAGTATAAGCTATACAGGTTTGGGCATAATTATGTGTCAGTTCAATGACACAGATCTGTAAAAGCTGCGATCAGGATGTTTCCACAAGGATATCAACCCTTCAGCAACCATCGTTTTTGTTTATAAACAAACAAACAAGCCAAACAAAACAAGCCAAACAAAACATACAGGGGATAAACTAGAAATGACTACACGAAAACCACAAAATCGGATAAAACAAAAACGTTTATAGATCTGTTAACTATTTCTTGATAGCTTTTCCTTTAAAATGTGTCCCAACAGTAGGCGTATACTTTTGTTTTACTACGAAACAAACGGAATGAAAATTCAGAAAAACAACAACTTCTCAACAATACTGTAGAAAACAAGCGAATATAAAACACCCACACACCCCAACAGCTTTTAAACCCTTTCACCGCCAAAGTCGCATTTTAGCACCACAGGGATTTAACACCTATGTCACTAAAAAAAAAAAAGCATCAAATTGGGGTCTATTATCCAAATATCCTATTGTCTTAGTTTTCCTAAGTAAAGTTAGAACTTTATTTATATATCTGTCACAGAAGAATCCCCAATGCTTGGCAGATGGATTTTGTTCTCTACCCAGGTAAATGTCATGGACATTTTTAGGCTGAAATAATGATGCTGGCGATGAAAGGGTTGAAAATCCATCCAAGGTCTTTCATACACACACTTTTCTATACGTGAAAACGGCTTTGCACGTGGAATAAACGCATCAATCACAACCGCTCAGATGTAAAACATCTCGAGTGACGACATCTAAAGTACAGTGATGAATGTTGTTATTGGCTCCAAGAGAATGCTGACCTGACGGCTAGTCGGCCGTAAATCGGTACCACTGGTGAGTTTATGGGGATAGTATATAGGTACTGAAACATGAAACAACAGAAGGAAAGAAGCAAGCAAGCCATATGAATATAGTCGGGCCCATACCGCTAAGCCACAGGCATACAATACGTTCACGATTGCACATGGTCATCTCCAAATATGGACAGCGTGACGCCATTTGCACGACAATGTCCGTTTTCAGCGAAAGTCTATAACTTGCATCTTTTAGCCTTTCAATCTGAAATTAAGCTAACCCTAACCCTAACCCTAAACCTAATCCCTAACCCTAACCCAAACCATAAACCGTCAAACGCACAAACAATAAAACTTTACTATAAAAAAAAAAAAGTGTTCCACATTTGGAGATGACCATGTGCATTCCCGAACGCTTAGTCACAGGTATACAGAGAGGTGGGAAAAAAAAGTATGAAACGCAACCATATGATAGGCTTGTACGTATACTAGATCAATACATCTGTATCGTTAAAAAATAGGGACTTTCCTGGAGTTGCACTGCCTCCCGGGGCATCGTTATATCTACTAATATTCCCATACGTGTCTGTTTCAGACCGAAGGACGTAAAACGGATTTTCATTCTAGGCTTATACATATAATACAATAGTGGTTTTTTTTTCAAACCAACAGCTGTGTTTTCTTGAGAAAAAATCCACTCACACGAAACGTCCTGAAATAAAAACAAACAAACTACACACAAACAAACACAAAACGCTATTCTGTAATTCAGTCATCCTCAACCCACTCAAATGTTGTTTTTTTAGTGGGACAAAGCAATCATTTTACTCCCTTCTTTTGAAAGTCCTTTACATTTAAAACCGCTTATACCTCAACTCAAATAACATTCGTAGATCATTTAATTAAAGTTCATAATTTCATATTTCTACTTTGTAAGAAAATTAACACTTCAGAATCGGATTGACGGCCTCAAATATTTCCTGTCTGTCTGTCTGCGGGGGCCCGTGGTCGAGTGGTTAGAGCGCTCGGCTGCGGTGCAGAAGGTTGCGGGTTCGAGTCCAGCTTGGAGTCGGATTTTGTTCTGGCCTGAAAACCCTCTCTGTCCACCCAGCAGTGAATGGGTGGGTACCTGATTCGTTCAGGGAAGGCTAAAAGGCGGCGAAAGGAGAGGGATGGGCCTCCGCCTTTCATGATGCCGTGCCCATGACACGGTGAACCTCTAACAGTTTTTTACTGCCCCTACTACGGCCAATAGGCTATGGGACACCTTTACCTGTACCTGTCCGAGGGCTTGAGGTTTTCCATTCACTGCAGCCTAAAGTTCAACATCGATCTTAATAGCATTTAGGAGGTATGATTTCTGTTGTGACAAACATTATAACTGTCATCTCAGTTCGCGTATTTATTCTATCATAACTGATTTACGGTAAGAATCGTCTCTCTTTGTCGCCTAATACAACGTGCCAAAATAGTTGCCTGAACTACGAAGCAAATCGCACAAATATAAACAAACAAAGAAACAAA
>JAGGCT020004142.1:12500-15000 GCA_017654935.2 Phymorhynchus buccinoides
ATCTCTCTCCTCTCATCTCTGTTCTCTCTTCTCTCTATTCCTCTCTCGTCTCTCTCTCTCTCTCTCTCTCTCTCTCTCACTCTGCTCTCTCTCTCTGCTCCCTCCTCTCTATATTCCCCATCGTATTTTATAATGTTTTTTTTGTTTTGTTCTTCCTTAAAAGTGGTTTTATTCTGAAAAATACTGTCATTGTCTCAAACTTGTTTCCCTTTTTTCGTACTCGATTTAAACTACCAATTCAAGTTCACCACTGCTAAGTATTATCCATGTTTGCTTTAATTCCGATTTTTTATATCTTTTTCATGTGCCAATTTTGGTTCCATTTTCTTGACTTGATTGTTTTATGTCAAATTTTATTTGCTTGATGCATGGTATGAATGTGTGAGTGAGAGGGCAAGGTGCGCAAGAAGCTATTGTAGCTTATCCTTTTTACCCTCAATAAAACATTCGTATTCGTATTCGTATTCTCTCTCTCAAAGAATAAACGAAACATTGACAACAAGGGCGTCGCCGAGCGGCAGACATGTCCGTCACCAGCAATGCCACGCACTTGCGACACCCCGTAGAGTGTCACATCCTGACACAAAATTGGAAGGGATTCTGTCTTCTAGTTCACGAGATACAGCTTGAAGAAGAAACATATAGCGCAAAGAAGGAAATTTCGGTTTTCAAGGTCACACTTCAAGGTCAAGGTCAGCATGGTGATAATTTATGCTCGGATGTTTTCTTCTCTAGGGTATACAGTACCACACACAATCTGAAGCGCTTCTGTCAAGTACCAATGTGGAAAATATGGCTTAAAACCCAATGTGTAGACCCCTACCACTTTCAAGGCCTACTGATCGCCCGGACCGTGACCTTGACCTTGATCAGTATGCCACCATCAGAACGGGCATAAGCCAAAGTCCCTTCATGCCAAATTTGAAGACTCTAACACTAACGGTGTGGGAGTTATGGCCCCTGAAAGATTTTCGGTTTTCAAGGTCGTTACGCCAAGGTCAAGGTCACGACGGTGGCAAAATGGTTTGCGCGGATGCCTTCCTCTCATGGAGACACACCAGCACACAAACTTTGACGTGATTCTGTCAACCCGTTCGAAAGATATCCTTGGGACAGACAGGAGAAACAAATGACCCTCCGATTTTCAGGCCGCAGCGATCTTTTTGACCTTGACCTTGACCTTGATCGGTATTGGGTGCATCATCAGAACGGGCATAAGCCTAACCACCTTCATACCAAGTTTCAACATCCTATGTTGATCGGTGCCCGAGATATGGCTAAAAATAGATTTTCGGTTTTCAAGGTCATACGTCAAGGTCAAGGTCACGATGGCAAAATGGTTTGCGCCGATCTCTTCCTATTAGGGAGGCACACCTTCACACACAAGTTTGACGCGATTCGGTCAAGCGGTTCGGGAGATATCTATCCTTGGGACAGACAGAAAAAGAAAAAAAACCCAGACAAACCAGCCCATCGCAATAGTCCGATCACCTTTGGTGACGGACTAATATTCCTGTGGCGACATTTTCACTACGGACAGATACACTACATGCTCTGATACCTTTTGACACCACAACACTATATTCCCAGACTGCTTTCTGTGTGGGCGCGTCAGCAAGTTAATAAGCCCGTCTGGAATATCTTTTGAAGGTGAGAAGAGAGAGCTAAAATTATGAGAGAAGATGAAAGAGAGAGAGAGTGTGAGTGAGGAGAGAGAGAGAGAGAGAGAGAGAGAGGAGAGAGAGAGAGAGAGAGAAGGAAGAGAACGAGAGAGAGAGAGAGAGAGAGGAGGAGAGAGAGAGAGAGGGAGAGGGGAGGGAGGGGGAGGGAGGGGAGGACAGACAGCCAGCCAGACAGACAGATAGACACACAGAGAGACAGACAGAGTGACTTGATGACTGGGAAAGAAGAAAAACAAAACAAGTCATAGCCTTGGGGTTCGGACCCGTGATTTGAACGCGCGCGATCATGCGCACACGAGCGCACAGAAAACTTCACGACAACTGTGTTATAGACCATTCATCAAGAAATGTTGTGAAAAAGACTGCATTGAAATACATGCAAAACTTCGCGAGATATTAGCGATTATGTGTTTTGGGGTTTGAACCCCGTAACTGGCGCTCGCGACCTTGACCTTAACAGTAAAACTAAATACATCAGTGGATAGCTTGCATCTTGGCAAACTAGTATACCAAATTTGATGATGACAGACTGAATAGTTTTTGAGAAAAACGGACGAATAGCCGGACGGACGGACCAGACCAGAAAGACAATAGTTCCCGAACCTTCGGCTCGGGGACTAAAAACAGGGAAACAGAGACAAACGCAGAAAAAACCCAAGAAAAAACCCAAGAAAGACACCTACATAGGCAAAGACAAAGCAGGCTAACAAATTGAATTGAAGAACGAGAGAAATCGCGAGAGAGAGAGAGAGAGAGAGAGGAGAGAGAGAGAGAGAGAGAGAGAGAGAGAGAGAGAGAGAGTGAGAGAGAGAGAAGAG
>JAGGCT020004142.1:17500-20000 GCA_017654935.2 Phymorhynchus buccinoides
AGGGCTCACAGCAAATTTGAAGCGATTCGGTCGAAAAACGGCGGAGTTATAAGGCCCGTTTTGTGTTTCACACACACACACCACACACACACCCACACACACGGACGAGACAGTTGGCTTTTTTACTATATGATGATGATGATTAGAACGATTTGTCCACGGGAATTAACACATGCATTGTGCAATAGAAAATATATTAAGACACAGAAAGATGGAATTGCAACAATACATCCTGTACAGAAACTGAAAGATTGACAAAGGAATGGTAATATAAAGGACATTATTGATATAAGAACTACCCATAGCATAGAATAATGACAGATCAAGAATACATCAAGGAAGCTACAAAAGAAAGAAAGAAACAAACAAAACGTGCGGAAGATAAAATAAGGACATTACGGGGCAAGGACAATAAAACCACCCAAGGGATGGTAGATGCACTTACGACACCTAAAGAGAGAAAAAAAAAAAAAAAAAAAAGAAAAAAGGGCAAACCAAATACGACAAGTGGCAACGCCCGAGCGGCTGCAAAAGTCACGCCGTACGCCCACTCGCAAGCATCGCCTCCGAGCTACTCCGAAATCGGAATGTGTCGGCTGTACACATACATAAGAACGCATCAAAACAGCACGTAAGTACATACAAACGCATCAAACCAGCACGTAACTGAATAGTTTTTTTTATATATAGCCTTGGGGTTCGGACCCGTGATTTGAGCGCGCTCGATCATGCGTACACGCGCGCACAGAAACATTCATGACAATTGTGTTATAGACAAGAAACGTTGAAATAAATGTTGTGGAAAAAAACCTGCATTGAAATACATGCAAAACTTCGCGAGATATTAGCGATTATGTGTTTCGGGGTTTGAACCCCGTAACTGGCGCGACCTTGACCTTAATGTAAAACTAAATACATCAGTGGATAGCTTGCATCTTGGCAAACTAGTATGCCAAATTTGATGATGATAGACTGAATAGTTTTTGAGAAAAACGGACGAATAGCCGGACGGACGGACGGACGGACGGAGGCACGCCGCCGCCGCCGGACGGATCAGACCAACAACAATAGTTCCCCGAACCTTCGGCTCGGGGACTAACAAACGTGCGGAAGATAAAAGAAGGACATTAAGGGGCAAGGACAATAAAGCCCACCCAAGGGATGGTAGATGCACTTACAACACCTAGAGAGAAACAAAAAAGGGGGGTTGAGGAGAAACACACAGGATCGGACCAAATGATTCGTAGGGGAGGGGAGGGGGGCGGGCCGACAGGAAATCCAGGGAACTACATATGTTTTCCGGGTGACGGGATAATGCCCTTCTCTTCTTTTTTTTTGGGGGGGAGGAACCAGGGGGCTAGGCCCCCGGAGAACGTTGTAAAAGAACATTTGTTTCTTTGGGGTTTTTTTTAGGAGTGGTGATGTGATGATTTTTGTGTTGGTCTCTCATTCTCCCTTTCTTCTTCACCCCTCTGTCTCTCTCTGTATCTGTGTATCCGTCTGTCTGTCTGTCTGTCTGTCTGTCTGTCTGTCTGTCTGTCTGTCTCTCTCTCTCTCTCTCTCTCTCTCTCTCTCTCTCTCTCTCTCTCTCTCTCTCTCTCTCTCTCTCTCTCTAATTATAAACCATTTCCACGCTAGCCATTCCTCAGCCAAAATTGACCATCAAACTTACATGGGTAGAGAACAGATTTCGCATGGAATACTGGGGATTCCTCTGTGACATGCCTAAAATAGGGCCTCCTTGTAAATCCTTACCTCCCAGAATTAAGAGCGCAAGGCCATTGGATACCAGACCCTCATTTCGAGGGGTGCCTGCCAGAACGCTCTATCTCAAAGGGAACAAGGAGCACAGATGGGCAGTTCTGGCATTCACCCCTCGATTTGATGCCTTTGATAGACATGGGTATTAAATCATTGTGGTGCCAAGAGGCGATAGTGGCGATGAAAGTTTTAAAAAAAAAAGCAAACATCCATCCATTTTCTGACTTTCCACACTCGTATAAGGTACATGCTTGGGGCAGACAGAGGGGGTCCGGAAACCATGACAACCCTCCCCCCCCCCCCACTCCACCACCCCTCCTCCATTAAATCCGGCACTGAAAGACAGCAACATAAAAATAGATATAAAACCACAAGAAAGAGACATGCATAGCTTCTTGAATTTCCTGATCGTGATTAACCATGCTGAAATTGGAATGCATCACCTCCAACCCCTATCTAGAACCTCCTCCACTCTTCGACAATCTCTCTCTCTCTCTCTCTCTCCTCCTAATCTCAACTCTCTCCGTCCTCTCTCTCTCTCCTCTCCTATCAGCACCACTTCCGAAAGTCCTCTATCGCTCCGCCTCGGTACCTCCTCGTGTCTCTCTCGGCTCTCTCTCTCTCTCTCATCTCTCTCTCTCCTCAGACTCCGGCCTCTCTCTATCCGCCTCTCTCTCGCAGTCTAAGATGGTTTGGAGTCTGTGTGTTTTCTCTCTGTCCCAAGGATATTTCCCGAACT
>JAGGCT020004142.1:39961-64961 GCA_017654935.2 Phymorhynchus buccinoides
CACTGCTGGTTGTCACAGCCAAACTCCGTGGGAACAGTCCCAGGCTCTGGAAAGTAAAGTTATGAGGATGCTTGATGGTGATGATGGTGATGAGGTGATGATGAGATGCTGTGATGCTGGTTGTCACAGCAAACTCCGTGGGGTACAGTCCCAGGGCTCTGAAAGTAAAGTTATGATGGTTATGGTGATGATGGTGATGATGGTGATGAAGAAGAAGAAGAAGAAGATGATGAGATGATGATGATGATGATGATAGATGATTGACACACACACACACACACACACTGCTGGTTGTCACAGCCAAACTCCGTGGGGTAACAAGGGTCCTGCAATGTCACACACGTAATGTTATAATCCCTAGACGGATGCATTTGTAAACCATAGTGTTGCAAGTGCTTCGGCTGGAAGGATAGTAGCTCGGCTATAGTCTTTTAGCCACGGTATATCAACAATCAACAACGACACCAATTAATACAACACAGATCTTACTAATGGGCGCCTATCACAAAATGAAGACCCCGCTACATCCTCACGGCGCGCTACATTTCTAGAGAACGTGACGAGGTCGTGGACATCTTTCTCCAGTGTGACTCACTACTATCTGAAGACTGAAGCACTGTGGATCGGAGTCAGGCTCCTGGCGCGGGCCCTGGCCTACGCTGCTACTACGTTCTCGGTACTCTGCCACTGACTGGGCTGTCCTCGCACTCACCACGCTGCCACAACGTTGTCCCCGTTCTCACTACGATCCCGCCACGCTGCCCACTCCACCACGATCTCGCTATGTTTGTTTTGAGCGTGTTCAACATGCGCGTAACAAGAACAAACGCATCCTACCACGCTCTCCACACTTCCCACCAAGACCCCCCCCCCCCCCCCCAACGCTCTTAAAAGTCCACCACGTCACGTGTGAAAACACGTGGTAAGAAATCATTATGTTGGCCAGGTGTGACTCCTATACAAATTACCCCAAATTCAAAACGAAAACATCACTTTGAAGAGCAGCCTCAGTTTGAATTTGGGGGAATTAGTAAGTGGGTCACAGCTGGCCAGAAAAAAATCAAGTGACTTAAATTTGCTTGATCAGTGGGTTTTTAAAGACCCAGTACATCACGTGTCAAAATCACGGTTTTCACGTGTTTTTTCCCTCTTATAGCTGGTAAGAAATCTTATTTTGACCAAGTTTTGCTGCCATACAAAATTGCCTCTTGCACGAAAACGAGACATCACTTTAAAGAGCATCCTCGATCGTATACGAGGAAAGTCTGAACACGAGACATCACTTTAAAGAGCAGCCTCGATCGTATACGAGGAAAGTCTGAATGTGGGCCACGCCGACCCAGAAAAAAAACAAGGGACTTAATCGTGCCGGCTCTGTGTGTCTTTAAAGACCAGTGACGCCCACCACGATTAAGTCCCGTGTTTTTTTCTGGGTTGCTGTGACCCACAAACAAATTTCCCCATATTCAAATTGAGGATGCTCTTTAAACTGATGTGTCGGTTTGAATTTGGGGCCATTTATATGGGAGTCAGACTTGGTCAAAACCAAGATTTATTTCCAGTTATAAGAGGGAAAACACGTGAAACCCGTGATTTTGACACGTGATCGGGCGGATCTTTAAGAGCGTTACGCCCGACTTCATTACGCTAAGCCACGCCCATGCTGCTACGAACAGCCACGTTCTGGCTGATCGTTGAGGACGCATCGAGAACGTGGCCTAAGTCAGTGTGACGGGGTGCTACTTACTGCAGTTAGCCTTAATCAGTGTGACGGGGTGTTACTTACTGCAGTTAGCCTTAATCAGTGTGACGGGGTGCTACTTACTGCAGTTAGCCTTAATCAGTGTGATGGGGTGCTACTTACTGCAGTTAGCCTTAATCAGTGTGATGGGGGGTGCTACTTACTGCTTAGCCTTAATCAGGTGTGATGGGGTGCTACTTACTGCAGTTAGCCTTAATTAGTGTGAAGGGGTGCTACTTACTGCAGTTAGCATTAATCAGTGTGATGGGGTGCTACTTACTGCAGTTAGCCTTAATCAGTGTGACGGGGTGCTACTTACTGCAGTTAGCCTTAATCAGTGTGAGGGGGTGCAACTTACTGCAGTTAGCCTAAATCAGTGTGATGGGGTGCTACTTACTGCAGTTAGCCTTAATCAGTGTGATGGGGGTGTTACTTACTGCAGTTAGCCTTAATCACGTGTGATGGGGTGCTACTTACTGCAGTTAGCCTTAATCAGTGTGATGGGGTGTTACTTACTGCAGTTAGCCTTAATCAGTGTGATGGGGTGTTACTTACTGCAGTTAGCCTTAATCAGTGTGATGGGGTGTTACTTACTGCAGTTAGCCTTAATCAGTGTGATGGGGTGCTACTTACTGCAGTTAGCCTTACTCACGTGTGACGGGGTGCTACTTACTGCAGTTAGCCTTAATCAGTGTGATGGGGTGCTACTTACTGCAGTAAACCTTAATCACGTGTGATGGGGCGCTACTTACTGCAGTTAGCCTTAATCACGTGTGATGGGGTGCTACTTACTGCAGTAAACCTTAATCACGTGTGATGGGGCGCTACTTACTGCAGTTAGCCTTAATCACGTGTGATGGGGTGCTACTTACTGCAGTTAGCCTTAATCACGTGTGATGGGGTGCTACTTACTGCAGTTAGCCTTAATCAGTGTGATGGGGTGTTACTTACTGCAGTTAGCCTTAATCAGTGTGATGGGGTGCTACTTACTGCAGTTAGCCTAAATCAGTGTGATGGGGTGCTACTTACTGCAGTTAGCCTTAATCAGTGTGATGGGGTGTTACTTACTGCAGTTAGCCTTAATCAGTGTGACGGGGTGTTACTTACTGCAGTTAGCCTTAATCAGTGTGATGGGGTGCTACTTACTGCAGTTAGCCTTAATCAGTGTGATGGGGTGCTACTTACTGCAGTTAGCCTTAATCAGTGTGATGGGGTGCTACTTACTGCAGTTAGCCTTAATCAGTGTGATGGGGTGCTACTTACTGCAGTTAGCCTTAATCAGTGTGATGGGGTGTTACTTACTGCAGTTAGCCTTAATCAGTGTGATGGGGTGCTACTTACTGCAGTTAGCCTTAATCAGTGTGATGGGGTGCTACTTACTGCAGTTAGCCTTAATCAGTGTGATGGGGTGCTACTTACTGCAGTTAGCCTTAATCAGTGTGATGGGGTGCTACTTACTGCAGTTAGCCTTAATCACGTGTGATGGGGTGCTACTTACTGCAGTTAGCCTTAATCACGGGTGATGGGGTGCTACTTACTGCAGTTAGCCTTAATCAGTGTGATGGGGTGCTACTTACTGCAGTTAGCCTTAATCACGTGTGATGGGGTGCTACTTACTGCAGTAAACCTTAATCACGTGTGATGGGGCGCTACTTACTGCAGTTAGCCTTAATCACGTGTGATGGGGTGCTACTTACTGCAGTAAACCTTAATCACGTGTGATGGGGCGCTACTTACTGCAGTTAGCCTTAATCACGTGTGATGGGGTGCTACTTACTGCAGTTAGCCTTAATCACGTGTGATGGGGTGCTACTTACTGCAGTTAGCCTTAATCAGTGTGATGGGGTGCTACTTACTGCAGTTAGCCTTAATCACGTGTGATGGGGTGCTACTTACTGCAGTTAGCCTTAATCAGTGTGATGGGGTGTTACTTACTGCAGTTAGCCTAAATCAGTGTGATGGGGTGCTACTTACTGCAGTTAGCCTTAATCAGTGTGATGGGGTGTTACTTACTGCAGTTAGCCTTACTCACGTGTGACGGGGTGCTACTTACTGCAGTTAGCCTTAATCAGTGTGATGGGGTGCTACTTACTGCAGTTAGCCTTAATCAGTGTGATGGGGTGCTACTTACTGCAGTTAGCCTAAATCAGTGTGATGGGGTGCTACTTACTGCAGTTAGCCTTAATCAGTGTGATGGGGGTGTTACTTACTGCAGTTAGCCTTAATCACGTGTGATGGGGTGCTACTTACTGCAGTTAGCCTTAATCAGTGTGATGGGGTGCTACTTACTGCAGTTAGCCTTAATCAGTGTGATGGGGGTGCTACTTACTGCAGTTAGCCTAAATCAGTGTGATGGGGTGCTACTTACTGCAGTTAGCCTTAATCAGTGTGATGGGGTGCTACTTACTGCAGTTAGCCTTAATCAGTGTGACGGGGTGTTACTTACTGCAGTTAGCCTTAATCAGTGTGATGGGGTGCTACTTACTGCAGTTAGCCTTAATCAGTGTGATGGGGTGTTACTTACTGCAGTTAGCCTTAATCAGTGTGACGGGGTGCTACTTACTGCAGTTAGCCTTAATCAGTGTGATGGGGTGTTACTTACTGCAGTTAGCCTTAATCAGTGTGACGGGGTGCTACTTACTGCAGTTAGCCTTAATCAGTGTGATGGGGTGTTACTTACTGCAGTTAGCCTTAATCAGTGTGATGGGGTGTTACTTACTGCAGTTAGCCTTAATCAGTGTGATGGGGTGCTACTTACTGCAGTTAGCCTTAATCAGTGTGATGGGGTGCTACTTACTGCAGTTAGCCTTAATCAGTGTGATGGGGTGCTACTTACTGCAGTTAGCCTTAATCAGTGTGATGGGGTGTTACTTACTGCAGTTAGCCTTAATCAGTGTGATGGGGTGCTACTTACTGCAGTTAGCCTTAATCACGTGTGATGGGGTGTTACTTACTGCAGTTAGCCTTAATCAGTGTGATGGGGTGTTACTTACTGCAGTTAGCCTTAATCACGTGTGATGGGGTGCTACTTACTGCAGTAAACCTTAATCACGTGTGATGGGGCGCTACTTACTGCAGTTAGCCTTAATCACGTGTGATGGGGTGCTACTTACTGCAGTTAGCCTTAATCACGTGTGATGGGGCGCTACTTACTGCAGTTAGCCTTAATCACGTGTGATGGGGTGCTACTTACTGCAGTTAGCCTTAATCACGTGTGATGGGGGTGCTACTTACTGCAGTAAACCTTACTCACGTGTGATGGGGTGTTACTTACTGCAGTTAGCCTTAATAAGTGTGATGGGGTGCTACTTACTGCAGTTAGCCTTAATCACGTGTGATGGGGGTGCTACTTACTGCAGTAAACCTTAATCACGTGTGATGGGGTGCTACTTACTGCAGTTAGCCTTAATCACGTGTGATGGGGGTGCTACTTACTGCAGTTAGCCTCGTCAGAGTTGTCTCCACAGTCGTCTACGAAGTTGCAGGTCTGGTCCTGAGGCACGCAGAAATGGTTGGCGCACTTGATGTGGGTGGAGGGGCATTGGTAAGTCTCTGAAAAACACCAGAGCGGTTATATAATTCTGTGACGAAATGTGCATGTCACTCACTGACTCACTGACTTAATCACTCACTCAATTTCGTTCTATCATTGCCTCATTCTCTGTCTGTCTGTCTGTCTGTCTCTCTCTCTCTCTAGCTCTCTCTCTCTCTCTCTCTCGCCACCCCCCCATCTCTCTCTCTCTCTCTGTCTCTTTCTCTCTCTCTCTCTCTCTCTCTCTCTCGCTCTCTCTCTCTCTCTCTCTCTCTCTCTCTCTCTCTCTCTCTCTATCTCTCTCCTCTGTATGTGTGTGTGTGTGTGTGTGCGTGAAATAAAACGAGAGAGAGATTCACCCAGAGTCATAATTATGAAGTAATAATAATATATCAAAGATGGCAAAGCATTACAAAACGTACATGCTTAGTAAACAAAAAACAAAAAAAGAAAGAAGGTTCACACATTAAGATTACATACTAGTGCGGACGTCTGCACGCACGCGCACACATAGACACAAAGCCCAGACACACAGACACGCACACAGACACACACAGACACACACACACACACACACACACACACACACACACAGACACACACACACACACCACACACACAGTTCTCCTCATCAGATCCATCCTGACAGTCCCGTGTGAGGTCACACCTCTTGATGACGTCAACACAGTGAGACACGTTGCACTGAAACTCGTGAGGCAGGCACCCTGTCACCACACAACACAACGTGAGACAGGCACCCTGTCACCACACAACACAACGTGAGGCAGGCACCCTGTCACCACACAACACAACGTGAGACAGGCACCCTGTCACCACACAACACAACGTGAGGCAGGCACCCTGTCACCACACAACACAACGTGAGGCAGGCACCCTGTCACCGCACAATACAACGTGAGGCAGGCACCCTGTCACCACACAACACAACGTGAGGCAGGCACCCTGTCACCGCACAACACAACGTGAGGCAGGCACCCTGTCACCGCACAATACAACGTGAGGCAGGCACCCTGTCACCACACAACACAACGTGAGGCAGGCACCCTGTCACCGCACAACACAACGTGAGGCAGGCACCCTGTCACCGCACAATACAACGTGAGGCAGGCACCCTGTCACCACACAACACAACGTGAGGCAGGCACCCTGTCACCACACAACACAACGTGAGGCAGGCACCCTGTCACCACACAACACAACGTGAGGCAGGCACCCTGTCACCACACAACACAACGTGAGGCAGGCACCCTGTCACCACACAACACAACGTGAGGCAGGCACCCTGTCACCACACAACACAACGTGAGGCAGGCACCCTGTCACCACACAACACAACGTGAGGCAGGCACCCTGTCACCACACAACACAACGTGAGGCAGGCACCCTGTCACCACACAACACAACCACATCAAACATCAGCAACTACCACTGAAGCATCAAGGAAATGAAGGAAAAAAGAAGAAGGAGAAGAGAAAGAGGAGGAGGAAGAAGGAGGGGCATGAAAAAGAGGAGGTGGCGTCAAGCCATCAAGGAATTAAAGAAGAAGAAGAAGAAGAAGAAGAAGAAGAAGAAGAAGAAGAAGAAGAAGAAGAAAAAGAAAAAAAAGGATGAGAAGGAGGAAGATGGGGAAGGAGGAATTGTAGGACCAGGAGGAAAATGATAATGAAGATGAGGACAACGAAAAGGAGAAGAAAAGAAGAAAAAGAAGGAAGAGAAAATGGGGAAAGAGAAGAAGAAAAAGAAAAGGAGGATGAGGAGAAACAAGAAGAGCAAGAAGAAGAGGAAAAGAAGAAACAATGAAATAACGGAGGACAGGACAGTGGAGGAAAAAAAAAGTAGAAGAGGAAGGAGGAGAAGGAGAAGGAGGAGCAGGGAAAAAGAAGGAGAAGACTAAGACGAAACAGGGTGAGACGAAGAAAAAAAAGAAAAAGGAGAAGGAGAAAATGGTGAAGAAGAAGACGACGACGGCGATGACGACGACGAGAAAGAAGAAGAAGAAGAAGAATGACAACAAGAAGAAGGAGGTAAGAAGAAGAGGAAGAAGGAGGATGAGGAGGATAAGAAGAAGAGGTAGGATGGTGAAAAAAAGGAGGACAAGAAGAGGGGGAAACACCAACAAAGAACAAGAAGAAGGAGGAAAAACGATTAAAAAAGCAGGCGGGCAGGGAGAGAAAGGGGAAGAATAAGAAGGGGAAAAAAGGAAGAATGACAAGAAAAAAGAGACAACAAATACAACAACACAAAGCTCAAAGACAATGCTTGAATGTAAATCCCCAGTCTCCCCAATCACTGTTTCCCTACCACAGAGACAAACATGTATTTACTCACTTGGATATTTTAAAGGGTGTTTTTAAGGGTTTTCATCAACAATCTGAGGCTTGGGTGCTGTTGGCAGTCCGACGTGAGTAGAATTCAGTTGGATTTGTGTCGCAAGCATGGTGGATTGACAGTGGTAACTGTCTGTGTAGATGACCAATTATAGATTGGTAGATGGGTGACAAATCAAAGCCAAGAACTTGGAGACTTGGTTTCCCAAGTCCAATGTTGACTGCCTCTTTTACTTTCCTTCTGAGAGGGCGAAGTTCTGTGTCAAGGGTCTTGGTACTAGGGGAAGACGGGGTAAAAAGCGCATGGGCGGGTAAGAAGCCCACCCCAATTATCTCATGAAATGAAGCAAATTTCAGTCTCATTTTGCCCATGAGACGAGCGTTAATGTCTAGCATTCGTCTCATGGGCAAATTTGACTGAAATTGTATTTATTTCATGAGATAATTGGGGTGGGCTTCTTACCCGCCCATGCGCTTTTTACCCCGTCTTCCCCTATGTATTGGTTACAATTGCTGATTGTGGCCACGCACACCGAAGAAGAAGAAGAAGAGGATATAAAGCACAATCCTTTCTGGTTTTGTGTTCTTTGAACCTGTGATGAAAGGTACACAGACAGGTACCACTGTCAATCCACCATGCTTGTTACTCACTGACCCGAATTCTACTCACCACAGTCACGTCTGACTGCCAACAGCACCCAAGCCTCATATTGCTGATAAAAACCATGTGATACTGATTTGGTTGAAATATACAAGAAAGTGAATGCATTGTGTCTTTGTGGTAGTAGGGAAATAGTGATTGTGAAAAAAGATACTAGGATTCCCATCTATAAGAGAGAAATCCTTACACACACACACACACACGCACGCACGTATGAACGCACGCACACGCACACGCACACATACACACACACTGCAAACATGCGTACACAGACCACAGCTACGAATCATCTAAAGGGCCAGCCACACTGCACACGATTCGTTACTCAGTCATATTGGTACGTACTGTACGGTATGGTACAGTACTTTATAGTCACAGAGGCGTCTCTGTGAAATTCGGGTTGCTGTGAAATTCGGGAGAGCGCGTCGTAGCCAGAGGCGCGCCACCCATTTTGTAAAAATGTGGGGGGGGGCATGCGACTTTTGTGTGATTGATGAGGAAGGAAAGGGAGGGGGGTAAATTTTGACCAAATGACAACTTTTTCGTTGCCACTGGCTTTAACGTGGTTATAATCGGATCGATTCTGTGCGATCCGATTTTGACATTTGTGAGGCATGATTGACGTGAAATTCTACTGTCTAAATAAATCTTATTAAATCCTACTGGTCATGTTCACTGTATTTGTAGTCTCACGTACAAATAAAAAATCTTATTTTTGTATCGGACATTTTATTTGATTCGTGTATTGCGGTCTACATGAGTAGAGTGAACGGAAAAAGTAGAGTTATTTTTAGACGGAAGTATTTCACGTGAATCATGACTCACAGACATCGTCACAATCGTATCGTATTGGAGGCAAATCGTATGCAGTGTGGCTGGTCCTTAAAGGGCCACCCTGACGGATGCGTTTTTGCAAGAAACACGTTGAAATCACCAGGAAAACATCCTTTACAGAGATCGCAACACTCACTTTGCTCTAGTTTCCTAGAAATCAAACCGCAAAACGGCGATTCCTCCTTGGCGGAGGTGCTGGAAGTCAGATTCTTTCAGTGAAAGAGAAGGCCGCCTGAGTTAGACCAATTCGTTTGCACGAAATTTCCACAATACAAGCCTTTTTATACAGTTTTTATACAGTTTACCAAAAGGAGTTTCGCTCACAACAAAGGAAATAGTTCCAATTTTTTTTGCTGCACTACAAAGAAGAACAAGAGGCAAAGCCTTCAAGGCTCACGTCTGATTTTTATTACTATAGCAGGCATGGGAATTCCCATGACAATTCCCATGCCTGTATAGAGAGAATACTGTTATGTAGACACTTGTGCATCTGAAAACAGAATTAATTTTTATTTTACTGATAAATTAAATTATTTCTATGCATTAAATTACCCCTACTGCTTTCTTTAAAATTTAGTTATGTATGTTTATATAATTATGCGCATGTAACATAGTGGAGCCCTATTTTTATTTTTGGCAAACAAGTAAAATTGAAAAGCATATTGACCAAGCTTTCAGAAAAACATAGTGACCAATCTCCCCCCCCCCCCCCCCCCCCCCCCCGGGGGTAAGGGGGGTCTACGGACACCTGTAGTAGGCCTACAGTCTTTGCCTGTAGGTCTAAGCCTCTTACTCTTAGAAAATTAATAATTGAAGTTGCGTAATTCGTAAGGCCATCTCTTACTCTGTTACTGTTTTAAACTGATTGTTCATGCGATGAAAACTTGTTCCACATCATCTACATTTCTGTAAGATATTTTATATTAGTCCTAATATTTTATTTTCGTTTCGTTAATTCCCCCCCCCCCTCTGCCACAAAGCAAAGGTCAAGGTCACAGCCAGCAAGCTCATCCATGTTTATCTTCCCCTGTACAGTCTTTGCACATGGTGATCAATCGTCTAGGCCTAACAAAGGATTCGTACGTCGAAGGCAGTGAAATCGACGAACCCTGGATTTTCCGTATATTTTTTTTCAAGACTGAAATGAATGTGGGCTAAATGTTAAGTACGTCGTCTTGATTATGAGGTAAGGCGTGATATCTTATTCTCTAGGCCTAGGCCTTGTTGCCGGAAGTGCGGTAGGCTAAGTATTGCATGCGCAGAGATGATGTGCGAATGAACACGAACAACCGTTGTCAAAGGCGCAAATAAAACGAAACAACCGGGCCGTCAACGCACACACTCGGTACATCCATTTGTTACAGAAAATATAAGTTAACGACGTTAAAATGTACCTATTTGTACACACCTGAAGTCTTGTGTTTCTTTTTAAAGAGCGTTTTTGTATATCTAATGGAGAGTCTTCTTTCCAGTATCTCCTACTCGGTACAACACAACAGTAATCTCTGCAACAAATGATTTTCTTTCTTTTGTTCCTTACCGATGTATCTGACTGCTTTGATCGTCATGACTTGAAGGCTCACGTCAAAATCAAGTATCCTGCTAACTTTAACCCTCTAACATCTTATGTTTTTTTGAGAAAACGACAACGTTAAAGTTTCAGTGGAGAGTGAGAGTCTTCTTTAGTTTGAAGAGTGTGACTGAGTCAAGGTTAAAGGTTGCACAACAGTAATCTCTGCAACAAATGATTATCTTTATTTTGTTCTTTATCAATGTATCTGACTGCTTTGATCGTCGTGACTTGAAGGCTCACGTCAAAATCAAGTATCCTGCTAACTTTAACCCTCTAACGCCTTATATGTTTAGAGAAAATGACAACGTTAAGGTTTGAGTTAAGGTTAAAGGTCGGAGCCACGGACGCAACACACACACACACACACACACACACACACACACACACACACACACACACACACACACACACACACACACACACACACACACACACACACACACACACACAACCGAACATGTACGATACTATAGACTCACTTTGTTTTAAAAAACGACGTGAGCCAAAAAGCTTCAACCACTCTCAGTGGCCTCCACCCACCCCGTCCACAATGGCTTCTCTCTCCGGCAACTCCGCCAAGGAGGAATCGCCGTTTTGACGGTTTGATTTCTAGGAAACCAGAGTAAAGAGAGTGTTCCGATCCTTAAAAAGGCTGTATTTCTGGTGATCTCGACGTGTTTCTTGCAAAAACTCATCCGTCAGGGTGCCCCTTTAAGCAATTGAGTAAGCCTTGCATTTTTTGTGTGCATGCAGTTTTGTAAAATTCACGATAAATGCATGACAAGCGTAATAATGCACTTTGTCACGTTGACGGGTAGTGGGAGTGGTGGGAATGATGGGGGGGGGGTGGAGGGTAGGGGGTGGGGTGGACAGGGTTCCAGTTTAGGAGAAAAGGTGTCAGTAGCCACAGATCTTCCCGTCCAACATTACCCACCCCCCACCCCTCTACATCATCCAACGATAAAGAGTAAGGCATAAATGACACTTTACCGTACAACTGAACCACCGCCTGTTGCATTGCAAAACTTTGTCTTTTTCTTCTTATTCGTCCTTTTTGTCTGTTGTCTCATTTTTAAAATTTTATTTTTCAGACCAAGTGTATAAGCTACAATGCGTTCTGAACCAGCAAAGATGGCGTGTTTCTCTGTCTCTCCCTGTCTGTCTGTTTCTCTTTCTCTACACTCTCTCTTGCTCTGTCTTCCACCTCCCCCTGTCTCTGGACCCACGCACCTCCCACTTACCCCCACATATTTCACGCCCTCCCCCCAACTTGCAAGGGCAGGTACCGATTCGCCATTTCCCATCTCGCCATATGGAAGGGAACGCCCCTTTTTCGTGATTAGATAAGAGTGCTGTCAAGTAGTGCCATTTCGCCATCCTCTTAGTGCCATCCTGCTATCTTTAGTTAACTCCTTCACTTCAATCCATTCCTGGCATTCAGTAAAACGTCACACGGATACTGACATGCGCGCGTTCACTCAAACACACAGACAAGAGCGAAAATGTGGACATAGCCGCACTCCCCCATCCCCCACACCCACACCCACGCATGTACGCACACACACACACACATACACACACACAACAACAACAACACACACACACACACACACACACACACACATACACACAGCAACAACAACAACACACACACACACACACACACACACACACATATATACACACACGCGCGCGCGCGCGCGCACGCACACGTTTAAATTACAGACATCCACTTTTCATGCCAGAATAAGCTTTTATTTCCACAAAATTTACATCACTTCAACATGCCCCAATATAGAAAATAGACTGAACTGTAGAGGTGGTTCTTAGCTTAAGTTGGTGTATATAAACTGAAAGATGCACCATCATTGTACAGTTGCTAAGCACTTACCGAACAACTTACAGAACAACTAGGAATACAACAATGTTTGCACGTGCTTTTCGTCATTTGAATTAGTTTATTCAGTAATTGCTTGAAACTAAACGCATGCACACACTAGGCACACAGGAATGAAAGATGGCGAAATGACTCAAGTTCATAACTATGTGTCACATGAGATCGCGATTTGGGAAATGGCGATTTGGGAAGTGCCCACTTGCAGGACCCCCTCACCATTCTCCAGTCCTTACCTGAGAGAGAAAATGGAGTTTTACGTCCTCTTGGTCTGAATCAGACACATATGGGACATTTGTAAATACAAATATGGTGGGAACAATACTGGAGGCAATGCCCAGAGGCAGTACGAAACCAGTAAAGTCCCGATGTTTTATTAATACAGATAGGTGTAGCGGTAACCACGCCTCGGTTAAACCTCATCGGCTATGGTACCGCCACAAGTATATATGAACTTCACATTTTCCAGTCCTTACCTTCGGACCCAAACTTCTTTTCAAGCAAAGTGACGGCAGTTATTCGCACTTAATGCTGATAAACACTGTCACTGATTGGCATTAAGCTTATCGGCGTCAGTTTCGTGTTGCTTCTTCTTCTTCTTCTTCTAGTTTGTGTGGTCATAAATAGTGTGTGTGTGTGTGTGTGTGTGTGTGTGTGTGTGTGTGTGTGTGTGTATGTGTGTGTGTGTGTGCGTGCGTGTGTGCGTGTGCGCGTGCGTGTGCGCGTGCGTGCGTGTGTGTGCGTGTGTGTGTGTGCGTGTATGCGCGCGCGTGCGTGCGTGCGTGTGTGTGTGTGTGTGTGTTTATGCGTGTGTTTGTGCGTGTGTGTGCGTGCGTATGCGCGCGCGTGTGTGAGTGCGCGCGCGCGTGCCCACATAAATATGTGAATAAGTGCGTCTAATAACGGTCGAAGTGAATTGTCACAGCAATAAGCAAGATAAGTAATTCTCTACCCTTGATTTTAAATGATGGTAATCACCATTGTAGCTCACAGTTAAAATAATTTTAATTTAACAGTAATAGTTTTCTGTTTGGCTAATGGAATGTGTAAGATATACTGTTTTCTGTTGCATTCGGGTGAGATTTAACACTTCAATGTAAACATTGAGTCTTAAATTTGGCAAAATCCACATTTTTGCCCGTAAGAGAAGATAATCTGATAACGGAAAGAGCCACTTGTTTTGCTCTTATCCGTAATCAAATGATCTCCCTTACGAGCGAAGCTGTGGACTGTCCTGGTATTGCAGTACCTCCAGGATCGTCCAAACATCTTTATATCTATTAATGTCCTACATGTGCCTGTTCGAGTGAGCCTTAACTTGTTATTTGAATAAAGTCATTGGGATATACGACAGCGTTTATCAAAAAAGTGATGCAAAGCAAGTGTTGTGTCAATTGTGCTGCAAAGATTTATACATTCAACTGTAATCAAGAGTGATATTGCCGCAGAATTGAAGTAACGATTCACGCAATCCGCCTTAATAATAATAAAGAAATTATTTTATACCTCACATACAAAATGAGCTATTTGCGCTTTACAACAGAAATGATGAATGAGAAGATAAAATAACACATGAATACTTTTTAAAATGCCAAAAAATACATGTAAAAAACAAACTAACATATAAATCAAGAAATAAAAGTTTACTAACATTAAAATATCTCACACACACACACACACACACACACACGCGCGCGCGCGCGTAAAAACTCACGCACACGCGCGCACATACACACACACACACACACACACACACACACACACACACACACACACACACACACACACACACTTGCATGAGAATACCCCACCAATTAATCAAACCGAGTCAGGAAAGAATATTTTGTGGAACAGAAATTGGAGTCTATAGTACTGTTTGAAGAGATAGGTTTTAAGCGGTCTTTTGAAAGAATCTGAAGAATTTGCATGTCGAATTTCAAAGGGGAGAGAATTCCACACTGTAGGTGCACAGAAAGAGAAAGAACGGTGGCCAAAGGATTTCGTCTTGACGAGGAATCTGGAGAATTCAGGAATCTTGAGGAATCTGCCGCCTTAATGAATAAAGGAAAACCTAGAGCGTGAAAACGCTAGATCACCCACAGAACAGCACTGAAGACATTAACCAGCTTTTGCTGGCGGCTGGTTAAGCAAGCAAACTCAACAAACCTTTCTAGGTTTTCCGTTATTCATTAAAGGCGGATGGCGTGGATCGGTACTTCAATTCTTGATTACAGTTGAATGTATACATCTTTGCAGCACAATTGATTCTGTTGCTTTTTCCTCTGCCTCCTGCTCCAACTGAATTTTCGCTCTCCTCATTGCCTCGGCATATGCAATGAATGTTTCTCCTCGGATTCTATTTGCTTTAACTCGGAGTTGGTATTCGGGGCAGCCCTGATATGCAGCTGAATGGGCGCCCCCACAGTTTATGCATTACAAGTCTTTTTGTGTTTCTTGCATCCACACACAACCTTTTTGGTCACAAGTCAAAGACTTGATCGAGAGTGAGAATGGGCAACTTTATTAAAGTGCCAAATAAATGTTATAATGTTATGACATACCGGTGTTATTTTCTATTGCGTAACACCAATAATTAGTTGACAACTCATTGAAGATACAAATTTTCACAGGAACATTATATTATTTGTAAATACCTAAAATTATACCTTGTATTGTTATACAAGGTATAATTTTAGGTGATTTCAAACACGTCACAATTCAATAGATATTAACAGATTAAAATAAAGAAATAATTAACTTGACAATATGATTGAAACAAACTGCTACATAAGATGTAATAAACGTCACATATTACATAATGTAAAGACAAATAAATTATGAAATATTAAAATTCTTCAAAGTAGTTCAATGTTGATGAGTGGGGCTGACCGCCACACACAAGTCTGTATTGGATATACAATGCCATTTTAACCAGCAATTTGGACTATGATTTTCGTGAATAATGAAGTAACAAGATTGCAATCATCCTCATTATCTACATACTCTTTGTTATTGATCTGTTCCAGATAAAATATTAGTAAGAGGTATAGGCATACGTTGAAGTAGGAGATTGGGTGGGTTGTTGCCTAATGCAAACACCGCAAGTCTGACCCCAGGGAGGTTCCCTACACCTGGCACCAAGGGGTGAGAAGGAAAACCACAGTGCCCGAAAAAAAACCAACCTTCTAGTCGAACGCACCCAATAAAAATGAATGAACATGGAGGAGATCAGGGGCGGAAGGTGGGTCAAAGTTTTCAAAGAAAAAGCCAGGCTTGTCTTGGATTAATTGGATAAGTTTGAGCCAAGACATACAGCTGTGACTCTCGTGCGTTTTTATGTTTGGTCACTAGCGGAAATGACTCTTGTGACTCACTTCCTCCGCTAGGAAAAGGAAATGACTCTTGTTGCTAACAAAACATTGGATCCTACTTTTGTTTTGACTTGTTGACAAAAAAGAATATTTGTGTTTCTTGCATCCACACAAAACCTTTTTGGCCACACCATGATCGAGAGTCAGAAAGGGCAGCTTCATTAAAGTGCCAAATAATTGTCATGGTTTTGTGACATTTCTATTGCGTAACATCTATGATTAGCTTACAACTCATTGATATTATTTGTAAATACTTAAGATTATACTTTGCATAACAATAATTAGGTTATTTCAAACACGTTGCAATTCAAGATATTAACAGATTAAATTAAAGAAATACAGAAACGGGTTTCACTGTAATTAGCTTGACAATATGATTGAAACAAACTGCTACATAAGATGTAATAAACGTCAAATATTACATAATGTAAAGACAAATAAATTATGAAATATTCAAATACTTGAAAGTAGTTCAATGTAAGTGTGTGGGGCTGACCACCACAGCTGGCAGAGGAACACTTCCCACAGCAGCCTCACACCATTTATATTATTGTCATGTGAATAGATAACTGTGCAGTACATGCCCTTCCTTTGTTGAACAGGTAAAATGCAAGGTACATTTATGATTTCAAATAAATTAATGCGCTATGATGACTTGAGTGGTGAGTTCTTTTCAATATGAGGTCATGAATCCTTATTTTAATTAAAGATTGTTTGTATTTCTGTTTAGACCTTCAGCTTTGAGCACTATGTTCTGAAAATGTTAAGTCCATTTATCTCTTGACATTTCCCTGTCCTATACGACAGGAGTGCTGCTTGCTGAACAATTGTGTGATCAAAAAAGTCGTATTCTTCAATGATGGTTGATTTCATATTCCAATCAGTTGTCATTCTTGATGCACGGTTATTATGCCGGTAGATCCATCTTTTATTATCTTCCTGATTGGCACCTTAGTTGTTCACTGGTTATGTTAGGGGAACTGGGGGGAGGAGGGTGGGTGTCTACGGCACTCTTGCAGACCAAGCATTTCTTTGGCGTTTACCTCTTCGGCAGCAGAAGGCTGTCTGAAACACTCCAACCAGGGACACAGGGATGGTTAGCTCTGGAAGTAATCTGTTGCTGGCTGGCTGGCAGAATTTCGCCCCTTCTTTTCTGGTTTCTGCTGTTTCTGCTGGTTTCTGCTGCTCGCTCACAGCGTGGCCTACAAAAAGCATAGACTAGCATGTGTGTGTGTGTGTGTGTGTGTGTGTGTGTGTGTGTGTGTGTGTGTGTGTGTGTGTGTGTGTGTGTGTGTGTGTGTGTCTTCTTCTGGACAATGTGTGTGCGAATGCATGCGTGTGTCCATGAACACAGTATGCACCTATGTATGATTTATTGAATGAGAGATGAAGAATGAGCCTGTGTGCGTGCGTGTGCGCGCGCGCGCGCGCCCGCGTATGTGTGTGTGTGTGTCTGTGTGTGTGTGCGTGCGTGTGCGTGCGTGCGTGTGTGTGTGTGTGTGTCTTCTGGACAATGTGTGTGCAAATGCATGTGTGCGTCCATGCAACACAATATGCACACATGTATGATTTATTGAATGAGAGATAAAGAATGAGTCTCTGTGTATGTGTATGTGTGTGTGTGTGTGTGTGACTGTGTGTGTGTGTGTGTGTGTGTGTGTGTGTGTGTGTGTGTGTGTGTGTGTGTGTGTGTGTGTGTGTCTGTGTGTGTGTGTGTGACTGTGTATATATATATATATATATATATATATATGTGTGTGTGTGTGTGTGTGTGTGTGTGTGTGTGTGTGTGTGTGTGTGTGTGTGTGTGTGTGTGTGTGTGTGTGCGCGTGCGTGCGACTGTGTGTGTGTGTGTGTGTGTGTGTGCGACTGTGTGTGTGTGTGTGTGTGTGACTCTGTGTGTGTGTGTGTGTGTGTCTGTGTGTGTGTGTGACTCTGTGTGTGTGTGTGTGTGTGTGTGTGTGTGTGTGTGTGCGTGTGGTGTGTGCGTGCGTGTGCGTGTGCGTGTGCGTGCGTGTGCGTGCGTGTGTGCGCGCGCTGCTTTGTGCATGTGTTGTTGCCAGTTTGTGTCATCAAGTTCTTGAATACTATTTTTGTTGTCTGCTTGTTGAGCATTTGGTTGTAAAGCGCTTGGTACCCAAAGTGTTCAGTGGGTATACAGCCGCTATGCCAAAGAAATACATGCGCAATGCAAACTAAGAAGCTTAACCTTTACCGTGCTTCATGGGTCGTCCGAGACCCAGAGACGCACAAATGACTTAATATCTCAGGAACTATTGGGACTATGATAATACAACTTTAGGTATTTGGTTAACACATAGTTTGGCATATGTCAGCAAATTTTTGTGCCTGTGACGTAAGTGTCCCGCGCGACCCACTTTCTTTATTTCTTATCTACACCCCCCCCCCCCCCCCCCTTCTCCCCTCCCCCCCCTCGCCTTTACATTTCTCTGTCCAGCCGCCACGTTAATTGCCCCGCTGCTTCAAACGAACGCCGCGGAAGGGCGTTATCTCTTTCTCCCTGGTCAGCACGTACCATCTACCGAGGTTATCTCCCTTCATCCCCCCCCCCCCCCCTTTCTACCGTCACATCACAAGAAAGTGACCACCACAGTCGGCCCCTTTCAACCCCTTCCTTTCTGAGCACGAGAAAGATTTGAATGTCGGCACGTGATAAGGATGTAATAGGCGCGTGATTGTTCGGTACATTTAGAACAGCAATCTTGTGACGTATGGACTGTAATACACCAATAGCAGGCTTTCATTGTTTGAAAGTGAAGGCTATAATTGGAGTGGCGAGAAAAAGTTGTCACACAAGATGCTGAAACGTAGCTAGAGCAACACTCACAACCAGTCATCATAAGCCCACTAGTAAGTATTATTGATGGCAGGTGATTGAGATCTTGTGTGTTTGACTCTAGTTTTGATCTAGATCCTATGTTCAATGATGAATAAGGAGTAGATAGATATGTTATAGAAAAGAAGTGGTAAACATTCTATTCTATTTATGTGCACTGATTATTTGTGTGTGTGTGTTTTTGACTTGAACACTTTTGGTACCAGAACCCGGGCACAAATATAAATTTATTAGATGAAAAGGGGCCGGGAAAGTTGCTCATCTCCCATACCCTAGAGAAGTGGGCTAAAGGCAAATTTTCTAAAGTCTTCCCTAGGGACTTAGCCTTTTAACCCATTACCTCGTCACATCTAATTGGGGGCTCGCGTCCGGGATATTTTTTTTCATAAAGTCTAACAAATTTCAATTCAAACGGTAGTTCCTTTTCAAAACTTATCTTGTGTCCACTGGGAAAGTTATTGTGATTTGGTTCACTGTGTTTTGATTTGATTTGTTTGAATGCTATTTATGACTTTATTTTGATGTGCATGCTATTTCTGTTTATGCTGAAATAGTTAAGTGTTGTTTGATACATTCAACTCAGCAGCTTTGTTTTTATTTTGAATAGTTGTATTTACAACCATGGCTGAGATTGTTAAACTTAGGAGGGAACTTAAAGAATGGGGAGAATCTCTAGGATTGTCAGGCCAAGAGTTAGCCAATTTTGTCATATCTGAATATGACAAAGAGAAAGCTCGCGAGACTCAAGAGGCTGACAAAGCTCGGGAGGCTCAAGAGGCTGATAAAGTCCGCGAGGAGGCTCAGAAAGACAAACAGAGAGCCCATGAGGCTCAAGAGGCTGATAAAGTCCGCGAGGAGGCTCAGAAAGACAAACAGAGAGCTCATGAGGCGCAAGAGGCTGATAAAGCTCGCGACACTCAGGAGCAAGAGAACATCCGTACTCATGAGTTAAGGCAGAGACAACTAGTGCAGGATGCCAAAAATAAAGAACTCGAACTTGAGGCCACTGAGCGAGAAAAAGCGCGAGACCATGAGCTAGCTATGAAGCAGCTAGAAAACTCAGCAGACTCTGAGACTGCTGCCCCTCAAAATTTTCCCCCTCCCATTCATACCTCAGCCATGACCTTCACATTGGAGGCATTCAATGAAGCAACAGAGTCTATCGATGCATTCCTCGATAGATTTGAAAGACTGGCCCAGGAATTTGAGCTTGCTCCGGAAAAGTTCAACCTCAAGCTTGCCCAAAGTCTCAGGGGTGTGGCTTATGAGGTGTACAGTAAACTTCCGTCAAGCCAAATTACCGACTACCCAGCTTTGAAAGAAGCCCTGCTCAACAGATACGAGTTGACAGCTGACGCCTACCGGAAAAAGTTCCGGTCAACCAGAAAAGGTAGGGGAGAGTCCTATGCCCAATTTTCAGATAGACTGGGGAACTATCTGACAAAATGGGTGTCCCTTTCTGCCAAAACTGAGTCCTATGAGGATTTACGGGAACTGATGGTTTGCGAGCAACTGCGCGAAACCATGTCCCCAGAGTTACGCACCTTTACTGCCGAACAAGGTGCCACAACTCTGGCTGACCTCATCCAGCTAAGTGATAGGTACACTCTAGCCCATGATGAACCTAGCGCCCCTAAAAGGCCAAAACTACAGCAAGTTGTTGGGTCCACTGCTTCACAGCAGAGCAGGTTTAACCCCAACTCCAACAGTGGGTCAAACGGTTCTACCCATGAACGACAACCACTGGGACAACCCTTATTCTGCTCATACTGCAAGTCGAACACCCACAATCGGGATGACTGCAGGAAACTTGCTTACAAGCGGCAAAATGTTGCAACTATGCAAGTCGTCTCGACTTCGCAGAATTGCACAAACCCCTCCCCAGTACAGTGTCCAGGCACACCGTCAGTCGTTGGACAGGCGACTGTCAACAACATCCCTGTTCAGTGTCTCTATGACACTGGACTGTCATGCGACGCAATTGTCTGCGGATCCCTAGTCCCCGCATCAGCATACACGGGAGACTTCATCTCTCTGCAGGGCCCTGATGCTGCAATCCCCCCATCCACTTTGCCAGTCGCCATAATCAATGTCGACACCAGATATGTTAAGGGACCCATCAAGGCAGTGCTCATGGACAGTCCTGTCTATGACCTCATACTGGGATCACAGTATGTGTTTTTAGGGCACCCCTCTCAACCTGCCCTAGTTTCAGCAGCATTCCCTTCTCCCCAAACCACAAACCAACTCCCTCCCTCCTTCCCAAAGAGCAAATCTCCCTCAGCAGGGAAGAAACCTCTCAACGCGGCAAACCAAATTGCCGCGCGAGCCAATCCAGATTGTCCCAAGTCCCCAAGTCCGCCACAACTTGGAAAATCCTTCCCAAGGAATGTCCGCCTAACGACCCAAGACCACTCGCCTCAGGTGAAAGGCAGCACTGTACCCACAAACACCCACCGAAGGTACTATCGGGACAGGCCGCCGCACGTACAGCCGTCACCTACCCCTCCCTTTCAGCGAGTGGCAGTCGACTTGGTCGGGCCTCTACCTAAACGGAAGAAGAAATTCCGGTATATAGTCACCGTGGTCGACATATGTACCATGAAGTGCGATGCCGCCCCAATCTCCTCACTTGATGCTAGTCAGATAGCCGCGGCACTCAAAGCCATTTTCGCCCGAATCGGCCTACCAAACCACATCATCAGCAATGATGAATCCAGGCTAAAGGGGAAACTCAGGCAAGAGGTGTTTGCTATTCTGCAATCAACCTTGGGACAACTCAACACAGGATTGCCGCACCAACCTCAGTCGGAATCCATTCCACTGATCTCTAACCCACCTGCTCCTTTGAACACTGTGTTGCGACCAGATGTTCCACCATTCCAGCCGACCCAGTCTCCCCACTAATTTGTCCCTGTCGCCCAAGTCGAAAGTGGAGTCGGCGTTCCACAGGAAGATTCCGGTACCAGAATCTTTTCTTCGGGGGGCCTCTGTGACGTAAGTGTCCCGCGCGACCCACTTTCTTTATTTCTTATCTACACCCCCCCCCCCCCCCCCCCCCCCCCCCCCCTTTAACGTTCTCCCCTCCCCCCCTCGCCTTTACATTTCTCTGTCCAGCCGCCACGTTAATTGCCCCGCTGCTTCAAACGAACGCCGCGGAAGGGCGTTATCTCTTTCTCCCTGGTCAGCACGTACCATCTACCGAGGTTATCTCCCTTCATCCCCCCCCCCCCCCCCCCCCACCCTCCCACCCCCGCCCCCCCCCCCCCTTTCTACCGTCACATCACAAGAAAGTGACCACCACAGTCGGCCCCTTTCAACCCCTTCCTTTCTGAGCACGAGAAAGATTTGAATGTCGGCACGTGATAAGGATGTAATAGGCGCGTGATTGCTCGGTACATTTAGAACAGCAATCTTGTGACGTATGGACTGTAATACACCAATAGCAGGCTTTCATTGTTTGAAAGTGAAGGCTATAATTGGAGTGGTGAGAAAAAGTTGTCACACAAGATGCTGAAACGTAGCTAGAGCAACACTCACAACCAGTCCTCATAAGCCCACTAGTAAGTATTATTGATGGCAGGTGATTGAGATCTTGTGTGTTTGACTCTAGTTTTGATCTAGATCCTATGTTCAATGATGAATAAGGAGTAGATAGATATGTTATAGAAAAGAAGTGGTAAACATTCTATTCTATTTATGTGCACTGATTATTTGTGTGTGTGTGTGTTTTTTTGACTTGAACACTTTTGGTACCAGAACCCGGGCACAAATATAAATTTATTAGATGAAAAGGGGCCGGGAAAGTTGCTCATCTCCCATACCCTAGAGAAGTGGGCTAAAGGCAAATTATCTAAAGTCTTCCCTAGGGACTTAGCCTTTTAACCCATTACCTCGTCACAGTGCCAATACAGCAAAAACTAAAGTAATAAATGCGTGTACACAGTGTGACGAGGGAATGGGTTAAAAGGCTAAGTCTCTAGGGAAGACTTTTAGTGTGTTAAATTTTCAAGTAGAAAATTTGCCTTTAGCCCACTTCTCTAGGGTGTGGGAGGTGAGCAACTTTCCCGGCCCCTTTTCATCGAATAAATTTATATTTGTGCCCGGGTTCTGGCTCGTATGATTGAATGAAATACAAGTGGTAGTTTGCTCTAAATGGCAGACAGAGAGAAGTAGGTTTTTACATGAAAATTACAAAACTTCCACTCATCAGTCTGACCAAAGGGTTCAGAATTATTTGTACACTTGTATTTTATTTACTCACAAATCTGCATAAGATTATGCAGCAATAAGAATAAAGCAGCTCAATGGCGCCAAAACAAAATGTGAATGAAAAACAATGAAATCCGAAAGGATTTACAAGACTTTTGTCTTTCTAGAAGGTTAGGCCCCAAGTGGGAAGGGTCACTAATATTCTTAGGTGTCCTGGTTTCCAGTTATTGTTCTTTGCACTGTCGTAGGGACTTAGCTGTGTTGAAGTTCCTCCGTAGGGATCGGCGAGTGCTGGGTTGACTAGGCTTGCTCTAGTGTAGAGTAGCTCCCAGTTGTTCCGGTTGCGGCGTCGCGAGATGGCACGGCTCAGGCGTGGTCTCCTCGCAGATTCTGGGTGCGGTGGCGTCTTTGCGGCGGCCCCGTCTTCTTGCTTGTGAGTCAGGGATTGAACTTCCTGACCACGATGCCCTGCTGATAATCACATCAGAAGGTGGGTGTAGATCTCTATGACTTAGAGACAAGGAGCTTCAACCGGCAAGGAATTAGTGGATCGCAACCGGCTAGAAGGCTGCCCTTGTACAATAGCACTAAGAACAAATAACCTGAATTTCAGTTACCAAACTGAAATCAGTAAAACATAAAAGGGGTACTGGAATCAACTGATATGATTCAGTAACCGGCTAAATCAAAATCTATGATCAAGCCAACATCACTCTCTCATCCAACACTTGGAAAGGAATGTTATCATAATGCAAGGTTGCAACCCAGAGATTTCCTACTAAAAATATACAAAGGTGTTAGTAGGACTGGAATCCGGTTCTTGTACCAAAAGAGTTAAAGTAAAAAATCACACACACAAATAATAAGTGCACATAATTAGAACAGAATGTTTACCAATTCTTTTCACTGACACATCTACTCCTTATTCATCATGGAACATAGGATCTAGATCAACAATAGAATCAAACAAAAACAAATCTCAATCACTTATTTTACACCCCTGCCATGTTCTATAATACTCACGAGTGGGGCTAATATGACTGGCTGGGAGAGAGGTTGATTCTGCAATGTTGCTTCAGCCAGGTTTAGGAAGTCTTGTCAGCAAGAGAATGTTTAGGCGGCTTTCCTCCACTATTCAAATCCCCCTTTAATCTTAAACACCCGAGGGCCTATGATTGGTTAGTCGTAGCAGCCGACAAGTCAGGAGACGACAGTCATGCGCATATTACACCATCATCACATGTTTAACATTGTTACAACAGCCTAACCCGTGACCCGCGTCAAAGCAACTTCAAAGGGCAGCGATTATGGGTGTCACAAGTTAGACTACAAGGAGGGTAACCGGGCTTCAAAGAGATAGCGCCTAAGCATCGGTGACTCTGTGAAGTGTCCCCGAATTGTAATTAAAGTGACGTGCCCGAGTAGAAAAAAAGGGGGGGGGGGGGTGTAGATAAGAAAGTGGGGGTGCGCGTGCCACCTTGTCACACACAGACGTTCTTAAAATATTGGGAGAATCCTTCTTAGATAAATGAGTGTGATCAATATCAAAGATAGCTTTAGATTGCTTCCATTTCGGAATAGGAGAAAATGTGGGTTTCTTAGCAATGTTATTTGTTTCTATTTTTGTATCACATAGGTGATCACAGGAAAACGATTAGATTTTGTTAATTGAATATTCTGTGCACGTTTTCCAAAATCCTTTTTGGATTTTAAGCATACCTCTTCTGAGCAAAGCATAGGTGTGTGTGTTCGTGTGTGTGTGAACTTTGTTGTTGTCATTGAGAGAGAGAGAGTGGGGGGGGGGGGGGGGGGGGGGGGGGGGGGGGGGGGGGGGGAGAGAGTATGTGTTTGTTTTGACATTGTGTATATATTTTTTTTCATGCCACTTATGTGAATATGATTAGGTTTTTATCACTTTTACATTAAATGTTGTCAAGAAATGTTGTGAACATTTGTTATTAACTGTTTTGCAGCTAT
>JAGGCT020004142.1:69961-83160 GCA_017654935.2 Phymorhynchus buccinoides
AGAAGGCTCATATCAATGCCATCATAGCTATTCAGCAAGGAATGCTTGCAGTTGGGTTGTCTGCTGAGAGCCAGATGAGTGTCTGATCATTCACTCTCTTCAGATGCATCCTGAGTGAATCGCTGCAAGGTGGCAGAAGGCTCATATCAATGCCTTCATAGCTATTCAGCAAGGCAGCAGATGTAGGATTGAAGCGTTGTGCGAACTTCTGATGGCGCAGCTCATTGGTATTCTTGTGCATGGGTGATCCATACAGACAGCAGGTGAAGTGCTCCAGCTTCTCAAAGAGGAACTCTGGGACATATTCTTCAGATCCAAGATGGAAGAAAGCATCGAGAAAGTCTGGATGCCTTTGTAGGAGTTTCAGTGCTGATACCTTCCCTTTTCTCACGAATGCACTCGTGGTGTCGCAGCCTGTATACGCATGTAGAGCTGGGAGGGCACAGCAGAATTCATGCCCAATGTCTTCAACAATGGCTTTCACATCAATGAGTCTTCTTTTGTCTCCGTACCCCGTATCAAAGAGTACTTTCTGTTCCATGTTGTTTGAAAATTTCAGGAGCAACACAAACACATCAGTATCAGGTGATCTCACGCAGATTGTAGCATTATTTGCACAGCTGGCAGAAACATGAAGACAGTGGCATATGATCTTAACATCAGCCTGTTCATGTGTTGAGCAGAGTTCTTCCAAATCCTCTGCTAGCGGCTTCTCCCCATTGATGCTCTCCAGGCGTGTACATGTCTGTTCACAGACGAAGAGAACTTGTCTTCCTTGAAGCTTGGAAGCATATTTATCCTTCCTCCATTCTTGGAGAAGAACTCTTATGAGAGCTAGCTTGTTTTCATCGTTTGCCATGAACCCCTTCCAGTCTCTGGGGACTTTCTCGTTGCAGGCCCTTTGAGTAAGAGCACGTCTGATTCCCGCCTCCTTCTTCTCTCCAGACTTTTGATTGACTCTGGGAAGTAAGAATCTGTCACAAAATCAACACGAGGCGCCTTGGGAAGCTGTGCAAAGACGTTTTCTGCAAGTTCTCCAAATGTTGGTGGCAGAGTCACTTGTGCTTGGAGCAGAGCGCTTCCATCCATGATGTAGGTGTTGGTTGCCAGCACAGGTCATTCAGCTAGGTAGGACCCAGCTTCTAAGTGGTGCATTAGTTTTGACTTGTCAGTTTTGGTAGGTGTTCCATCAGCTGTGGCAAGGGCCCAAGGAACTGGGCCAAGTGGGAACTGAAGTGCCTTTTCCAGACTCAAGTTGTGCTTGACTGCCAAGAGAACAAGCTGTGAGAACACGTCTCACTCTGCAGTGATCTGTCTTGTCTTTGCCTTGCCAGTCACGGTCACCTTCTTTGCTGTCTGACGATAAGCAATAGAGCTCATCCTTGTTCTCCGCATCAAAGGGATTCAAATAGTTTTTCACAGTTTGGATGACCTTTGCTGTGTTTTGGTCACTTTGGATGATCTGTGATGGTCGAAGGTCTTTTTGAGCTGCAGATTCCTGATTGTCCATATCAGCCAACAACAGAGTTGCCTGATAGAAGAGTCCTCTGTCATGCCTTGTTGTCATCCATCTGTAGTAGGCTGCTTGATTTCAGCTGAACCCTTTGATCCCACTCTGGCTTTTTGCATGTCGATTGATCGTTTGTTCAATCGTAATGTCAACAGCAGTTCTTGAACTAGGCTTTTGAGATCTGTTCACACTGAAGCCTTTGTCTTTCAAGAGGTCTTCAGCTCCAGGGTGTGAGGACGGGAGGCTAAGCAACGTTTCAAGGTACACTGCAGTGTACCTCGCATAATTTGGGTGGTCGTAGCTGAAAAAGATGCCACACATTTTCTGAATGCATACACATTCAAAGAGAGTGAGTGTTACGTTGTGAGTGCACCACAGCTAAGAAACCAAATAAAACAATTACATGGCAGAATTGAATGCTACTGTTGTTTTGACCACAAAATACCCCATAAAGCACAATTGGAACAAGATTTTAGCTGAAATGGGTGGATTTTGGTGTGTCAACTATTGCGACGTATGCGTTTTGGGGGTACGCTACTTTGTGAGTGCACCACAACTAAAAACAGACATTTACAAATTGCAGACAAGTGGATATGAATACTTTAGGGATATGGCTATACAAAAAACACTGATGGTTGGGGTTGTGTGGGGGGTTCGGGTGGGGGGTTTAACGGGATGAGAGAAGAAGATGGAAGGAGGGACACAGACAAAAGTAATAATATAATATTTTGTGGACCCGGCCAAACCGGTACTCAGCATTACCGGTTCTTGGCGGTACCGGTACTAGGCGTGAATGGTAACTAGGCGTTATCGGTGGGGGGGGGGGGGGGGGGTGGGGGGTAATTGGGGGGGGGGAGTGTTTGGGGGGGGGGGGGGGGGTGGCGGGGGGTTAACTTGATGAGAGAAGAAGATGGAAGGAGGGACACAGACAAAACTAATAATATAATATTTTGCGGACCCGGCGAAACCGGTACTCAGCATTACCGGTACTTGGCGGTACCAGTACTAGACGTTGCAGGTACTAGGTGTTACCGGTACTCGCGTTGCGCTAGTATCTTTAAAATTGTAACATAGATACAAATTTAAATAGCTATGCAATGGATCTCAGCCCACCACACACACCTGAAAAACAAAACATTCAATGGACGACCCAGTTTTAACGGTTGTAACTGCCAAAAAAAGATTATTTTTTCTTTTTATAAAGAAAATCTCGAGAACCGCTGAAAACGATTTGTATTGCAATTTTTAAAAAAAAAATACATGGACGAAAGAACAGCGTTAATTTTATATTTTGTATTCACATTATCGATTAAATAACGGTTAAAATGCTCAGACTGGTTCATTTCATATGCATTATATTAAAATAGATTCAGACAATTATTTGGAATGAGATATATAATACAGAGAGAGAGACAGACACAGAGAGAGAGACACACACAGACAGACAGAGAGACAGACAGACAGACACTGACAGACAGACAGACAAACAAACAGAGATAGGAAATAAAAAGAAATGAAAAATAAACACCGAAGGTACTGATAGGACCCAGATTTGCACCAGCCACGCCTGCCCTATCAACACGAGAGCAGCCCTGCTCCAGCCCTGGAAGTCTGTGTGTGTGTTACTGGTGAGCAGGCACACATTAGGTATACAGAGGCACATAGCTACTCCCGGCTTGTGATCATCCGATACGATGCAAAGGAGTCCTTGCGAAATGTTCCCATGGGTGTACCAGCCCGTTTTTCATGACTGCAGAGCCCACCGGCAAAAGACACCCACTCAGAAACCAGAACGCATCCAACAGCCCCCACCAAGGAGAGGCGAGGCCAGTGCATCTCCAGACAAAGAGAGAGGGGAGATAGAGAGATCAATTCTATGGGGGGACAGAGAGAGAGAGAGAGAGAGACCAAACAGACAAGAGAGAGAGAGAGAGAGATCGCAAGAGGGAATCAGAGAGAGAGGTTGAGAGAGAGGGGAGAGAGAGAAGAGGGGAGTGAGGATGAACTACCAAATGACAGAAGGAAAGATAGGACGACTGAGTGAACTAACGATTGAGTGAAAGAATGCATGGATTTATCACTTTTAATGTGTGCAATTCATTAAGTAAAGACTTATTTTGGACTGTCTAAGTTGCACACACGCGCGCGTGCACGCACGCGCAAGTACACTCGCACGAACGCGAACGCACACACGCACGCGCACACACAATTTTTTATACACACACACACAAACACACACACACACACACACATATACTTACACACACAGGGTTCTGACACACACGCAAACGCATATGCGCGTGTACGCACGAGCAGAGAGAGAGAGAGAAGAGTTCAGATCAAAAGAGAGAGAGAGAGAGAGAGAGAGAGAGAGAGAGAGAGAGAGAGAGAGAGAGAGAGAGAGAGAGAGAGAGAGAGCAGAGAACACCTGAAAAACTTTATTAACAAGGATAAAGATTTGAGAGAGAGAGAGACAATTCTGACGAGTCAGATGAAGAGAGAGATAGAGAGAGAGAGACAGAGAGTGAGAGATGAGAGGAGAGAGAGAGAAGAGAGAGAGAGAGAGAGAGAGAGAGCGAGAGAGAGAGAGAGAGAGAGAGAGAGAGAGAGAGGGAGAGAGAGAGAGAGAGAGAGAGAGAGAGAGAGAGAGAGAGACAGAGTTGAAAGCGACAAACAGACAGACAGATACGGGGAGACAGAGACTGAGAAACTGAGAATGACAAGCACAATCATACACATGAACAATACCCAAAATTCGACACACAAAGAATGAATGAACTAGAATGGAAGAAAGAATGAATGAATGATGAACAAATAAATAAATTAATGAATGAAAGAATGAATGAATAAATGAATGGCTTTGTTAGTTTCTTCTGAGGATAACAGAATAAGCATACAATACTTTCGTGTCATCCAATCTTCGAGAAAAAGAAAAAAAGAAACCAAGAAAAGACAACTAAAAACAAAGTAATTCAATAAACGAGAACAACATGCAAATCAAAAGAAAAGGAACACACATTCATCAAATATAAACAGATACATAATGAATTCAGCGTTGTACATAGACACGTAACAAATGGGAGGTAAAGGGACAGAATATATTTAAATAAGTGAGCATGCAGGAAAGACGGAAAATTTGAGTAAGAAAAAGAAGAAGAAAAGAATAGAAGAAGAAAAAAATAGGGAGAGGGAGGTAATGAGGAGGGGGATAAAGAAATAGAAGACAGAGAGTGGTGGGGTGCAGAGAAAGAAATAGTACAGGGAGACAGGCAAAGACAGAAACGGAAAGCTGAGGGAGAAGAGGCAGAGGTGTCAAAGAAGAAGAGAGAGAGAGAGAGAGGAGAGAGAGAGAGAGAGAGAGAGAGAGAGAGAGAAAGTAGAGAGAGAACGATAGAGAGAGAGAGAGAGAGAGAGAGAGAGAAATATATAGAGAGACTGAGGCAGAGAAGTAGAGTACGCCCTATAGCACTGTTTCGAAATGAAAACGGAAGTAAAAGACGAGTTGTGTGCCCGTTAGGACACTTAGTTCCGGTTAGGAAATGCTGTAAACACGGCATGGCTGCTCCGTAATTGTTTAAATAGAGGGGTGTTTAATTGCTCAGTTATCAGTTTGTAGATTTAATAATATTAAGTCCTGTTTCATGTTTCTTTCTTAAAGTGTTTACATTCGTTGACTATAAACAGTTATGTTCTTATTTGTTTACTTGATACGACCACATTAATACCCTAAGACTTGAAGACAAGAACAAAATATAGTTGTTGTTTAAGGTAGGTAACTTCCATTTTTTAATTCTAATTTTGAACCGGAACTACCCCAAACCGACTTCAAGACGAGACAGTAGGGAAAGATAACCCCAAAAGACCGAATTATGAAACAGTGCTATAAGCCTGCTAGCAAGAAATCATACTTCAGCTACGAAAGAAAATGGTATATCATGGGTTAAATATGTTTGTTCATTTTGACAGTAAAATGGCATTCAAATACTTAATGCACTTTGGCAACTGAGGACCCGAAATGGTTAACATTGTGAAGATATTTCGTGAAATATTCAGGACTAAAAAACATTCCGGTAAAGGTAAAGATGTGTTTGGAATACTAACCCTATCCCCTATCCCCCCCCCTCCCCCCCCCATCCCCCCCCCCCCCCCCTCCTCCCCCCCTATCCCCCCCCCCACCTAATCCCCCCCCCCCCCCCCTATAAGACGGGAAAACGCAATGAACCACGACTGTGAAAAATGCCGCGGTGTACTGCACTACATAGGGGGGCAAGATATTCTGGTAAAGGTAAAGATGTGCCCCACCCCCCCACCTGCATTTCTCGGTTAATTGCAATTTTCCGTTTTTTGCCTTTCTTACCAAAATATTCCGTCATTCGCTGTTCAGCTCATGAGCCATAATAACGTATGTAACGGGAAAAAACAGATGTAACAATGTTGGATGTAATTAAATTATCGCAATGAGGCCTACTCTTCTGAATGTTTAAAATTAAAGGTCAAATTTAAAATGTGCCTAACCAAATTGCTTTAAAATAGGTGCCATAATTTCTGAGAAATCTGATAATTAAAATATTCCATTTTGATTTTTAAACATGTTTATAATCTTTAATTACAGAATGAGCGCTTCTGGTCGCCCCACTGGTGACCACTCTACTCGCTTATAGCACTTTACTTTATCAATAGAAGGCAATAATCTATTTTTTGCTGTGCAAAAGAGAGTGAGTTTGACATTGCTTAGAAATAGCCTTCAAATGAAGCAGCACTGTGTCAAGCGCTAATGACAATAACTCCGCCTAAAAAGGCCATTAACAGAATCATTGGAAGAACGTAGATGGGAAATATGTTCGACTTCTACACTTCAGCGAGGAGACTGTATAAAAAAGGTCCTTTAATTTACTAGATTTGAATAAAAGAGATGTCAATGAGATTTGATTGAAGGAGAGCTATTGACTGTTTTTGACCGTTATTTAACTTTCACTTTTAACTGAAATTGCCATCTCCTTCAAATAATTTCAGGTCTGAGCAAAAATATAAAACTAAACTACTGTGAAATAGTACTTGAAATATTCAGAATATGGAAATTTCGTTTGTGACCGTTAAAACCGTTAATTTTCTACATGACATATTTTTAATGGAAGAATGGACAAAAGAATGATCATATTGATTGAATCAATTTAATAAGCGTCTTTGTAATTGTTAAACTGACTGTAAATTATGTCGTCTTTCTTGCATGAGTTAACCAATCAAAATCAAAGCTCTAAAACAGAACGTTCATATTGGAAGTGAACAATTTTGGGCATGAAAAGGTTGTAGAAATACCAAAGATGTCCATGGCTGCTTAAACATCAACCATTATTAAATACTAATGGCCGTTTTAGACTAGATATTATCAGTAAAAGATTGGTTTTGCTTTTTTTTGTGATTTGTCCTAAGTTCAAGACAAAACAAACCGAAGTACTTACACATTTCAGTAAGCCATGCTGTAGAACTCCCAAATCATTGCACTAATATTCCTTAATCTCACAATAGTAAAATTATTGGTTTATAATATAAATCGAGTTATTTCTACTATTTTTACTACCCCTACTCCATATTTGACGCTGACAAAATAGACCCCTTCATATATAGAGGTATAACATAGTGTAGCCCTCATTTTATTTTTTGGCAAACAATTAAATTTGAAAAGTACTCACACCAAACTTTCAGAAAAATAATATAGTGACGCCCCCCCCCCCCCCCCCGCCGGGGTGGGGGGGGAGTCTATGGACACCTGTAGGTCTAAAAGGTTTGAGAGATAACAAATAAGGAAAACAAACAAAAACAAACCGATTTAAAACAGCATAAGTCTCTCTCTCTGTGTGTGTGTGTGTGTGTGGGATGTGTGGGTGTGTGTGTGTGTTTGGTGTGTTGTGTGTGTTGTGGTGTGTGTGTGTGTGTGGTGTGTGTGTGTGTATGTGTGTGTGATATGTGTGTGTGGCGTATGCGTGCGTGCGTGCGTGGTGTGCACGCGCGCGTGTGTGTGTGCGCGCGCGTGTGTGTGTGTGCGAACGTGCGTGCGTGAGTGTGTGCGAACGTGCGTGCGTGAGTGCCTGCGCGCCCTGAAATGCAATTAGGTTGTGTGGTGCGAGGCAGTAAGAGTACCGCTCTGCATATCGCGTGTGTGTTGTGCTTGCGTGCGTTCGTGTGTATGCGTTGTGTGCTTGTGCGCGGCGGTGAGTAGTGTGTTGTTGCGTGCTGCCTTATAACGTGCGTGCATGCGTTACGCGCGCGTGTACGCGGCTCCGTGCGTGCGCGCGTGTGTGTGCGTATGGATATCGTGCGTGTTCGTGTGTGTGTGCGTACGTGTTCGTGTGTGTGTGTCCGTGCGTGTAAGTGTATGTGTGGACTCACCGCAGATTGGAACGCTCTCGTCCTGACCTCCCGTGCAGTGAGCCACCCCAGTCGTGCCGCCCCAAGGGAGCAACGGGAGACACTGGCTGCCTCCAGCATCACAGCGGAACAGCTCCTCCTCCTCTTCGTCTGCTCCTCCTCCCCACTCCTTCACCTTCATCCCCTTGCATGGTACCGTGCCTGTACCTTCCCCGCCTCCTAGTTCTCCTTCTCCTTCTTCTTCCGGCCCCCACACCACTCCTTTGGTGTAACTCAGTTCTGTATCTGTGAGGAAAAAAGAAAGTATCAGCGATAGTGGTGATGTGTCGACGTCGACGACGATGATGATGCTCAGGAAGATAATGCTGACGCCCCCCCCGACTGATGACGACAACGACGACGACGATGGTGATGATGATGAGATGATGATGATGTTGCTGACGCTGACAAAGATATGACAAGAATCAACGGCGACGGTAACGACGGACGATGATGACTGTATCAGGAAGATAATGCTGAGGTACGATGGACGAACGACGACGAACGATGGTGGTTGTGTGGTTGTATGGTGGCGGTTGCGGTGTCGTTGCTCGATGATGATGATGATGATGATTATGATGATGATTGTCGTGACAAAGATGACAAGAACAACGTACGACGACGATGATGATGATCAGGAAGACAATGACTGACGACGTCGATGACGATGACGACGACGACGACGATGGTGGTGGTGGTGGTGATGATGATGGTGGTGATGATGATGATGCATGATGATGATGATGATGATGATTGATGATGATTATGATGATGATGGCCTGATGATGATGATGAAAAGAACAACCCCGGCGCCCAGTGACGACGTCGATGATGATAAATAAATAATTTATGAGGATAAAGGTCGCAGTGGTGGTATTGGCAATGATAATGACGGTAAAGATCTAAAATGCACCAAGCGCGTTGTTGTTGATTTCAGGGTCTTATTTGTTTGTGGCCCCCCCTGCTGTTTGTGAAAAGCCTGCCTGTTGATACTTCGTCACGAAGCAACACTCTCCACTTTCAAAAATCCATTTGGTTTCGCAATCTTGCCTTTGGTTTGTAACCTTTTTCCATTCCTGAACTTGTAAACGGATTGAATGAATGTGGGTGAATGGTACAGTGGTGGCTGCCTGTGAACTAGTGAATGGAAAATGCAATTGGGTTTCAGATACAGTCAATATAAAAGAACAAATGTGTGCGTGTGTGAGTGTGGTGTGTGTGTGGTGTGTGTGTGTGTGTGTGTGTGTTAGTGTGTGTGTGTGTGTGTCTGTGTGTGTTTGTGTGTAGTGGTGTGGTGTGGGCAACAGCAGAACTGGCCTTATTCACTTCCGCTACTGATTCCTCGCCATTTTTTCGAACCGAAATCGCTTCAAAATTTGACTATCACGACCGGGCCTAACGGTGGCGATGGCAAAAGATCCCGGTGTTTAACCGATGGGGCAGCTGTGTCATTGTGAGCGGCGGTTTGGCAAATGGCGCGCAGAACGCGGTATGCCCCCACAGGACTCTCTTTTCGCGCCTGTGATCTCCGGAATTCTCTTGACACGGATTTGTGCCTTCAAATATGGCAGGTACATGGACTCGTGTGTACGGGAAGCCCACTGACTATCAGTGTGCCAAACTGGAAGGGAATCGATTTAAAAATGCGCGCGATATGCGCCACTTGATTCTTTTCACAAACTGCTGCGGAGTAAAATGAGAGCCCGATCATTGAATCGCAAATTTCCCCGAACGAGGACATTGTACCAGGTCGATGATTCAATTTCAACAGCGATCCATGCTCATAAGACTGCGTTGCAATTATGTAGCCAATTTACATTTTGCGCGCTGACGCCAAAAATTTGGAAGCCGTCCACAAAGAAAATTGCCAAACAAACCGCGTTACACAGAAAGAACGTCAGTGACCGCTAGGCGCACTTACAGGCGGGGGCAAGAAAAGGGTTTGGAGAGTGGCAGATTACTTTAGCGACGTACAATATTGTGCGCTATTCACCAGAGTTGAGAGCGGACATTACTTTAGCGTTTCGCGATGGCGCGTGAGCTATAATGCGTCAGCAGTACTGTTCGTGAGGCACAGAGTACTTTACATGAGGGAGAGAGAAGGGAGAGAGAGAGAAGAGAGAGAGAGAGAGAGAGAGAGAAAGAGAGAGAGTGGATCGATGACGAGAGAGAGAGAGAGAATGCCGGACCTCTCAGCACCGGTACTCAGCGTTACCAGTACTTGGCGTTACCGATACTAGGCGTTACCGGTACTCAGCGTTGCGCTTCGTCAATTAGAAAAAAGGCGCCTTAAAATTCTGTACACTATTATCATTACTATTCAATAGTAGGACCCGTTTCGTTGTGTGCTAATAGCATCGCTTGGTGGTGCGGCACACTAGCACACGCTGTCCGGGGGCACGCACATTACAGTCACACACAGAAGTAGGGAGTTAGTGGACGATCGGGGAGCTTGGAATAGTACACCATCAAGCACGTCGCACACGTGCTGCAGCACACAAACACTCCCCTTGCTCAATCAGTACACACACACACATACACACCCACACACTCTCTCTTCTCTCTCTCTCTTCATCCTGGATCTCTCTCTCTCTTCATCCACACACACCACACTCTTATCTTGTGTGTGCAGGATTGTCCATACACGCACTAAACATGGAATCGTTGCATCTAATCAACACAATACTATCCACTCATACCCCCTACATTATCAAGGCCAATACTTCCAGGCTCGTGCAACACCTCACATGCGAGCACAGGTTTCCACCACTGTCCGCCCCACCTGTCACCCCTAATTAACATTATGCACTAATAAACCACCCCCAAACCTTCTCCCTCCCTTCCCTTCAGTACCATACTTTAACCCTTACCATTACAAACGGTCTTGTGAAACAGATTTTACCCTAACTGTTTTAACCATACCTCGCTTGATATGTGTTCTAAAGTCCCTGTTGTAACCTCTTTCTGTCTTAACTCTGCCCCTCAGGCACCTGGTTTGAAGACTCTTTTTAAGTCGAAAATTCGTACTCTAAAAAGAACCATGTGTATTCACTCGTTCCTACACTTTATCCTTTTTCATTACCGGCCTTGTGTCCGTACGACCCTGTTTGTCTGCTAACGTACTGTCCATTCCGTGCTGTTACAAACGCTCCCATCTCTCCTCTCACCCTCGTGCTCTCTCCCTTTCTTACTATCGATCTCTGTCATGTATGTCTCACTCCCCCTTCTTTTCTCTCCCGTTTCTGTTTCTCTGTCTAATCCAACCCCCCTCAAAATCCGATCTCTTCACTCCCTCTTTTCATTCTCTGTCGCGTCAATAGGTCTGCCTGTCTACCTGTTAACCTATCTCCCCCTCTCCTGTCACTTCTCTCCCATCCTTAGTATTCAAATTTATTTTTCGTCCTCCCTTCTCTTTCTCCCCCCTCTGCTTTTCAACATTATTAATCCATTGATTATCGCAGTCTGGTGTGGTGAGCATCATAATCAGCGTGTAAGCCCAGCTGTATGATTGGTCTGCATATGACATTGTACACCCTACTAGTGTGTGTTGTGTGTGTGTGTGTGTGTGTGTGGTATGGGATTAGCTGGGATCCTTGTTGTGTGTGTGATGTGTGTGTGTGTGTTGTATGGAGTGTGTTGTGTGTGTGGGGGGGGGTTGGGGTGGGGGCGGTGACAGTGTGTCAGTGTCTGTTGTGGGGGTGAACGGGGGGCCATAAGTGTAACTAATTGCTGCCATTTATAAAGATGGTTGAAACAGAAATTAAAAATCGATAAAATGTGGTGCTCTCAAGCGGGGTGTTTGGTGATTCATTGACAAGAGCTCTCTTCTCTCGTCGTCTCTCTAACTCTCTCTCTCTCCATCTATATCTCTCTCCTCAGTTATTCGGATTTGAAATTAAATGGCCTCCACATGGCCGAAAGCCGAAGAGGGCGATACAGCTTTATTTCGTCGATTTGAAATTTAAAATGAAAAATCTTAGACCAATTCCTCATTTCTGTGTATATACATGGAAATCTGCTAAATGCGTAAATGGACAAATAGGATTCATTTCTATGATGGGAGGATGGATTGATAAATGAATTGAAAGGTTATGACTTTAACTTAAGATTTATTCAACGAAATAATCAGTTGGGTCCAAGGCATACGATATCATTGTAACCAAACAGCTAATCAGAACTTCCAACTCGTGTCAACACGAACTCTTCTTTGAGAATTAATTCGACCACGTCTATGTCACACAAAACCACTATGCCACAGTTATGAAACGAATGTTCCTAGTTTTGGCTTGTATGACCATTTCCCCATCTGTATAACTTGGTCAAAGAAAGCGTGTCAAGAATCGAAAGACTACACCATACAATAATCACATATACACATTGTCATCAAAATTTTGACGGCAAGCCGCTTACATTTTTCTTCCTGTAGAACTTTCAAACTCTTTCTATCTAATATAATAGCGTATCAATATCAGCAGAACCCAGACCAAGCCTATAGGAATCTAGGTACAAATTATCTCTACGCTAGATCTACAACTAGCATGTCCTCTTCAAACGAACGGGAGTAAGAGTGAGGATACTGTATAAAGCCCCCTTCTTGATGTCTAACTAAAGAAATACAAATACAATTTACCTTAGAGATGTTTGTTATTCAAAAGGGCTACGTACGAGAACTATAAGAAGCAAAAGAATTTAGTGTAACTTGCCTCATCGAAACTAGAAAAAAGATTACTTTGATACACTAGTAATCAGAGAAAAAGGATAGCAAGAATATATGGAAGCCATCAGATCAACTTACCAATCCGAAAGTGCACAACACGCAAGTCAATCCCATAAATAATATATCTGCGGACGCAATTAAATAATCACTTGCCAATGTAGTTAATAAAATCATAAACTAAAAGATGAATAAAAATTGACAACGAAACTAGAACATTTAAAATGTTTTTGCAGAGAAAAGAATACTAATAAAGAAGTGATTATTACCACAGCATAGTGTTCAGAAGTTACAGCTGAAATGTAAAGAAGATAAAACAGGCTTCAAACCGTGGAATGACGGAGTAGACAGTAAAATACTAAAAAGTCTGCACGTTAAATTCAGAAACATAAACATATGATTTAGAAATAATGCATATACAAAAGAACAAATTCCCTGCTTGTCTAAAAGGCCAAAAATCAAACCATGTTGTATAAATCAGGAATCCCGATTACCTTCTACAACGACCGACCAATACTCCATTCTCACAGTGTTTCAAAGCCTTTGAACAAAATATTCATAAAGTTTCCT
>JAGGCT020004143.1:0-22500 GCA_017654935.2 Phymorhynchus buccinoides
GAGAGAGAGAGCTGAGTATCAAGAAGACAGATGCGTAAGTAGCAGAAGCGACATATAAGGTGGAGAGCGGAGAGAGAGAGTAAATAGGGAGAGAGAGAGAGACGAGAAGAGAGAGAGGTTATTGGTTATCCTTTTGCCTTAGTGTTCCAGGACGGTATTCATGCCGAGATAGCATGAGACTTAGCATGATCCTAACTTAGAAGCTCTTCCAATGTCCTATAGGATTTAATAGGACTTTTTGGAAGAGCTTCTAAGTTAGCATCATGCTAATAAAAGTCTCTCATGCTTTTTATATTTTTTATCTCGACATGAATACCGTCCCAGGTAGACAAATAGACAGAAATACTGACAGACAGACCGCCAGATACACTAGAGCAAGCAACCAAATCAACATATCTATGTGGACGTTTTGTTATTTCATTATTCAAATTTCCCGAGGACAGGGCAAAGAAAGCCAAGCTTCATGCAATTTCATTATTTGATGGAATTTGGTTGTAAGTATTGTAATTCGTGTAATGTTTGTGTGTGTGGTTTATTGTGTGTGGTGTAGTGTGTGTGCTGTGTGGTGTTGTTGTGTGTGTGTGTGTGTGTGTGTGTATGTGTGTGTGTGATAGACTAGAGAGAGAGACGATAGGAGAGAGAGAGAGAGGAGAAGAGGAGAGGAGGAGAGGGAGAGAGAGGACGTAAGATCGAGAGCGGAGAGAGAGAGAGAGAGAGAGACAGAGACAGAGAGAGTGAGAGAGAGTTGGAGAGAGAGTGAGAGAGCAAGATAACGAGAGAGAGAAAGAGATGAGAGAGAGAGACGAGACAGAGAGAGAGAGAGTAGAGAGAGAGAGATGAGAGAGACAGAGAGACAGAGAGAGCTTAAAAATGAACTCATTCAGATTTATTTGATGAGAGAATGAGAGTAGTCGACACGTTTACTCTCCTCATCTCGTCTCTCTCTCTCTGAGAGAGTGAGAGCAGAGAGAGAGAGGGCTTCTCGAGGCTCTCTCCGCCTCCCCTCTCTCTCGAAGGGTACAGATTTCGTCGACTCCGTTACTCCCTCTATCTCTCTCTCTCACTCCCTCTCATCTCTCTCTCTCTCACGTCCCCCTCATCGCACTCTCATCACTCCCCCTCTCTCTCATCCCCCTCTCTCCTCTCTCTCTCTCCCCCCACCACACTCTCTCTCTGCATCCTTTTTGAACCCAGTTCGTTGTGTTAGACATTTAGAAATGTCAGAAAACTTTCTTGCTTGTGGCAAACCTGTATGTAATGTGTATTTTTCATCATCTCCCTCCACGGGACTCCCCGGGACTCCCCGGCATGCACCCAATAAGAATATGGCATTGGCATTTTGTCTTCAGCACTATTTCGATGGTTTGGAGTCAAAACGGACCTATCTTTAGATAGTCCATTGACATATTATTGTATTTATTTACAAAAACTAATAACTTGTATCAAACAATGAATGCAGAAATATACAAAGGGGGATTTCGCTTTTTTATATTTCAGCAGTAATGTTTTTTTAATTTACAAGTTATTAGTTTTCGGGGGGGGGGGGGGGGTAAAAAAAATAGTTATAATATGTCAATGGACTATCTAAAGATAGTTTTGACTCCATATTATTGGATTTATTACAAAAACTAATAACTTGTATCAAACAATGACTGCAGAAGATTATAACAAAGTTTTTTTTGGGTTTCCCCATTTTTAATTTATTAGTTTGTCATAAGTAAGGTTCAATTAATATGGTCAATGGACATTCCTTAAAGATAGTTTTTTGGATCTACCAAGCCATCGTATTAGGGGAAGACGGGGTAAAGAGCGCGCATGGGCGGGTGTAAGAAGCCCACCCCAATTATCTCATGAAAGGAAGCAAATCAAATTTCAGTCTCATTTTGCCCCATGAGACGAGCGTTAATGTCTAGCATTCGTCTCATGGGCAAAGTTTGGACTGAAATTTTCTTTATTTGTAGTGAGATAATTGGGGTGGGCTTCTTTACCCGCCCCATGCGCTTTTTACTCCGTCTTCCCCTACGAATGCTTGTTGTTGTTTTCGTTTTCTCCAGCTTAACACTTCCTGGGGGCACACCAGTGCCCATGTGAACAATTTCGCAAGTTGCCTTGCATGTAGCGTGCGGAAGATGGAGGATTATTATGGTTTTTAACGTCCTCTCGACCGAAGCCATATTCATGGGACATTACTAAGATTTTTTGGATGTTTGACAATGGGGGAGGGGACGGAAAAAAACATTAGGGGAAGAAGACGGGGTAAAAAGCGCATGGGCGGGTAAGAAGCCCACCCCAATTATCTCATGAAATAAGAAAATTTCAGTCAAATTTGCCCATGAGACGAATGCTAGACATTAACGCTCGTCTCATGGGCAAAATGAGACTGAAATTTGCTTCATATATTTTCAATGAGATAATTGGGGTGGGCTTCTTACCCGCCCATGCGCTTTTTACCCCGTCTTCCCCTAAGTGGTTTTTTTTAAAATAAAGTTTATTTTTATTATTATTTGTAATTTGGTTATGTCTTGATTAGTAAGTCAAGACCTAGTTGCCATGGCCCTCACCAGGATCGCTTTAAGTTATAACTCTACTTTGTTTAAAATGTTAATATTAGAAAGCTTTCGATTCTGACTCCTTGTATGGATTAAAATTTCAGGACCACTTAAAAAATCAACAAGTGTTTAAAAATCGGAAAAAGGTCTTCAAATATGAACAATATATACAGGCAATCTTTATTTCCGAAAAAAAAGTTAAAAGTTTAAATGATCGGGCGATGTTTGATTGACGTAAAAAAAGCCTAAATTGTAGGTATTCAAACCCTTTGCTTTATCTGTGTGTTATTATTTTCGATTGAGATGCGTTTTTTGCGGGCGATCGACGAAGATTACGCTGCTAGCCTACGGCTGCTCAAGATAGGGGCCCCGCCACATGGGCAGCCATACTCCGACTTCAGGGGAGAACCATTACGAATAAAACCTGCGGCCTGATATTCACGTTGAGATAGCATGAGACTTAGCATGATGCTAACTTAGAAGCTCTTCCAATGTCCTATAGGATTTAATAGGACTTTTGGAAGAGCTTCTAAGTTTAGCATGATGATGCTAAGTCTCATGCTATCTCAACGCGAATACAGGCCCTGATTTCTTTATTTTATTATGTGGTGACTGTAACTCTACAACAGGAGAAGACAATAGGCGCTCAAGACCCTGGGGTACAAAGCGCATGCGCGCGGGTAAGAAGCCCCCTCAATTACTCTCACTGCAAACAACAAAGATAAACGATTTCACGTGTCACAATTGCCCATGAAGAACAAATGCCCTCACGCACCATTCCCCAACGCTCGTCTCATGGGCAATGAGACTGAATTTGCCTCATTTCATGAGATAATTGGGGTGGGCTTCTTACCCGCCATGCGCTTTTTAACCCCTTCTTCCCTAGTCATGAACTTATTCAAACTGAGACTACGGAGTGGTTTCTGAAAATGTATACCTCTTTAAAAGTAACGCCGACCTCAGTCAAGCATGCAGAAATTGAACGAACTTCTGGTTTACCACATCTCACTAAACACAACAACAACAACAACAACAACAACCACAACATAGCTATTTATAGGCGGTGCTAATCTGGATAAAAATCAAATCGACAGCGTGTCAGCCACGCCCCACACGCTCTGAACATTCATCTCCCGCCTTTAAGACCACCGAAGCAAGAAATCCCCACGTTTGAGAAACTGTCTCCAAAGCCACGAACGGAGCGAGGAGCAATAAAGAAAAGCTTCAAGTACGAGGAATAACAGGTGCTCCTTTTTTGTCGCGGGGTTTGATTAAAAGTGTGTCACAACAAGCCAAGTAGGCCGGTGCGGACCTCGCTGACGGATCTGGAGCAGAGCTAGGCAGCCTGCCTCTCGCCTTACTCCAGGGCGGAACCCTGCGTCCCTCCTCGGCCCCCTATTATCTTTCCTCCCTATTTTCACTTATTCACAACAACCATCGGTTCTACTCCACACCAGTCCCTGCTACACCCCCCCTCTACATGTTTCCCCTAACTATTCCCATTGTTCTCACCACCATTCACACTCAACCGCCCCCCCCCTCCCCTGCTCCTTCCCCCATAGATTCCTCTTTCCCCGTCCCCTCCCCCCGCTACAACCCATCATACCCATTACCCCCCCCCTACTCTATACCTCACCCGTTGGCTTGCCCAAATCCAAAACTGGCCGCTTCAGCAACAATCAACAACGGTTTTTGGCTCCTTTCGTGCCACTCTCCTGTGTTGTACTTTGTGTTATCAACCCCCCCCGCACCCTCGCCTCTGGTTCCCAACCCCTCACAACCACCCCTCAACCCACCCAAAACAACCTACTACCATATCCACCCTCAAACAAATACATACCCACCCCTCCACACCAACCCCCTACCCCACACTGTTTGACTGTAACTCTTGTAGTATCTTGTGGGTCAAATGACGCTCACCTGTGCGTCTGTGCCCAAAAACTTCCCCCTGAAGAACTTTGAACGGTCCTCTGGCTGTCTCCACTTCACCCGTGCCCCCGCTGTCACACCACCCCCTCCCCCCTACCAGAGCCTAGGAGCCGCACACGACGCAGGACCCCCGCTCACGCTCAAGCGAGAGATACTAGCCGAGTTAAGAGGCAGTCCGCAAGGACCCCAGAGTAGCGCCACATCGGCACCCCCAGCCACCATCCGAGAGCCCCTACGAGACACCCCGACCGAGCTACCAGAGCATCCCCCACCTCAATCATTTAAGCACTAACACACTCACACCACACACGACAGCCCACATGGCACACGGCGACAGAGCCGAACTGAGCCGGAGAACGAGAGAGAGAGTAGGAGAGAGAGAGAGAGTAGAGTCCCAGAGCGAGAGCAGAATGAGAGAGAGAGAGACCAGCCAAAGCTAGAGACAGACTAGAAAGAGAGACGAACAGTGCCAGCACGCGCATACACACAACATCTCAGACAGATATTCAGAGAGAGAGAGCCCGCCGAGAGTGCACTCAGCAGAGAGAGAGAGAGAGAGAGAGAGAGAGAGAGAGAGAGAGAGATCCAGAGAGAGAGGAGAGAGACGAAGAGAGAGAGCGCCATGAACAAGGCACGGAACCACACTGAGTACAGATACAGAGAGAGGGAGAGAGAGAGAGAGAGAGAGAGACTCCTAGAGAGAGCAGAGAGAGATTCCAGAGAGAGACTCACGCAGACAGACATACAGACAGAGCTCGACGCCACGAGTCAAGAGAGACAGACAGAAACAGACACAGTCATGACAGACACTACATGACAGAGACAGGGAGAGAGAGAGTCGGCATAGAGAGCTGAACCTGCTAGAGAGAGAGAGAGAAGAGAGAGAGAGACGAGAAGAGATACAGAGAGAGAGAGAGAGAGCGCAGAGAGAGTCGCTAGAGGGGCGACCGGGGCTTAGACAGACGAGAGATCAGACTTCCAGACGGACAGGGAGAGAGTAGAGAGAGAGGAGAGAGAGAGGAGAAGACGAGAGAGAGACAGAGAGACTCATCAGGAGAGCGGAAGAGCAGGACAGTCAGACGCCAGACGACAGAGCCAAATCGACCAAGACCACAAAAGCACACACAAATCATTCCAGCTGTGACACACGTCTCTATGGCATTCCAAACGTCAAACAATTATTTGCCAATCGATTTTTAGTGGTAAAATCGTCGGCCTTCCTCATTCTGTGCACACAATTCATTCTGTGGTGCACACAATTCAATTCTGTAGGACTGAATTCATATTCTGATAGGACATAATTGATTCTGTGGCACACACAATTTATTCTGTACCGTACAGAAATTCATTCTGTAGTAGCAGAATATCATTCTGTAGGAACCAGATTTCACTCTCTATAAAGGGCCCCCACACTATCCTTCATTATGTGCACTCAAATTTATTCTGTTAGACATACACATTTCATTTGGGGGGGGGAGGGGCCAGACATGATTCTGTGCTCCTCACCAGATCTAAAGTTTTGTGCCAGAATGAATTCCTGTCCTACAGATATAAATCTGTATAATCAGAATTCCATTCTGTCGGAAACCCATTCATCTCTACTGGAGAACGAGGCTCACTTCGCTTCACAGTGACGTCACGGTTTAGCAATTTACCTCCCACCTCCAAGGTCCTAATCACACGTCACTATGCAAATGATGCCTCGTTCTCCTAGAATGAATTGTGTTTTCCGTACAGTTATCCCTTCTATAGAACCGCAATCTTACTTCTGTACGGACAGCATAATTCATTTCTACATACCCCGACAGAAGAACCTTCTGTGGGTACAGAATGATATCGGTCCCGGGATACAGAATGAATTCTCTGTGCCGGATAAGAATACACTTCTGTGGGATACAGATGAATTCCTGTGGGATCACATCAATTCATTCTTCCTGTGGCACAAACTTTAGCTCTGTCGGGCAGCACCAGCACCCTTCATCCCCCTCTCGCGCACGAAACATGAAATGCTGTAGTCCCACATAATAAATTCTCGTGCCTACAGCAACTGATTCTGTCGCTACACCATGCAATTGTGCTGTGCCGCACGAATGAATTCCTGCTCGGCAACCAATGAATTGTGTCCTCCCACACGAATGTGAAATTGTGTACGCATCCACAGAACTGAACTTGCACTGTCTCCGCAGCACAGACTGATGGTCTGCCCTGCCACCTCAGAATCTAATTGGCTGCACAGAATGACGGCACAGTGCCACTTCCTCCTTACCACACAAATCCGTGCAACATACCATCTCCTTTGACGGTTCGACCACTCGCCCCCTACCTCCTCGCGTACTACATACTCCCACTCACACAGGCTCACCAACGTCGCTCGTCCCCTCGCACGCGCAAGCACGTGAACAACTCACCGCGCATGTGTACTCCTACATAACCTCTCCGTCTCTATCCTTCTCGCGAAACACTTGAACTTAGCTAGACGAGGCTAACCATACTCAGCGCGCGTATATAGACAACATCTAGCCCTGGCTAATCTCCTTGTCTAGCCTTTGTTTGCTTCTCTCAGTCATAGATCTCGAAACAGAGAACCGGATAGAGAATATAGACAAGGATGTTACAACTCGAAACGGCAACATAATAGGTCTCAAAGAGAGAAACAAGAACAGAACTCAGGAGGTTAGACGCAACTCGAAACAGCACAGAATAGGAGAATAGACCTAGTCTAAGAGCTTTGCTTGTTTTCTCCTGTCAACTCGAACCGAAACAGAATAGAGAATAACTAAGCAACCTCGCTAGTCCACTCTGCTTGCTTCTCTATCCAACTCGAAACAGCAACAGAATAGAGAATAGACCTAGTCTAAGCTTTGCTTGTTTTCTCCTCAGTCAACCTCTAACAACAACAGAATAGAGAATAGACTAGGCTAACCTCCTAGTCTAGCTTTGCTTGCTTCTCTCAGTCAACTCGAACCAGCAACCAGACGAGAATAGACTACGCTAACCTCCTATTCCAGCTCTGCTTGCTTCTCTCAGTCACTCGAAACAGAAACAGAAGTAGAGAATAGACTAGGCTAAACCTCCTAGTCCAGCTTTGCTTTTTCTCTCAACAACTCTAAACAGCAACAGAATAGATATAGACTAGGCTTACCATCCTAGTCCATCTTTGCTTGCTATCCTGCTCAATCAAGGACCTCGTATAATGGCAGAAAAAGAATAGAGAATAAGGACATAGTACATGAGCTTTGCTTGTTTCTCATCAGTCAACTCGAAGGAGTCAGAAACAGAATAGAGAATGATGAGAGAGGAGGGACTGCGAGCTAACCTCCATATGTCAGCTTTAGGCTATGCTTCAGTCTCAGTCAACTGCCGAGAATGAATCGCACAGAATAGAGCTGAATAGTCGCCTGTTTCGAGGTTAGGCTTTGATATATGTTCTTTGCGTGTCTTCAAAGACACGTATTGTGGAAGCAGTGTATTGATGTTGAAACCAAGTTGTAACATCGCTAGATGTATAAAGAACTTGACAATGTCCGTAGTGCAAGTAGTCAATCAATGCAAAAAGTTGAAGCTAGCCAAGTAAGACCAGAAATAGGAGCTAAGCTTGCGTAAATAGAGGGGTTGATGTCTAAAGCTACTAATTAGCCTACAAAAAAGTCTATAAACAAAGAAAACAATTAGGAACTGTCTCATTTGGGTGTGTTAGAAATGGTCGTGTTTAATTAAAGCCGAATAGACTACTGAAAAGTCTAACGAGTCATAAAGGCGAGACAAAGAAACGACCTTTATGGGTGTGGTGTGTGTGTCTCTTTTTGACACTAGTATAATGTCTGTGGATCTGTTGTGAGTGTTTTTTGTGTGAGGGAGTATTAGGAATTTTACCCCCCACCTGCGATCTCAGCTTCGGGTACTCGTATGCTGTGGTGACTATGGTACGTGTATATAAACCCATCATTCGTATTTCATCACAGAATTTGTGTTTTGTGTTTGTTACATTTTACCCATATTTGTGACAACAATTACTGTGTGTGGAGTAAAAGCTCGGATTTGTTTTTGTGAGTGTATCATATAATGTGAAATAATTTCATGGATCACAATTTTATTTTTTTCTTCTTCTCTCTTTTTGTTTTGTGCTTCACTCCAATGTCCATAAATCAACAATGTTTACACCCCTATCACACAAATAAACATTTTATGAGAAAGCACTTTTAAATTCAACCGTAACAATGAGATTATTTATTTTCTCATTTCTGAGAAAGCACTTTCAAACATACAATCCATTATTTCTTTTCCTCATTTTTTTGGCGACTACACTCCAGATGGTCATACTCCACCATAGGTTACCCCTATCACACAAGGATTAACATTTCTGAAAGCATTTTGAAGCATACCCCCAAAATTTTGACATTTCATAAATTTACATTTTCCCTAAAATGCTTCTTCTTTTGTACAACAAAAACAAACATACAAAGACACCCCAACAACATGACGTTAGCCACGACTTAGAACATACAACATGATTTGGCCCCCCGCCCCCCCACGATGCCCGCCCCCCACCCTGCCCCCGCCACGCTCCCATGCCCCCATGCCCGCCCCCCCGGAACTGAAGCCCCCTTCCCCGTGGCCTGCCCCCCCCCGATGCCGCCGATGCCCCCCCCCCCCCTGCCCCTGCCCCCCCCCCACCACACATGCCCTGCCCCCTGATGCCCCCCCCTTGCCTTCCCCCCCCGCTGCGCAATTGGCCCCCATGCCCCGCCCCTAGCCCACCTGGTCCCTCTCCCCCCCCCCCCTTCACCCCCCCCCCCATCCTGCCCCCCCGGGGGGGATGTCCCCCGCCCCCCCTTAAATGATGATGCACCATGCCCCCCCCCTTTGCCCCCCCTGTCCCCACACCTTCCCCCCATTGCCCCCGCCCCCCGCCCCCTGCCACCCCCCGCCCCCCCATGCCCCCCACCCGCCCATGCCCCGACCCCCCCCCCCCGCCCCCCCCCCTGATTATGCCCCCAATTCCCCCAATGCCCCCCGGATGCCCGTGAACATGCCCTGCCCCCCCCCCCCCCCCCCCCCCCCCAAGCCCCCCCCCCCCCTCCCAATGCCCCCCCCCCTTCCCCCCCGATGCACCCCCTGGCCCACACATGCCCCCCCCCCCACTGCCCCCACTGCCGCCCCCATTCATGCCCCGCCCCCCCCCGCCCGCCCGCCCGCCCCCCCCACGCCCCCCCCCCCCCCCCCAATGGCCCCCACCCCCCCCCCCCCCCCCCCCCCATGCCCTGCCCGCCCCCCACCCCCCATTGCCCCCCCCCCTGGCATAGCCCCCCTGCCTCCCCCCCCGCACATGCACATGCCCGTGCCCCCCCCCCTCCCCCCCCCACGCCCCCCCAAAAAGTTGCCCCCCATGCCCCCCCCCCCCCCCCCCCCCACAATTCCCCCACATGCCCATTTGCCCCCCACATGCCCTCCCCATTCCCCCCCCCCCCCATCCCCCCCGCCCCCCCCCCCCCCCTCCCTGTTAGTTAGGTTAGGTTTGGTTAGGTTAGGTACAATTATAGTACAGAGAGGGCGTCTTCTGTGAAATTCTATTCCTTCGTCCATTGCTGTTTTGCCCACGGAGCGCCACCCGAGAACCCACGGATGCCTGAAGAGCGCGTCAACAGACAGAGGCGCGCCCACCCAATTTGTTTTTTTTGCATGCGATTTTTGTGTGACTGATGAGGAAGGCAGGGAGGGGTTAAAAATTTTGACAATTACAACTTTTTCCGTTGCCACTGGGTTTAGCGGGTGCTTAAGTGCTATGGCACACGCCCACTCGGTTTATTGGCTCATCCGAAAGACTTCCTACCCAATTTTTTACTTTGACTTGAAAATGTACTATGAAAAGTGAATCCTTTATCTGCTTTAAAACTACGAAAAACAAAAAACTGACAATCCCATCAGGTACTTATAAAAAAATGATACAACCCAATTAAACATGAACCATTTCATTTTTTTTTTTTAACGCCGTGACGCCCTTAACATTTAAAAATGACACATTATTCGTAAAAACATAAAACACTGACTGCAGTAAAAACAAATTAACCTAACAACGTGTACAGAAATAACACGCAACACACCCCCCCACATAATCTCAAATCCATCGAAATCATTCGGCACAAATCAGCAAAATAGTTTTTGCGAAACAGAATTTAAATCAAAAAGTGTCGGGTTATCGCACCTTTGATTGTTATCCACTCCACATATATCATAAATGTGCCAAATAGTTTCAGTAAAAAACAACCACCTTAACCCAGCTTAAAAAGAGGAGCGAAATTTGTACATTAACTTCAATTATGCAATCGCTCTTATTTGGATGTAAAAAAGAATTTAAATTTTGAGAGTTTCCTTCCTCCTTTTATAAGAGTTTCCTTATTACTTTAAAAAATAAGGAGGGTTGATACTAAAACAGATGATACTTTAGTATACTGTTTCTTATGGATGGACAGCTTTATTTGAATGATCTTTAGGGGAAGACGGGGTAAAAGCGCATGGGCGGGTAAGAAGCCCACCCCAATTATCTCATGAAATGAAGCAAATTTCACTCTCATTTTGCCCATGACAGTACGAGCGTTTTATGCGTTTCTTTAGCATTCGTCTCATGGGGCAAAATTGACTGAATTTTTTCTTTATTGCGTGAGATAATAATTGGCATGGACTTCTTACCCGCCATGCGCTTTTTTACCCCGTCTTCCCCTATATAGAATCTGATTTTCCTTTCCCCTCTACGTACAGTTAATTTTTTTTAAAATAACAAAAACAAACAAACCTTGTTATCTAGCAACAGAGCGAAATTGGATACATCTTTTCGTTTTGAGTGAACATTCTATTTAAAATTTCTTTCTTTAGAATCTGATCACCGTTTCTCAAGCAAAACACATCGATACCGGTTGAATTATAGCCTGGAAGGGATACGTTATCATCATCGGCGTCGTCGTCCGTTGTCTATCATCATCAGGGGGGGGGGGGGGGGTTGGAGCTTTTCTCTTATCGTCGTCGTCATCGTCGTCCACGTCGTATGTGGTGTGTGAAGAGTGGGGGTGGTGGGAAGGGGTTGGTGTTTCAAGAGCGGTGTTGGGTGGGTTTACACGCGGTGGTTAGTGGTGGGGGTGGGGAGAGGGGGAAAGGGGTGGTGGTGGAAGCGAATTCGGCACGGCTGCGCCTCTTCCGAATAACGGGGAAGGTAGTGTAAGGGGGGTGGGGTGTGGGGGGTGCGGGGGGGTGGATTAGGGTGAGTGAGTGTGTATGGTGTGTTATTGTGTTGTTGTTGGTGTTGTTTGTGTGGTGTGGTGGTGTTTGTGTGTGTGCGTGTGTGTGCGTACGTGCGTGCGTGTGCTTGTGTGCGTGTGCGTGCGGTGCGTGCGTGCGCACGTGCGCGCTGCGCGCGTATGTAGTGTTATTGGGTGCTTCATGTAACCTGCACAATATACGCGTGTCTTTTCATGTGGAAATCAGTGTTTAAAACCCTTGCACCGCCAGCCAGATTTCGCCAAATTGTCCAATAAATTTACCTGGTTAGAGAACAACTCCAACTGCAGTATTGGGGGATTCTTCTATGACAAATATATAATATAAGGTCTACTTACTTCCCTAAAACGAGACAATAGGTCTTTGGATAATGGACCCCAATGTGATGCCTTTTAGTGACATAGGTGTTACAAATCACTGTGGTGCTAAATTGCGACATTTGCGGTGAAGGGTTAAACCCTTTTTTTTTTTGCCGCCAGCCATTTTTCAGAAACAATTCCTATTAAACTACCTTGGGTAAAGAAAAAAAAAAAATCTGTCCGTAACATTGGGATTCGCCTGTAACATATTCTAAAAGCAAGGCTAATCATTACCTCCCAAAATTAACCCTTCATCAGCCAATGTTGCATTTTAGCACCACAATAATTTAACACCCATGTCACTAAAGGCATCAATCAGGGACCTGTTACCAACGAACGCTATTTTTTGTAATGCTGGGAGGGTAAGGGATAGGCCTAATGTTACAGTCACAAGGAATCCGCAATATGCAGTATTTTATTTTCTCTACCCTAGTTAAGTTTAATGGTATTTTTGGGATGAAAAAATGTCTGGCGGTGAAAGGGTTAGAGGATGGGCCTTTGGATAACAGCCCTGTATTTGATGGCCTTTTTAGTGACATGGGTGTTGCAAAGGCGACGTTGGCGTGAAAGGGTTAAAAATAGACGTGTGTACAGCAATCTTGTTAATCTGTAATATGTTTGTCTCCCCTGGGTGGGTTTTTTTCTTAAAAATTTTTTCCCTTTCAGGCTACTTACTATTAAAATCTACACAACTACTACAAACAACAACAACAACAACATCTCACGCAACGATAACAGTGGGAAAAAAGAGACGATTATTTCAGTGATTTTTTTCTTCCATGTTATTTGTTCATTTTTACGAACTGTCCTTTTCGGTCAGAAGTAATTTGTTTGGCGAATTGATGATGGGGGGAAGAAACAGAAGAATAAGAAGAAGGAAGAAGAAGAGAGAGATAGATAAAATAAAGGGGGAAACAAAGGAATAAAAGCAAAGAAGGAAAGGAAGAAAAAAGCTCAACAGAATAATCTGTGAACTGATTGCTGTGTCTGGCTCAGTAATGACTTGGCCTCTGTCCGTCTGTCTGTCTGATTGTAATGTCTGTCTGTCTTTTTATCTGTGCGTACTCTCTCTGTGTCTGTCTGGTTTGTCTTTCTCTGTTTGTTTCTATCTCTGTTTCTATATCTGCGCACGAAATTAGGCGTGCACGTGTAAACCCAGTGGCAAAACAAAAAAAGTTGTCATTCGGTGAAATTTTTACCCCCCCCCTCCCCCCCTCATCCCTTCCTTCCTCATGTAGTCACAAACAAATCGCATGCAAAAAAAAAAAAAAAGAAGAAAGGTGCGTGGTTGGCTCGCACTATGGCTGGAGAAAAACGCTCTCTCCAGGTGGGAGCAACCCGAATTTTTCCAGAGACGCTTCTGTGGACTTGAAGTACTATAAATTACCTTAATACCTTAATATGAGCCTTTTCCTCGCTGTCTTTCTGTTTGGGCTGTCTGTCCTGTCTCGTTTTTATTTTCTGTTTTATTTTTCTTGCCTTTGTCTTTCGACTCTGGTCCTTGGTCTCTGTTTGTTTCTTTCCGGACCTCTTTGTCATTCTTCTCTTTTGTCTGTCCTCTCTCTGTGTGTAGTCTGTCCGTCTGTCTGTCTGGTCTACCCTGTCTGTTCTGCTTCTTTCTTGGCTTTCTCTCTGTGTGTGTTTGTCTGTCTGTGCGTCTGTTTGGTCTGGGTCTACACGGTCTGTCTGTTTTCATCTCTTGGTTCTTTGTCTGTCTCTCTGGGATCTGTCTGTCTGTCTGGTTTACCCGTCCTGTCTGTTTCTCTTCTCTCTTTGTCCTTTTTGGTCCTGTCTCTCTGTGTGTATGTCTGTCTGGTTACCCTCCGCTGTTTCTCTCTTGTCTTTTTTTCTGCTCTCTGTGTGTTGTCCTGTCTGGGTTCTACCCCGTCTGTCTGTTTTTTCTCTTCTTTGTCTATCTTCCGTCCTCGATCTCCGTTTTCCTCTTTTTTTTCCTGCTGCATCTGTCTCACTCTCTGTCTGTCTCGCGCCTCACTAAGCCATCCTTTGCAGCACAAATGCACACTCATTCACACAGCACGCACGCACGACGCACACGCAACACTCACACTACACACACACATAACACACACACACACACACAACACACACACACACAAACACACACACACCCCACAAACACACACACACACATACAAACAAACCAACAAAAAAACACTGTATCAAAACCGCAAACTGCATAAAACCGGGAATAAAAAGAAGAAAGTATCTTTCTACATACTAGTTATTTACTCCTCGCATGCTTTGAAAGCGTTCTCAAATCAATAAGCAACGCTTTACGCACGTGGATGGGGGAAAGAAGTCGGATCTGTTCAATTCAAAGAGACATTTGGATTCTATTTCGGTCAAAAGAGCTTGCGATTTGACCGTGTCGAGGGAGTAAACAGATTTCAAATGTCAAATCTCTATTCCTATTTCTCTGTGTGTCTCTGTCTGTTTGTATCTGTCTGTCGTACTAGTCTGTCTAGTCTGTCTGTCTGTCTGTACTGTTCTGTCTGTCTGTCTCGCTCTCTCGTCTCTCTCTCTCCTCGATCTCTCATCTATCTCTCTCTCCCCCTCTCTCTCTCTCTCTCTCTCTCTCTCTCTCTCTCTCAGACTTCTACAATTCATGTTTCATAGTTGAAGTAATGTTTGTTTTCTATGCTTGATTTTTAAAAATTAAGTTGACATACTTTGCTTACCCCTTTGTCCCATGAGACATTTTATGGTGATGACAATAAAACTGTCAACTCTCTTCTCTCTCTCTCTCTCTTCTCATCTCTCTTCGTCATCTCTCGCTATCTATCTCTCTCTCTCCTCTCGCTCAGTCTCTTCTCCTCTCAGACTTCTACGATTCATGTTTCATAGTTGAAGTAATGTTTGTTTTCTACGCTTGATTTGTTATTAAGTTGACATACTTTGTTTACCCCATTGTCATGAGACCTTTTATGGTGATTGACAATAAAACTGTCAACTTGTCACAAAAATTTCCTCCCTTTGTATTTTTTGTTTGTGGCTCAGCCACAACCTATAACTCAACTTTGGTCTTCGGTCGGTCCGGTCTGTCTGTACTGTCGGTCGGTCCAAAATTGTCGCACTTCAATTCAAGGCTGCACTTCAAATTGAGGCCGCTCCTTTAAAATGAGGTATTTTAAAAGCGTACAAAATAATAAAAAATACGTAATACAGACACTACAAAAGACACGACGACTATGCGGTGCTTCTTTCAATGAGCATAAGTAGGATACATAGTTTTAAAAGTTTTCCAAAATATATAAAAATTTACGAAATGGTGCAGAGATAACATTGTTTACATATTAAAATTATTGAAAAGACAGGGGAGGTGACTCATGATTGGAGTGGTACAATAGACCGAGTGCCACAAACTATTGCGATTTTCGCGATTGTTTACTTTGCAACTTTTGATGCGTGGTGTGAATGATGTGTGGGGATAGGGCATGGTGGGAAAGAAGCTCTCCGGGGCTAAGTTATTCAGTTTGCCCCTCAATAGAACATTCGTAAAGGTAAAGATGCGCCCCCCCCCCCCCGCCTCCATTTCTTTATCTCTCGGTTGTTTTCCATTTTTCGTTCGTGCTTTCTTACTGCAGATTGAGTACTTCAGAACTCTATCGTTTTGCTAATTTAACCCAATTTTCATCCCTTTCGTATTAAACACATGCATCATTCAATATGGTAGAAGATACAGCAATCGGAAAAACACAATGAACAGGACTGTGACAAATGCTCCGCGGCTGTTGTGTGTACTGCACTACATCTGGGGGGGGTGGTGGGGGGGGGGGGGGGGGGGGGGGGGGCTCTATTAGAATCATGGCCTTTATCATGAACTGCTATTAATTATTCAGTCAAAGATAATTAGCTGAAAAGTTAATAAAAAATACAGCTTAATATAATGCTTGGCAAGAAGGCAAGTGTAATATGCGTGAGAGCTGAGAAATGTAGTGGGGCGGGACATCTTAACTGTTCATTGTTATGTTGAGTCTTTCGTGTTATTCCTGTTCAGTGTTCTTACACTTGATTATTTACTATATTATGTTTACTCACGCATATCTTACTCACCACCCCCACCACCCCCGGCCCCCACCACACTACACAAACACACACTTTTTACATATCTCTCCTTCAGTCTCACTGTCTCCCTTTCCCCTTTCCTAATGGGTTTCCATTTAAACGTACGGTTTAGTTCTTCAGATATGCCCTTTAGTCCCCTTCGATTTTGGGTTAGGAACAAAATGACCTCTCTCTCTCTGGTCTCTGTCTCTCTCCTCTCTCGTCTCAATCATGCGCTCCTCTATACTCTCTCTCTCTCTCTCTTCTCTCTCTCTCTCCTCTCGTCTCTCTTCTCGTCTCTCTCTCTCTCCTCTCTCCTGTATATATCTCTCCCTTTCCCTTCTCTCCTCTCTCATTCTCATCTCTCTCTCTGTCTCTGTCTCTCTCTCTCTCTCTCTCTCTCTCTCTCTCGCTCTCTCCTCGCTCTCTCTCTCTCTCTCTCTTCTCCTCTTCTCCTCTCTCTCTCTCTCAAATCTCTCTTTCTCTCTGTGTGTCTATTTATCTCTCGGTCTCTTCTCTCTGTCTTTTCTCCTCCCTCTCCCTTTCCTTCTCTCTCTCTCTCGCTCTCTCTCTCCTCTCTCTCTCTCGTCTCTCTGCTTCTCTCTCTCTCTCTCCTCTCTCTCTCTCTCTCTTCTCTTCCCCCTTCTCTCTCCTTCTTCCCTTCAACTTGCAAAAGTTAACCCTTAATCGTTTTAATTAACCTTTATCGTTCAGTTCCCTTCGGCCTAAAGCTCTGTTAGTCTGTCCACTGTCTCACTATTATTCATCTCACATTAAAGCTCTGTTAGTCCTGTCACTATCTCCACTATAAGTTGATTCAGGATCTTTCACCTAAAGCTCCTGTTAGTCTTTCACTATCTCACCAATAGTTGATTCAGTCTTCCATACAGCTCTGTTAGTCTTTCACTATCTCACCAGAGTTGATCAGTCCTCACCTAAAGCTCTGTTATCTGTCACTCTATCTCACTAAGTTGATTCAGTCCTTCACCTAAGCTCTGTTAGTCTTTCACTATCTCACTATATTTGATTCATCTTCACCTAAGGCTCTGTTAGTTCTTTCACACTATCTCACCATAGTTGATTCAGTCTTCACCTAAAGCTCTGTTATCTTTTCCTATCTCACTTAGTTTGATTCAGATCTTCACCTAAGCTCGGTAGTCTTTCACTATCTCACATTAGTTGATTCAGTCTTCACCCTTAAGCTGTGTTTAGTCTGTCACTATCTCACTATAGTTGATTCAGTCTTCACCTTAAGCTCTGTTAGTCCTTTCACTATCTCACAGTTGATTCGTCCTTCACCTTAAGCTCTGTAGTCTGTCACTATTGTCTCCTTATAGTTGATTCAGGTCTTCACCTAAAGCTCTGTTAGTCTTTCACTATCTCACTATAGTTGATTCAGTCTTCACCTTAAGCTGTGTTAGTCTGTCACTATCTCACTATAGTTGATTCAGTCTTCACCTTAAGCTCTGTTAGTCTGTCACTATCTCACTATAGTTGATTCAGTCTTCACCTAGAGCTCTGTTAGTTTTTCACTATTGATTCAGTCTTCACCTAAAGCTCTGTTAGTCTTCAGTTTTCACCTTAAAACTCTGTTAGTTTTTCACTATTGATTCAGTCTTCACCTAATGCTCTGTTAGTTTTTGACTATTGATGCAGTCTTTTAGTTTTTCACTATAGTTGATTCAGTCTTCACCTAAAGCTCTGTTAGTTTGTCACTATCTCACTACAGTTGATTCAGTCTTCACCTAAAGCTCTGTTAGTCTTCAGTTTTCACCTAAAACTCTGTTAATCTGTCACTATTGATTCAGTCTTCACCTAAAGCTCTGTTAGTCTTTCACTATTGATTCAGTTTTCACCTAAAACTCTGTTAATCTGTCACTATTGGTTCAGTCTTCACCTGAAGCTCTGTTAGTCTTTCACTATTGGTTCAGTCTTCACCTAAAGCTCTGTTAGTCTTTCACTATCTCACCATAGTTGATTCAGTCTTCACCTTAAAGCTCTGTTAGTCTTTCACTATTGGTTCAGTCTTCACCTAAAGCTCTGTTAGTTTTTCACTATTGGTTCAGTCTTCACATAAAGCTCTGTTAGTCTTTCACTATTGATTCAGTCACCAAATGGCCTAAAGCAAACAACTGCCTCTAAATTGAAATTAGGTGTAAGCAGAGACATCAGGGCACAGCCTGTGAGTGTGTGAGCATTGTTGCGTTCAAATGGGAGCCTGCACGTGCATGCATGCCTGCGCGCGCAGAGAGCGAGAGAGAGGGAGGGGTGGCGGGGGGAGAAATGAGGGGTGAGAAAGAGTCGAGAGAGAGAGAGAGAGAGAGAGAAGAAGAGATGATGGATGAGAGAGCTAGAGAGAGAAGGGACGGAGGTGGAGGGAGGGGGGCGAGAGAGAGAGGGGAGAGAGAGCGGAGAGAGAGAGAGAGAGAGAGAGAGAGAGAGAGAGAGAGGGAGAGAGAGTGAGATGGAGAGAGAGCGTGAGACAGACACCGTAGAGAGACACAGAGAGAAAGAAGGAAGAGAGAGAGATGAGCGAGAGAAGAGAGGGGGAGAGAGAGAGAGGGGGGAAGAGGAGCGGAGAGAGAAGGAGAGGGGGGGGGAGAGTGAGGGGGGGGGGGGGGGGGAGTGGGAGAGGGTCGGGGGGGGGGGGGGGGAGGGAGAGGGGAAATAACGGTGAGCCGGGAGGGATGGGGAGGGGGTGCTGAAAAAGGGGGCGGGGACAGTGAGCGGAGCGAGAGAGAGGGAGAGGAGGGAGAGAAGGGAAGAGAATGAAATAGAGAGCCGGAGAGAGAGAAGGATGAGGGGGGGGGGGGGGGGAGGGAGAGGGGGGGTATAGGTGAGGGGGTGAGAGAGAGAGAGAGAAGATGAAGGAGAGAGAGACGAGGGACCCGATGAGAGGGAGAGGGAGAAAGGGGAGAGAGAGAGGAGAGAGGAGAGAGGGAGGAGATGGACGTAGAGAGGGAGAGGAGGAGATGAGGATGAGGAGTCTGGAGAGGGGGAGAGGGTTCGAGGCTGAGAGGAGAAGAGGGGGTTGAGAGAAAGACCTAAATACGAGCTAGGGGGGAGACAGAGAGGAGCTTCCAATTCGTATGTTTCTGAGAGGGACGAGAGATGCCAGATTAGGAGACAAACCACCACACCACACACCCAAACACAAGTAACCACCCACACAACCACTTCAAAACACAAACACAACACCCCCCCCCACCAACCACCCCACAATACAGGTACAAGGGACCCCAAGACCACCACCCACAACCACACCCAGGACACGCAACACGACAACCCGTGAGCGCGCACAAAAACCAACACCAACACAACCCCCCCACAACAACACACAAAACACATACAGACCACCCACCCACACACACACCACCAACCCCCACACCCCACCCACCACCACACACATACACACACACACAACCCCCCCACCCCCCCCACACAAACACAACACACATACACACAAACACACCACACACACCACACCACACACACCACACACACACACACACACACACAACACCACACCACACACACCACACACACACATACACAACACACACACCACACTCACACACACACACACACACAACACACAACAACAACCCAAACAACCAACACACACAAACACCACACACACACACACAACACCAAACACCCCAACCCCCCCAAAAACACCCCACACAATCACCACAACCACACACACACACCACCAACACACACACACACACAACCAACACACACTACACACACACACACATGCGCACGCACACACATCACACACACACACTCACCAACAACACACACCACACACACACACACAACAACAACAACAACACACACACACCCCCCCCCCCCTCCTCACCCACACACAACACATACACAACACACACACACACACACACACACACAACACACCACACACACACACTACACACACACACACTCCACACACACACACACACACACAGCACACACAACACACACACACACACGCTATTATGTAATTATAGTTTTAGAGGCCCGTTGGGGCGTCAGGAACAATTGTTCTGCTGACATTTACTGTGCTCCCTTTTCATTGGACTGATGTCAGTTCTATGTTAACAAACTAACTGCTAGTACCTTAACCCTTTCACACAGACCAGCTATCTTTCCAGCCAACACTTTCCATTAAAACCCTTTCACCGTCAATGTCGCATTTTTGTAGCACACATGGCTTAACAACCATGTCACTAAAAGGCAATCAGATCAGGGCCTGTTATCCCAAGACCCTATTTTATTAATTTTATGAGTAGGGGATTAGGCCTAATGTTATGCGCTCACGAAGGACCATTCCCAATATGAAGATACATTTTTTTTATCTCTACCAAGTGGTGTGTAATTGTTTAATGGGGGTGGGGGGGGGGGGGGGGCTGAAAAATTGGCAGGGCAGCCTAAAGGGTTAAATGTACCTGGATAGAGAACAATTTAAAAAACAAAAAAAAATCCATATGCAGTACGTTGTGGATTCTTCTGTGACATATATAAAATAAGGTCTAACTTTTTACTTTACTTTCCAAAACTAAGACAATAGGGTCTTTGGATAATAGACCCCAATTTGATGTCTTTTAGTGACATAGGTGTTAAATCACTGTGGTGCTAAAATGAGACTTTGGTGAGTGAAAAGGTTAACAGACACACTGACGCACCACGATTAAGTCCCCTTAGGTTGTTGTGTTTTTATGGGTAAGCTGTGACCCACATACAAATATCCCCAACTTCAAATTGAGGGCATGGCCTCTTAATCTTTTAATGGAACCCCCCCCCCCCTCCCACGTCACGTGTCACATTCCCTCTTCTGCTAGGAAGATTTACTAAGATTTCGTACCAGCTGTAAGAGGGAAAACACGTGAAAACCGTGATTTTGACACATGGCGTGGTGGGTCTTTAAATTAATGTTTCGTTTTCAATTTTTTTTTTTTGGGGACATTTGTATGGGAGTCAAAAACCTGGTCAAAAAACAAGATTTCTTACCAGCTATAAGAGGTGAACCCCGTGATTTTGACACGTGACCTAGTGGGTCTTTAGCATCGCACATTACAATGTTCTGCTGACATTTAATTTACTCCCTTTTCATTCGTTTTATGTCAGCTCTATGTGAACAAACGCAGTACTTTAACCCTTTCACCGCAAAAGTCGCATTTTAGCACCACAGTGATTTAACACCTATGTCACTAAAAGGCATCAAATTGGGGTCTATTATCCAAAGACCCTATTGTCTTAGTTTTGGGAAGTAAGGATAGAAGTTTTTTATATATGTCACAGTGATTAAACATCCTTGACTGCCACCAACGTATCACGACTGGACCTGATGACTGACTTTGCTCGGTGATGACATCATTTCAGATGTAAGTTTAATGCAGAGTCACTCAGATGAAGAGGAATAACCATGATATGCTGAGTTTTGTTCCATAACCCCACTAAGGGGCGAGTCAGGAGGGAGTCAAGAGAGTTATATCCCTAGACCATTTTGCCAGATTGGCTCTATCAGTTGTCTTTTTCGTATAGCATGATTTGCCCAATTGATTTTTTCTTTAATTTCTCTGGCAGTCAAAGGGGGGGGGTTAACACCTTATGTCACCTAAAATCCCTAAAAGGCATCAAATTGGGGTCTATTATCCAAAGACCCTATTGTCTTAGTTTTGGGAAGTAAGGATATAAATTTTATAATATGTCACAGTGTGTTGATTTAACACCTATGTAGTGTGTACTAAAAGGCATTACTGAAATAGGGATGGGGTCTATTATCCAAAGAAGACCCTATTGTCTTAGCGGGTTTGGGAAGTAAAAGGATAGACATTAATTTATATTGTCACGTGGACTGTGATTGTTTAACACCTATGTCACTAAAAGGCATCAAATTGGGGTCTATTATCCAAAGACTCTATTGTCTTAGTTTTGGGAAGTAAGGATATAAATTTTATATATGTCACAGTGATTTAACACCCATGTCACTATAAAAGGAAAAAAGGCATCAAATTGGGGTCTATTATCCAAAGACCCTATTGTCTTAGTTTTTGGGAAGTAAGGATAGACTAGACATAAATGTATTTTCATATATGTCAGTGATTTGTAATGTTAACACCTATGTCACTAAAAAGGCAGCAAATTGGGATCCTATTATCCAAAGACTCTATTGTCTTAGTTTTGGGAAGTAAGGATATAAATTTTTTTATATGTCACAGTGATTTAACACCTATGTCACTAAAAGACATCAAATTGGGTCAGTCTATTAGCCAAAGACCCTATTGTCCTCCTAGTTTTTTGGGAAGTAAGGAATAGAAATTGTA
>JAGGCT020004143.1:27500-29886 GCA_017654935.2 Phymorhynchus buccinoides
CCCTCCTTATAGCTGGTAAGAAATCTTATTTTGACCAGGTTTGACTCCCAGTGCAAAACGTCCCCCATAAACATTGAAAACGAGACATCACTTTATAAAGAGCAGCCTCGATCGTGGTATATGGGGGAACTTGTATGTGGGTCACACCTACCCAGAAAAAAAGAAACAAGGGAGTTAATCTTACTGAGTCAGTGGGTCTATAAGAAATTTAACCAATACGCGGAGAGAGAAGAGTTGGGGAAAGGGAGGAGGAGGGGGGATACTGTACTGGCCACTGCAACGACCACCTTTTTGCAACAGTGAATGCCCTTGGTCTGGAAGATGCTTGAGTACTGACCAAACAAGGACATAACTCTCGCCAATAACCCTATTTTAGTAACTGGCCACTGAAATGGGCTGCCTTTTTTTTGCAAGAGTGAATGCCCTTTTTGGATACTGACCAACAAGGGCTTAACTCTTTGCCGTCCAAGGGCGTTAATAACCCTAGTTGCAGTGGCCAATGGGCATGATCAGTGAAAAAGCGCGGGAGAGGGAGTGGGGGGGAGAGGGGGGCGTGAGTGGGGTGGAGAGCATGGGGGAGTTTGGGGATTTAATGTTGACAGGGTTTTGCGTGTCTCATCAAATGTCAAATCACGTCACATGCAGGTTTTGCCCAAAGGGAAAGGAGTGGTTTGAAACTCGCACGCACTGCACGCACGCACGCATGCACACGCACAGCACATACACGCGCCACACACAGAGTAAGAGAGAGAGACAGAAAGAGAGAGACAGACAGACATAGAGACAGAGAGACTGAGAGCCAGAGAGAGAGAGAAACAGAGACAGAGACACAGAGAGAGAGAGAGAGAGAGAGAGAGAGAGAGAGAGAGAGAGATTCCTGAGAGAGAGAGAGAGAGAGAGATTATAGAAAGAGAGAGACAGACAGACAGAGAGAGAGAGACAGCCAGAGACAGACAAACAGACAGAGACAGACACTATCAGACAGACAGAGACACACAGAGTACACATACTAAAAATACGCCAGCACACACACACACAGACAGACACACACACACACAGACACACACTTGCACACCTAGGGCTCATTTTCCTTACTTAAAAGAACACGCATGCATACACATATGTACACACCCACACCCAACCACAAGCACACATATACACGCGCGCGCATACAACCAGAAACACACACACACACACACTTCCAAACACACATACACACACATATACACACGCACGACGCACACACGCACCGTTGGACGTGTGCCATGCATATCCACACACGCCGCGGCCGCAAGCACTAGTTCCCGGTCTACGCCAATCTGCATGTACGCACACATGCTAACCACCACACACCCACCACAAACACACACACACACTCAAGCTATTATCACGACTTGTAGGATACACCAACTATCACAAGTCCAATCACAGCACACACACACACCTACACACACACAAATAGACACACACACCGTCTACTTCACGTAAGTGGACCAGACCATTTAACTGAAGTGAAAGACAAACACACCTTTCCACATCAAACACTACACGCACACACACACACACACACAAACACAACACACACAAACACACACACACCTACTTCTACCCCGACAATCAGACACACAGTCATAATATCTAACGAGAACGTGGATAGACGTGAGTAAATGAAAGACACACACACAACTCACATAGGCTCATCGCTCACACACACACACACACACACGACTAACACACCACCACGAATACACATTCGCGCTCCGGAGAGACACAGGCACTGAGCCGATCACAAAGACAGCACACACCAACACACACAAACACACATGACGATTATCACATGAAGTGCACAGACCCCGTCATGAAAGCTACAACACACACAACTTACACACACACACGACACATTACACACAAACACACACACGACACAAACAGGTGACACACATAATCACGCCAACACATGTCGGCACACAACAAACGCGGATATAGCATCACATCGATTTACATCTTGTTAAAGTTCCGCAGTGTGAGAAATCACAATGGTGAGGGAGACAGTGTGGGGTGGGGTAGGTTGGTTTGGGAAAGGGAGGGAGGTATGAAGTCTTTGGGTCTACATCCTGTTGAGGGCAGCAAAATCACCATATCAAAGAACTTGTGTTATTAGGTAGAGGTAATTAACAGCTGTTGATTATGATGAAAGCATAGATCAAGTTACTACACATACATACACTTACACACGCGTGGGGGTTATGGATACGTACAGTAGGCCTACACATAGGAAGTATACTCTACATGCCAATCACTCATGAGCGAGAATGGGTACAGAGGAGAGAGAGAGAGAGGGAGAGAGAGAGACAGTGAGAGGGAGAGAGAGGCAGGCAGAGAGAGA
>JAGGCT020004143.1:30386-115386 GCA_017654935.2 Phymorhynchus buccinoides
CTAAAATGTATACCTTCTCACACGCCCCCCAAATCCTCCTCTTCTTCAACACGATCAGCAGCGAACGAAAAGCGATCTTGCCCCCCTTCGGCACCGCACACCTCTTATTTCCCCCCTTTCCACCCCCCTCTCCCTCTTCCCTCCCCCCCCCCCCCCCCCCCCCACTCTTTGTCTTCCTCTCTTCTTCTCTGTATTTTTTCCTCTTCCTCCTCCCGGCCGGCCGTTGCCTCAGCCTTCCTTCCCCCCTTCCCCGTTTACGATTCCCCCCTCTCACACAGTGCACCAAACATGAGATGAAACTCCGTTAAAATCTGGTGAATGGTTAAGATTACAACAGATTTGCATGTTCAGCTTTGTTAAGATTTTTATTCCTTTGTGTTCCCAGGCCATATATTTACAATGGGTAAAAAAATATGGAGTGTCCAGTCTTCAGTTCTGATTTCCTCTATGATTTGATTGATTGATTTAATTTAAGCAATTACTCCCACTATCCTCAGCCAACAGATCTGAGTTTGGAAGCGCGCAATGAAGAAGTGTGTAACTGAAAAGAAGATTTCCCAGAACACAGGGCCACACAGCAGTTTTCGGCCGCATCTGGCTTCATAAAGTTTGTCCCACTCTAGCCACTTACCTTCCTCTTTTCCTGCCTGCTTCTCATCTGAGCCAGCACCACTGCTGTTCTAATTTTAAACTTGATACCTATGCCAACCAGAGAGAGAGAGACAGACTGTTATCTCGTATCCAGCCAGTAAGGGAGAGGAGAGAGGTAAACTAAAAGGCAGAAGGGCCTTGAAGGCAGCAGGAGAAAAAAAAAGATAGGTCTATTTTTGGCCGGCTCACTGCTGCTGAAATTGGAAAGCTTAGGGCCTAGGCAGTGAATCTGGGGTCTAACTTTCTGATGCTGAGAATGTGCGCTTGGGCGGGCAGATCAGAAGCTCTTTGGGAATAGAACATTTAATTTATGCTTGCAAATTGTTTGGTAATGCATACTTAGGCTATTATAAGTAGTAAGTTCATAGTCATAGTAGTGGTGGTGGTAGTAGTCACATGCAGTTGTTGTGCTGATTGTTGTGTATTTCTGTTATGTCATGGATTTTTGTTTCATTGTTTTTATTCCATTTCTATTATAGTAAAGCTGTGTTCATTGTGATTTGTTTTGAGGGGAGGGCAGTCTCCTGCCTTTCATGTGATGTGCACCACTGACCATGGTGGGTTATTGAGTGGAGCCCACACATTAACTTACCGGATCAATGCTTTTGACTACCGGAACACAATGGCAGGGTCTTCACGACCCCCTACTCAGCAAAGAGAAAAATTCGAGGTGGTGGATCCCTGTCCGGATGGCGGGGGGTTCTCCCACGACCCCTACTTGGCAAAGAGGCACCATGGTTATCCCTCCCCCCCCGGTTCGGATGGCGGTGTCTCCCATGACCCCTATCAATGCACTGCAGTGCCTCTAAAGTAGGGGGTCGTGGAGGACCTGTCATCAGGACAGGTATAATAAAATTACGCGTCATATTACGTCATATATTTTATACACATTAGAATAACACACTTTAAGCCATTTACGTTTTTGACAAGTCAGAGATTGCCTAAATAGTTTTTAGAGAGATAAACATGTTTGTGTTGTCATAGGGGTCGTGGGCGACCCCCGAAAGTCCGGTAAAGGTTAAATGGCCTTTCTCTCCTTATCGGTTTTTATCATTGGTGACATTAGCCTGAGTGGGCCAACAGTAAAAGTGACAGTGAGAGCTGAAGGATAAAGATGTTCGGCAGTAATGGAAAAATCATTGTCACAGCTTAGTGTACAGCTTAAACTGTCAATTTTCAAACTAAGAGGCATTGCTCTGGCTCTTTTTAGTGCTGCAGCCTGGGGATGGTTGGCCTTTGGGGGACCTTCTCCAATCCTGCTGTCCTAAAGTCCTCTTGCTGAGCGGGAGGTGGGGAATGTACTCTGGCAAGGCTTCTACACTATAAAACATATTCCAGCCCAGCCTCTGGAATAGCAGCTGGCCATCCTTTGCTATCTGGAAGTCATAATGGACACGACTGACTGGCTCACACTTGTATGAAGTGGAATGCCTTGTACTTGGTTGTTGTCATTGTGTGTCTTCAGGTGTGTGAAGGTATCAGGCTGGTTTCAGAAGACCTCACGATTGTGTGTTGTCTTTTGTCAGAGGTATTTACCGTAGATATGACAAGATACACGTTATGTTCATGATCTGCCTCATTCTGTGTTTCTCTATTTCTCTGTGGATCTTTATTTAGGGGTTTGAGAATGGACCAGTTGAAAGTTTTTTTTTATATTTTTTTATAAAAGGGGTAATTTTTGTCATTCTGATAGTTATGTGGGGATGTTCCTTTTTTAAAATTTGAGCTCAATAAAACCAGCAAACTTTAAGTTGGTTTGGTGAATACACTGAGTGGATGTTGTTTTGTTTGTGTCAAAGTCACTCCTGTGTTGTGCACTTAAATTACACACACACACACATACATACTCTCTCTTTCTTCTCCCTCCCTCCCTCTTCTTCTATACCCAGGTTAATCAAAGAAAGTACTCACAAACTCAAAGTGGCACAAAAGCTCTCTATTGGAGATTTTTCATGCAATAAAACGTTCAAAGAAACAAACATTATAGATACAAAAAACTTACTTTCACAAATTACAGTGTGAACCTCCCTTATAAGACCTGCAAACATCATCCAAAAGAGGTCTTAGAAGGGGGGGGGGGGGGGGGGGGGAAAGGGGGGGGGTCTTGTAAAGGGAGGGGTCTATAAAGGGAGGGGTCTTATAAGGGAGGGTCTTAAGGGAGTTAATTTTAATACTTACAAAGAAGGGCAATGTCTCAGAGAAGTAGGTCTTATAATGGGAGGTCCTTATGGAGGTAATTTTAATTATTACAAAGAAGGGCAATGTCTCAGAGAAGTAGGTCTTCTGTGGGAAGTCTTATAATGGGAGGTCTTATTAAGGGAGGTTCCACTGTTAAGCATCATCCTGCTCATAATTTAAAAAAAACCATCACATACACAATACTTACTTTCAACCATATAAGCATTCATCAACTTTGCATTCTGCTGCCAGGTAAGCATGAATCAAGATAGGCACACCAAATGGCAAGGCATACATACAAATGATAATATTTGAAGAATATGCAAAGACAAATAAACATAAGCTCTCAAAATTCACTTGCTCTTATCAACACACTGGACAGTTCTCGTTCCAAAATGACAACAATTTGTATTGACATTCCAACACACATAGTCCTCTGTTCCAACATGATCACAATTTGTTATTGACATTCCAACAACATAGTCCTCTGTTTCCAACTGATCAAAAACAAAATTTGTATTGACATTTCCAACACCCCACAGTCCTCTGTTTCCACATGAGAGAACAATTTGTATTGACATTTCCAACACACATAGTCCTCTGTTCCACATGATCAACAATTTGTATGACATTCCAACACACCACAGTCCTCTTTTCTAACATGATCAAACAATTTGTAATGACATTCCAACACACATAGTGCCCTGTTTCCAAACATGCATCAACCAATTGTATTGCATTCCAACACACAAAGTCCCCTGTTTCAACATGGTCACAATTTGTCATTGACATTCCAACACACATAGTCCCCTGTTTTCCAACATGGTCAACATTTGTATTGACCATTCCAACGAACACATAGTCCTCTGTTCCAACAGGATATTAACAATTTGTATTAAACATTTCCAACCACACATAGGCCTCTGTTCCAAACATGACGTCAACAATTTGTATTGACATACCAACACATAATTAAATTATGGTCCCCTGTTTCCAACATGATCAACAATTTGTATTGACATTCCAACACACCATGATGGTCCCCTGTTCCAACATGTATCAAGAATTTATATGACATTACAACACAACATAGTCCCTGATACCTGGTCTTCTCTTCTTCTTCAGCTTTAAGGCCAACACAACCGCGATGACAAACACCACTTAACATAGGGGAGGACCCAAAATAAATAAAAGTTATGATTTTTCCTTTACACTCCGCCAAGGAGGTCTGTTTGTGTTGTGGTTGGCCATGTTGATCCCCCAGTGACAAACACAACAACAAAAAAGTTAGTGAACAGATTGTGAGGACATTTTGAGCAGGGTAGGCTATTGGAAAAATTGTCCCCCCCCCCAAACTGATTTTAAATTGTTTCAACAATTTAATTTCTATTCTATAATAACAGCAAACAAAAAATATTTTAAAAAGAGGAGCATTCTACAGCACACAATGATTGGAGGACGAAGGCTTTAGTTTCTTGAAGGTGGACTGTTGAACATGGTTATGTTATAAAGAGATATTTTGTTATCTAAAATTTCTTCCTTTTTCAAATGGCGTAAAGATAAGGGCTGTCAACCGATTGGATACAGAGATTTCATCATAACATTTTCTGCCGACTGGAGTCCCCCAGTCCTAACAAACAAAACTGTCAAAACGATGATGCAGTTGTGAAACGAAAAGAAGAAGAAGAGAAGAACATCAGAGCTCAGTGTGTGTGTATTAAAAAGTACGGCTACAGTACACCCCGTTTATTAGTAAACTCTGGTTATAAGCAATTTCGGTTACAGTAAAGGAAAGCACTGGTTCCCGGCCAAAAGGTCTACTGTTTTATTCACTAAATAGTCCTCGGATAATAGTAGCAACCGGGTTATAATTTAAAAAAATGCTATAGTAAGAGTCACTTTTGGTTACCCACAGGACGGCGCCTCGGTGTCATAAAAAAAATGTGTCCTCTTCCTGACTTTGTAAATACGGTCACCCACAATGTATGCGTCACAGTCTCACCACTCCCTCCACCACCCAGAGTAGCAATGGGTTATAAATAAAATAATAAAAATAAAACTCCTTAGTATAGTAATTTGTGGTTTCCTCCTCGGTTACAATAAAACAAAATTGTCCTCTTTGTGACCTTTGTAAATACGTCATCAATGGGATACGTCAGTCCACTACTCCTCTACTCTCTCTCTCACCCCTCTGTCTTTGTCTTTCTTTCTCTCCTCACTCCTCTCTCTCCTCTCTTTCTCTGCTTTTACAAAATTATGTTTAAAGTTGAACCTTTATTATTTAAACTGGAGATAAAAGAGATTGTGATAAATTTTGGTTAAACAACATTGTTTTGATTTACACTGCGAGATGGCGCTGGGGTTAGAAATGGGCGATACAGTTGATCAGCTTGGCACGAAACAGTGACTATTCGCCACAATTTATTTCATGAACACTCATTATAAACAAACTAAACATTACATTGGCTGTACGAGGTTTGTTAACCCGTCTACCCCAGCGCCCTCGCATGGCAGAAAAGGCGAACTAAGTCGGACCATTTGCACACCATCTTCATTGCACTCATTACATACAATTGAGAACTGTCCGGTCATTGGCTGCAATAAATTGGATCTGTTTTACTGCAGGCCTCACACAGAGGAAAAGGCGCGCTAAGTCGACCAATGAGATACACTCTCATTACTAGTGGAAAAAATGAATGGACAAAAATATATAAGCATATGAAATGCGATAATTTATTGCAGGCATGTAATCTATTATTAGGCATAATGTCTGTTGGAATAATGTCCAGTAGGCAATAAATGTCCGGTGAGCATGGTGGACCATATGCAAATGTCCCGTAAAGGACGAAGAGCCGTAGGCGAAATGTCCGCAGGCAAACTGTGCGGTCACAGGGTGTGTGTGTGGCGCGCACGTACGTGCATGTCATGCACGAATAGATTCAAAAGGCCATTCTGGAAGTTAGAGGTTGTACATATATGCTTTTACAGCTAGTTTTGTTTTGACAGGGAAAATATAAGATGATAACCAATCACCTTTTTGGACCCAAACCATACGAGGCAAGGGTGGGAGGGTTTATATCAGTATTACGTTAGCTTTGACTTGAAAACGTCCTCGGATAAGATAAAAACATCATCAAAACTTTACCATATCCGAACACATCAATTTATTAAAAAAACTGTTATAGTAAAGGAAAATCCTTGCTCCCTTGGACTTTACTATAAGCGGGGTGTACTGTAGTACCTTGAAGGCTGAAAATGAGTGAAGGTATTTGCAGCACACATGGATGGAGTCCATGACAGCTGTGTCTTCTTTATGCTCAGCTGAAGAGGCCAGCATCCTCAACAATCTGATGACAATAAGATGGCACAGCCATGTACACTGTACTCCCAGCATCCTCAACAATCTGATGACAACAAGATGGCAAAGCCATGTACAATGTACTCCCAGCATCCTCAACAATCTGATGACAACAAGATGGCACAGCCATGTACACTGTACTCCCTGTTCAACACAAAGAACAAAACGAAAGAATCAAAACAAGGGAGAAAACTCCTGCTGGGTCAGCCTGTAATGCATTGATTTCCTTTGGTTGTTCTCAACATATTTTTCAATTAAAAAAAAGGTGAAGATGTGCCACCCCCTGTACATTTCTCGGTTAATTGTATTTTTTCCGTTATTGCCTTTCTTACCATACATACCGCTGTTATTTTAGGAACATTTTCACCAAATTATCTTTTTGGAATACCAACCATAACCCTAACCCTAGCCCTAAGCCTAACCTTACCCCCACCCTATAAGACGGAAAAACTCAACGAACCACAACTGTGACAACTCGCGGTGCACTGCAGTACAAAGTGGGGGTTTAGGGTTAGGTTTTATGGCTCTGGTTTTTGGGTTAGGGTTAGTATTCGAAAGAGGGAATTAGCTGAAAATGTTCCTAAAATACAGCTTCATGTTTGGTAAGAAAGGCAAAAACGGAAAAATGGAATTTAACCGAGAAATGCAGGGGGGGTGGCACATCTTTACCTTTTACCCAAAAAAATTCAAGGAGGGCATTTGCATGACTTAGTAAATTTGGATAAAACTGACATCACAGACCTCAACATCAGGACACCGGGGACAATTCTGACACTTTACATTCTGATCGATTCAACGTCTATTCCTTCTAATAAGAAATAACATAACTAAAGAAAAACAGAGTCACACTTTGAATGTTTATGTTCTGATTGATTCCGTATTTATTCATTGTTATAGGAAATAACAAAACAGAAGGAAAACAGTCACACAGAGAATGTTTGCATTCTGATCGATTCTGTATCTATTCCTTGTTATAAGAAGAAGAGAAAAAACAACAACTGAAAAACATAAGTCACAAAGAGAATGTTTACATTCTGACCAATTCCACATCTGTTCTTTGTTATAAAAAAAACAACAGCAGAGAATGTTGACTATGCGTTGTCATTTGGTGAACCCGACATACAGAGCATAATCATCAGCCATCAGGGAAACAGGGTGGCTGAGCGGATTCCACCAAGTTCTAACATGATTGGTTCAATGGTTCAGTCACTCAAAGGCATCACATTCAGCACATGCACAAACCAACACAACAAGACAGACAGAGAAACACACTGACCCCAGTTCCCATTCCAATGACTCCCATTTTCATAAAATGAGACTGAAAATTGTTCCCTGCACAAAGAATTGGTCACACTGGAAGAGAGTTCACATGATCCACTCTGATGGAATTAGTCTGGTGTTTGAATTGTAACAGTGTTACCGGTGTTTCCTCTTAATGTGCATCTTTAGGCTATGTGACTGGATAAAGGCATAAGAACAGTGAGGACAGCTGTGAGGCTTCTGTCCAGTGTGAGTCGGACGATGTTGTGCTAGATGAGTGGATCTGGCAAAGCCTTTCCCACAGTCTGGACACACATGTTTTTTTTCACCTGTGTGAGTCCGACGATGTTGTGCTAGAGTACTGCTAGTGGTGAAACTATGACCACAGTTTGAACACACAAAGGGCTTTTCACCTGTGTGAGTCCTCTTGTGCGTCGTTAAATCCTTGCGGTGATAGAAAGCTGCCCCACAGACATCACAGAGATTGGGTTTGCGTCCTTCATGGACTGACTTTATGTGGGCCTGTAAAGCATGTGACCACGTAAAAGCAGAGTCACAGCGCAGACACTTGAAAGGCCTCTCCCCTGTGTGGATTCTCTTGTGTTCTGTCAGGTGCCGTGCCAGAGTAAAACTCTTACCACACACATCACACACAAAACACTTCACGCCGCAATTATTTAATTTGTGTTTCTCCAGCCAGCCAATTCTAAAGAAAGATTTCTTGCAAACATCACACACATGCTTCTTGTCATTCCTCTTCTTTCTATCTTTCTCACCAGCAACATTTTTATACACTTTCCTTGTTTTCCTTATTCTGTTGCCATGGCTATGGACCTCCTTATCTACGTCTGTGTTGCTACAGTTACCAGCATCACATCTGTCAGGTGTGGAGGACCCAGGTAACACAGTGTGCATTTTCTCTCCATGAACTGATGCCTTGTGGAGTTCCAGACTGCTGACCAGCACAAAGGCAGCAGAACAATGCTGACACACACGGCCTCTTTTCAGAGACAGCAGTGACCCAGAAGTGTTGTCAGACATGGGCTGTACTGTGCTGTAGACAGCTGGGGGCTGATCTGGTGAGTCTTCCTCTGGTTCCAGCTTCTGTGAAAACAGAAATGTACAATACAAACATCCTTTCACAAAGGAGATTTCCATTCAGTCATCATATTCGCAGGTTTTCAGTCAAGAAAAAGACTGTCCAAACACTATCACTTCATACACATACAATTTTGGGGAAGTTTCTGACGAAAATGTCAAACCTAAACTTCCCTGAACTTGATTCAGTCTGCCGAAGTCAGGCAACGTTATCGTCATGGCGTCGGTCCTCACAGCGACAACCGGGAGGGTTCGGAGCCGGGCCCTCAACCTCAAACGGGCCCACCCAAACGACTGGTGCCTCTGTGGACCTGATGGTCAAGGGAAAGCAGAGTAGAGCTACTGACCAGCCAGTCTACCATGCTCTACGACACCATAGCTGGCTAGGCAGAGTGGAGCTACAGGCATAGCTCTGGGGCAGCTGCACCAACCTAGAAGACTGTGGGGTTCATCCTGGCGACCAACTTAGAAGTCTGACGCTGCCACTTGCATCGTCCGCAGAAGAAGAAAAGCCTTGCCTCAGGAACATCCCCACTCTCTTGGCCAAAGGGACTATAATTAAAGGACAGCTGGCATTGGGGAAGATCCCAAATGGCTAACTAATCTTTTTGGCTGCAGCACAAAGAGTCAGTCAGGGCCAATGCCCCATGGTTATTGTGACCCTTGACTAAGTTGTTCCATCATTCTCTATTGCCTGCTATAAAGTGAATATAGTAAGCAAAAAATGTCACTGCATAACAACAGCAAACAACAACAATGTCAACACACACACATACACACACACACACACATCCCTGGGGTCGCACTAGTGTTTTTGAAAACGCGTTTTGCTTACAAAAAAATGCGTAAGGGAAACAAAAAATCGCGTCAAAGAACAAAATGATAAATCTAAGCTAAAAACAATGAAAACAAGACTAGCAACAAAAACATGCATTTTTATTCACTAACCAGTCATTTTCGGCAATCACGGCGATCCTCAAAGTCGACACGAGCCCTGTTACCACCCCAATGCGCTTACAGTGATTTTCCCGCCACACTGCACTGTGCCTACGTCACAGCAGTACTGAAAGCAGTGGCACTTTTCTATACTCTGTTCCAATGTTTGGTGTAGCAGAACCACTATACGTGTAGAGACCGTAGGACTTCTAAAGTCTGAATCACCATCTAGACTCAGATGCGATTTTGATCAGACGTCATTTTGCGTACGGATTACGCATAAACACCGTAAAAATGCGTTAGCGATTTTTTAAAACGCATCAAATACGCAAGAAACATGTGTTAGAGCGACCCCTCACACACACACACACACACACATTCTTAGTATCTGTGAAAACACAGATGGTGACAGTACTCACATTACGTTCAGTCCTGTCCCATGAAACACCTGCAACAGACAATCTTCAACTGTTCATTCTGGACATCCAAATGTTATCATTTTCTTTATAAATATAGGCCTGTATTTTCCCATGAGATGATTTGGTCATTCTTAATGCCTCAGATGCTCCTGTTGGTTCACATTTAAAAAGAGCTGAAGCTGTCATTGCTTTAAAAAAAAAGAAAAAGAGAAGGCAAACACAAGACTGGTTTCCACTCTGGTAGCTAGAACTAGAAGAGTTAACTCTTCCAGCACCATGTACTTGCGCCGTTGCATCTCAACTGACAAGAGGATAGTAACTATGTTTTTCAAGTGCGCATGCTGGTCGCAGCCATGAAAACTACATCTTGTAAAGTTCCTATGCTTGCTACTTGTATCCCAGATAAGGTGTATAGCGATGCTAAAAATGGATATTCGAAAATAATGTGTTGAACTGATGATAGTGGGTGATCACAAGCGCATTCAACATCTTTAGAAAATTTTGTCTTTTTTTTTTTTATCTCCATGCAATGTAATCAACTTTTGTAAATCAAGCTCGACAAAGATATTGAACATGACAATATATTCAGATTTTGAAGTGTATTTGGACATTACATCACCACTTCCCTCCCCTCCCCCAAATGCAAAGACATGCGGCGCCAATGACCCTGCCAAGTGTTTGTATACTTTCAGAGCCTAGTGTCAGTGATATTTCTGACAACCCAAATTTGACGGGATACGCGCTGACGCGTAGAGGACAAACTGCAATGGAATACACGCCGGCGAGTAGGGAAGTGAAACTATCTGACATACACCTCGACGACGTAAGGGGGGTGTAGCTATTTTTAAACATTCTGCACACGTTACGGATACGTCTGGCCCTCTCAGCTTAGGCAGTGTTGGACAGTGTCAAATCATGGGTTCAAGCAACGCATGAGCACTTGACAAACATAGTTACGGTACTCCTCTTGTCAGTTGAGATGCAAAGGCACAAGTACATGGTGCTGGAGAGAGTAAAACTCTTCTAGTTCTAGCTACCAGAGTGGAAACCAGTCTTGTGTTTGCCTTTCTTTTCTTTTTTTTAAAGCAATGACAGCTTCAGCTCTTTTTAAATGTGAATCAACAGAAGCATCTGAAACATTAAGAATGACCAAAATCATCCTCATGATTCTTGTAGCCTCTAACCACACAATTTAAACTCAGGTTCTCCCAGGTTCTGTCCACTTTGATGGCACTGAGATCAAGCTATCAGCATCTGAAAGAAAAGGCAAACACAAGACTGGTTTCCACTCTGGTAGCTAGAACTAGAAGAGTTAACTCTTCCAGCACCATGTACTTGCGCCGTTGCATATCAACCGACAAGAGGAGAGTAACTACTGGTTTTTGCGGGTACACATGCGTTGCTTTAACAGGAAAAATCACTGACACTAAGCTCTCGAAATTAGACAAACACTTTCGGCTAGGCGTCATTGGCAGCGCATGTCTTTAGCATTTTGGGGGAGGGAAGATTGATGTAATGCGACAATACACTTCACAATCTGAAATATTGTCATGTTCAAGATCTTTGTCTAGCCTGATTTACAAAATTCAATTAAATTCATGGAAGACCAAATTTTCTAAAGATGTAGAATGCGCTTGTGGTCACCCAATATCACAGTATCAGTTCAACACATTCTTTTCGAATGTCCATTTTTAACATCGCTATACACCTTGTCTGGGATACAAGTAGCAAACATAGGAACTTTACAAGATGTAGTTTACAGCCATGAAATGATCAAAATAGCTTCTGTCATATCCAGCTCTGGAATTGCAAGATTACTATAATTGATACGTTAGTTAATATTAATTTTCTTTTCTTTGCCCCTCATCCTTTTGTTTTTGTTTTGTTTTGTTTTTTCCTCCCTCACGGACATACTCTCTCAGTCTCTCTCTCACACACACACACACACACACACACACACACACATACAAAACACACACACAACACACTTCTCCCCTCGTTTTAATTCAATATTTGTTTACATGTATGTCTTTTTTGTTTTTGCTTAATTAATTTATTTATTTAAGTCTAATATCACCATTGTTGTGAACAGACTTTAAATTAAATCAATCAAAAATCAAAAACTTAAATCAGTTTAACTATTTCTAAAAAAACAAAAAACAATTTCTAACATGACAAAACATGCACAGCTGAATCTCAGTATTGTGATAATCCTGCAGATTGGCCCAAACTATACATAATCACAAACATTTTCTATACGGATGACTCTTTTAGTATTAAATAGGAAGAGAAGAGACTGAGTAAAACTGTCCACACACCACATAACCACACACATACACACACACACACTTTTCCATATCAAGCCATGACGTCTGTTAATAGTATTAAAAGTGCCACTGACCTGAACTCTGCTTCTCTGTAGTCCACTGAAGTGCTGAGTCATCAGAATAATCCAATTCTGTTTTGACATTGACCTCCGACATCTCTACTTCATCAGTGGATGCCATTTTGTCACAGCGTCTGAAATCACACAACATATAGATAACTAAGATACTCATTTTCTTATGCTAGAATATTATCCTGTTTTTGTTTTAGGTTATTTTTTTCTGTTAGTCCAACACTCGAAGTTGAATGCCAATTCAATTCTAGTTTCTTCACCTTTTCCCACTTTGCTCGCTGACAATAGTTTTAAAGCTTAACTGTGTTATCATGGGACGGTATTCATGTCGACATAGCATGAGACTTAGCATGATGCTAACTTAGAAGCTCTTCCCAAAAGTCCTATTAAATCCTATAGGACCTTGGAAGAGCTTCTAAGTTAGCATCATGCTAAGTCTCATGCTATCTCGACATGAATACCGTCCCTGGTCTTCAGAGACTCTCCAGCGGCCTACTTACTTTAACAAAAATAAAATGTCTTTTTATTCCCTAGGGCTGTGTGTATTCTACCCGAGGCTGTTACATCAACCTCCCTCCTCTTCCTCAACCCCAAAACCACCTTTGCCTTTTACCCTCATCTATCTGTCAAAAACCTGGGTGTCACTATCGATTCCAACCTTACAATGAAAACATGTGAACAATGTCTGCAAAATAGCCTATCTACAGATTCATAAGATAAGTTCCATTCGCCACCTCCTTACCACTCAGGCAACACAAACTCTCGTCTGTTCTCTCATCTTGTCTAGGCTAGACTATTGTAACTCTCTGTTATTTGGTTGCCCGCAGTCCTCAATCCAGAAACTTCAGAACGCAGCTGCAAGATTGATCTTCAAAGCAAAAAAGACACAGCATATCAACACCCCCCCCCACTATTTCACACTCTTCACTGGCTTCCAATTTCTTTTTTCTTTTCTTTTTTCCGCTGTCCCATCTTCTGGGCCGTACAGTGGCGTTGCTCCCACGCCGCTCGTTCCGAATCCCAATTCGCAGATACACCCGGGTTTGTTCAAGTCGCAAGGAGGGGGGGGGGGGGGGGGGGAGGGGGGAGGGAGGGGGAGGGAGGGGGCGAGAGAGATTAATACATGTATTTTGCATTAAAGTCTCACTTATTTTTAATGTTTATATTCATCGATACTTGCCTTCATGTTGATTATTCTTGGCTTGTCTTTAATGTGTATGTTTATCTGTATGTTAGTGTTTAGGCCTTTGTTCAGCGCTTTGAGCACCCTGCAAAGGGAGTTAAGCGCTCTATAAATAACCATTAATATTATTAATATTATTATTATTACCCTTCAATGTACCTCCACTGCCCACCTGTGTATGAACTGATCATCTGGGCAGCCAATAGGACTACTTTTAATGGGCCTGTCTTTATTCTTGGAACCCTCCCTCACCTTCCCCAAATGTGACCGGATCCCACAAAAGTATAACAAAGTGCTATTTTTTAAATTTATTTTGAGTTCTTGGTATTTCTGAAAACTAGATTGAAAATGCTTTCAAATGATGCAAGTTTCGGCAAAGGTAAAGATGTCCCCCCCCCCCCCCCCTGCATTTCTCGGTTAATTCCATTTTTCCGTTTTTGACTTTCTTACCAAACATAAAGCTCTATTTAATTAACCTCTTCAGCTAATTATCTTTTTGGAATAATAAATCGCAGTCATGATAAAGGCCATTATGTAATTGGACCCCCCCCCCCCCCCCCTATAAGACGGAAAAACGCAATGAACCACGACTGTGACAAATGCTGCGGTGTACTGCACTACATAGGGGGGGGTCCTATTAGATAATGGCCTTTATTATGACTGCAATTAATTATTGAACAAAGATAATTAGCTTCATGTTTGGTAAGAAAGGCAAAAAAAAACGGAAAAATGGAATTAACCGAGAAATGTAGGGGGGGGTGGCACATCTTGACCTTTACCCAAGTTTCATCCATGTGAGTCAAGTATATATAGCTCTTTGAATGCAGATTTACTAAAATCAGCTGTTTTGAGAAAATGGCAGCGAAAGTTTGACGACTTTAAATCAGAAAACTTCCCTAGCAACTGACTTCTGATCTCTTCTTCTTGCATAGCATCCTCCATCAACAATTTGATGATTATGACGCTTACGACATGGGGGGTTTCCAACTAATCAGGATCTTGTATGAAGGACTTGCTGCCCGGATGATCAGCTCAATGCGGGATTGAATGGGGGGGGGGGGGGGGGGGGGGGGGCCTGGACAGGGGGTATCTCCTAGTGCTTCACACCATTAAAAACCTTCCCCAAATGTTAATGCTCTACAATCATCAAAATGACGATGCAAAATTCTAAAAGTATCTCTCACACACACACAACATTCCCTGCTAATAATCCTTCCACACCACCACCCCATTCAAAAAAAGGTTAAACCTATTTCACACATTCTCTTACCTCAAGCTCAGAGAGAAATCCTCCTGGCCTGGCTCCTGATCCCCAGACACAGAACCAGCTTGAACTGCAGTAGTGTCCTCAGTCCATGTCTCAGTTTTCACTGGGTGAGATGGAGAAGTAGCTTCAGCAGCACGACACATAGCGATGCAGATCTCCAGACTCAGATCAGCTTCTTGCAACAGTTGCTTTCTGGTAGAGCTGTCTTTGATGCCTAAGACAATTCTGTCTCTCAAAAGACTGTCTTTCAAGCAATCACAGAAATTACAGGTCGAAGCAAGAGAGCGCAGAGCAGTAATGTAATCTTCAATGCTCTCATCTGACTTTTGATCTCGTTTGTTGAACACATATCTTTGAAAAGTTTCGCTGGTCCTTCCAAAGAAATGGTTGTCAAATGCAGTGATGATGTTGTCGACAAAGTCATCTGCTGGAAGCTGCATTCTGTTGTACAAGGCCAATCCTTCTTTGCCCAGTGTGTGGAAAAACAAAGCTCTTTTGCATGCCTCTTCTTGATCACTCAGTCTTGTATCGATGCAGTAATTGCTCCACATCTGCTTAAACAATTCCCATCCCTCTCCACCCTTCTTCACATCTAAAGGTGGGGGCGGTTTTACATCATGGGTCACACCAACTTGAAGTGTGTTGGGGTGAGGTTGTACGTGCGCCATTTTGTCCCTGTTGATGCACAAACGAAGATCAGCGTCAGAAGAGCAGTACTGTAGATCGTTAGTTTGAACAAAGGGTAATAACATGCGAAAATGACGTAACTTCTTACAGTTCCAGTACTGCAAAGTTCTGCAAGCACACTACCTCACGGCACCGCCATTTTTGTTTCGGTGTACAATGCATCTATCAGCCGCTCTGATTGGATAGCAGGCTATTTTAAAACCTCTCTGGTTGGGTAGTATTTTTAGGCTACGGTGGCCATTTTTATTGTTGACGGAAGTTCGTTTAAAAATAGTACACCACGTGGGCAGCTGCTTTCTGAAACAAAATTGAGACTGTTTTCGACAATAGTTTCAGCTGGACATTAAAGACAATATTAAAGGAAATTATAAGAAGAAGACAGCCGATGTAACAGCTATATATACAAAAAGGGAACTAAAACAGACCCAGGAAACTGTAGACCAGTCAGCTTTGTCGCATGAAAATAGGTAGCTCGTAAAAAAAAAAAGCTCGCTACTATGAGAGTCTGTATTTGCGACAACCACAAATTTCACTTTTTCTTTACTTGAACCATTTAACTAACCCTAACCCTAACCCTATCCCTAACCCTAGAAAAAAGTGAAATTAGTGGTTCATGCTCAATGTCGCAAATACACACTGTCATAGGTAGCGAGCTACTTATTTTTACGAGCTACCTATTTTCATGCGACAAGCTTGACGTGTATAGTGTGCACATTGTTAGAGCAATTTGTAAGGGACTCTATCGTGAAACATATGACAGATTTTAAATTACATTCAGATTGCCAACATGGTTTTAGAAGTGGTCGTTGTTGTATGACACAACTAGTTGAGGTTATGGATGATTTCACTAAACTTATAGAAGATAAAGACGCCTTCGACATAGTCTACTTAGACTTTCAAAAAGCCTTTGAAACTGTCCCTCACCAAAGACTTGAGCAAAATGTCATCATGGGTACAGGCTTTTTTAACAGGCAGAAAACAGACAGTATGGGTGGGAGATAAACTATCATCAAATACTGACATACTATGATACTGAGTGGTATACCACAAGGAAGAATTTTAGGCCCAATTTTATTCACTATCTTTTATCAATGACTTGCCAGATCAAGTACAAAGCGTATGCAAAGTGTTCGCTGATGATACTAACATTTATAATTCTTCTAATAAATCAGATGTGTTGCAAAATGATATAAACAAACTTATTGACTGGTCAGAAAAATGGAAACTGTATTTTAATGCTAATAAGTGTAAAGTAATGCATTTGGGGTTAAATAATCCACTAAGAGAATATGAAATATATCATGGCACAGATAAACACTTGTGTAGAAGAAAAGGACTTGGGAGTTATATTTGATCCTAAATTGAAATTTGATAGACATATTACAACAGCTGTAAAGAAAGCTAACGTATAGTTAGGATTAATCAAGAGAACTTTTACAGGGGACTAAATAATAATGTATTCCTTAACCTTTAAAAGTTTGGTTAGACCACATCTGGAGTATGGGAACCAAATTTGGAATCCATATCTAAAACAGCAATCAGTTTCAATTGAGCGTGTACAGAGGAGAGCTACTAAATTAATAACATTTCTTAAAAATCTTGATTATAGTGAAAGGCTACGCAAATTTGATTTACTATCTTTGAAATACAGAAGACTTCGTGGTGACCTAATCAATGTTGATAAAATTCCTAACGGTCCTGACAATACTAACAAAAGCTTGTCCCAGATCTCAAAATGTTCAAAAGACTAGAAATCATGTACAGACTAACAGTAGAATTAACATCAGTAGACACTTCTTTTAGTAACAGAGTAACTATTGGAATGCACTTCCTGCTCAAACAAAACTTGCACCTGATACTAACAAATTTAAAAAAACTCCTGGACAAAGACCCAAACCTTAGTAAATTAAAATACCAGTATCACTGATAGTCTACTTAAACTGCCACAGCTGTGCCAACTGAATTAAAAATTAAAAAAATCCCAATCAAGAGAAAGGACGCTTAAGAGGCTGCAAGGTCTAGTCATCCTATCTGACCTGACCTGATCTGACCAGACCGGATGTAATAGTGAAATGTCCTGGTATGAAAATGTGCCAACACCAACACACATTCTCCTTATCACCGTCTCTCCCTTTTCCTTACACCCCCCCCCTCTTTTCCCCCCCCCCCCTCTCTCTCTCTCTCTCAACTACCCATTCCCCTATTCTCCTTATCCCTCTACTTCATCTATGCATATTAACTCCTGCTGTGATGCCTGATGCAGGAACGCATGTGGGGGTGCCTGGGAACTAACCTTTCACTTGCCAACGTCGCATGATTTTGCACCACAATGATTTAACACCCATGTCATTAAAACCCTTGAAATCAGGGTGTATTATTAAATTATATTGTGTTCCTAAATATGGGCAGTAAGGATTGACCTATTCTAAATGTGTCACAAAGAAATCCAACAATATTGCAGAAGAAATCTTTTCTGCAAGCCAAGGTAAGTTTAATGGAAATTTTTGGCTGAAAGATGGCTGGCGGTTGAAAGGGTTAAACCCAGTCAGCCAGTCCACACAGGCCAGTCCCCCACCACATTCCAGAACAGATGAGGACACTCACTCCGCAGCACTACTTACTTCCTGCCTGCAAAACAAACTACAGGAAGTTTTATTTCTTCCTGAGGACTTTGAGTGTAACTGACACTGCTTTTACCTTAGATGGTTCTTCTTCTTCTTCTCTTTAGGGCCCACGGTCAGTTATGTTGACCATTCTGGCTCCTTTGGGGAAAAAGACTGAAAAATGAGTAAGCTGGTTTGTTCTTTACTGAGGACATGCCTGCTTAACTAATATTGAAGGGACAGAGAAGATGGATGGGAAGCTGAGGGGCGCTTGATGGATTATTGTTGGCCCTGCACCACTGACGCACAGGGGGCGTCAGCAGTGAAGGTGTCGAGGGTGTCCTGCCGCAGGTCGTTCCACTCCCTGATGGTCCTTGGGAGAAAGGTTGCAGCAGAATCTTCAACGTGATGAAGTTGGCTGCCTAAGGCGAAGAAGAAGAAGAAGAATTTGACTGATATTTGGTGCGGCACTGGGTGCGTTGGAACTGGAGATGGTGTCCACGTCGTTGCTGATGTGGAAGTGGTACCAGCTTAACTGGCTTTGTATTTAGGCCGGGACAGTGGACAGCGCCGGTGCTGATTTTGTACAGCATGGAGAGCCTGGTCTTCTGCCGTCTGCTCTCCAGCATTTCCCAACCTAGCTTATCCAGCAGCATGCTGCTCACACTAGACATTGGCTTATACCGATTCAGCACAAAGCGAGCTGCCCTTCGCTGGACCGCTTCCAGCTTGCCAATGCTCTCCTCTGTGTATGGATCCCAGATGGCGCACGGATCCCAGACGGCACACGCATATTCAAGCAAGGGACGCACAAAGGATTTGTAAGCCTGTTCCTTGATACTGCTGCTGCTGATCTTCAGATTGCGTGTTAGGAATCCCAGGGTCTTGTTGGCCTTGGCACTGATGTTGTTGACGTGCGAGTCCCAGGTGATCTCGCTGTTGATACTGACCCCAAGATACTTGACCTCCCTCACATCGTCAAGGGTATGTCCATGCAGAACTGAAAGGGGCTCCTGCTCCTGGTGACTTGGATAGCCTGGCACTTGGCAGGATGAAACTCCATGCTCCAGCTCTTCTCCCAGACCGCAAGGCAGCGGAGGTCATCTTGTAGCTGGTCCTGGTCTTGGATGGAGGAGATCATCCTGTAGGCCGCGGTGTCATCTGCAAACAGTCTTGCAGTTGAGGTCACGTCATGATTTCCCCAGGGATCAGTGCTAGGACCATGTTTGTTCCTGGCCTATATTAATGACTTGCCAGACCGACTTAAAAATTAAAAAAAGCAAGAAAAAAACAAGGACACGTGGACGTTGTCCCCTGATGGGCATTCCCCGATTGAACTTGCGTTCTCTCTCTCTCTCTCTCTCTGATTTCATTTTTAGTTTTTTGGACAAGGGCCCCAAAAAATCACAGTGTCGCCTGCATTTTGCTATGTTTGCTGTTTTCTTGTTTGTCTATGTCGATAAAGGCGCATTCGCCGAAATATACCGTAGTTTTGTTTTAAAAAGCGGTTTGTTTTTGTCTCTTGTAAATAAAAGAATGTTACTTTACACTCGTTGTGTGCTTGTGTTTTAATAGGTCCTACCTACCTACCCTATTTTTTTTGGCCATGTTACCTTAACCACAACTTTTGTTTTTGGGAAAAAAAATTTAAAGGTCAAAATGAACATCAAGTAATTTAAAGTAAACAACCCAAAGAAAAAAACCTTTCTCTTTCTCCACAAAATTGTAATCTCTTCACTCCCAGATCCTTGAGATCGCAGGGTGGTGTTGAAAACTCTAGTTCGAAAAGTTCAGCTAAGATAGCTGAACCACCTAAGCAAGTGATGTTTTCCTTTCCTACATACGGATGAATGTCCCGGAAAACACCCACGAACGTGTAAGATGCTTTGAAACTATGAAAGTGCTAATCACCCTCGTATTTTCAGAAATATGAGCGCATGGCTCCATTGAAATGGCAAACTACGCCAATTTGCTACGACACATGGACGTTCAGTGCAATAGAGTTATGTCCCCTGATGGGCATTCCCCGATTGAACTTACGTCTCTCTCTCACTTTTTTTTTTTTTTTGACAAGGAAAAAAAAAATCATAGCGTTGGCCGAAAAAAATAGGGTAGGTTGGGATACCTTAACCACAACTACTTTGGGAGGGGGCCTAACTTTCTTCCTTTTTCAAAATGGCGTAAAGATAAGGCGATGTGAACCGATTGGATACAGAGATCATCATCACATTTTTCTGCCTGACTGGAGTCCCCCAGTCCTAACAACAGAACTGTCAAAATGATCATGGAGGTTGTGAAATGAAAAAAAAATATATCAGAGCTCAGTTGTTGGAAAAGAAAAAAAACTAGTACCTCGAAGGCTGAAAATGAGTGAAGGTATTTGGAGCACACATGGAGTCCATGACAGCTGTGTCACACAGACAGAGAATGTTTGCATTCTGATCAATTCCGTATCTATTCCTTGTTATAGGGGGGGGGGGAAAAAAAAAAAAAGAACAACAGCAAGGGGGCAAAAAAAAAAAAAAAAAAACAGTCACAAAGAAATGGTTTACGTTCTTCTCCTGACCAAATTCCAACATCTGTTCCTGGTTGGTATTAAACATTTTATTCCTTCTTAATACATTTACAAATAACATTCATATATATGTATATTTCAACATTCATGTTGAATAATAAAAAGTGATTACCTGTAAATAAAGATGAATAAAACAGAAAAAAGTTTGTCTTGCCTTTTTTCTTAATAGTATGCATAAAGAAGTTTAAAAAAAACCAAATTATACATTCACACACAATATTACACCTACATAAAATTGTCCAGACACACATCCACACAAGCCTAAACAACAAAGAGGAGAAAAAGGAAAAGAAAGATAGGGAAAATAAAAGTGAAAGAGTGAAAATTGTAGAGAAAGAAAGAAGAGAGCGAAAGAGAGCAGGGGAGGAAGAAAAGCATATGGAGTACACTGTGCACTACTAGTTAACAAAGTGGTTGTACAGGTCCTTGTTATAAAAACAACAACCCCAGAGAATGTTTACATGGGATTGTCATTTGGTGAACCCGACATACAGAGCATAATCATCAGCCATCAGGAAACATGGTGGCTGATCGGATACTGCCAAGTTCTAACATGATTGGTTCAGTGGTTCAGTCACTCAAAGGCATTGGCGCAGTTGTACCAAGTTCTACTATGATTGGTTCAGTCACTCAAAGGCATCATACATTCTGCCAAGTTCTACTATGATTGGTTCAGTGGTTCAGTCACTCAAAGGCATCACACATTCTGCCAAGTTCTACTATGATCGGTTCAATGGTTCAGTCACTCAAAGGCATCATACATTCTGCCAAGTACTAACATGATTGGTTCAGTGGTTCAGTCACTCAAAGGCATCAAACATTCTGCCAAGTTCTACCATGATTGGTTCAGTGGTTCAGTCACTCAAAGGCATCACACATTCTGCCAAGTACTAACATGATTGGTTCAGTGGTTCAGTCACTCAAAGGCATCATACATTTTGTCAAGTTCTACTATGATTGGTTCAGTGGTTCAGTCACTCAAAGGCATCAAACATTCTGCCAAGTTCTACTATGATTGGTTCAGTGGTTCAGTCACTCAAAGGCATCATACATTCTGCCAAGTTCTACCATGATTGGTTCAGTGGTTCAGTCACTCAAAGGCATCATACATTCTGCCAAGTTCTACCATGATTGGTTCAGTGGTTTAGTCACTCAAAGGCATCATACATTCTGCCAAGTTCTACCATGATTGGTTCAGTGGTTTAGTCACTCAAAGGCATCAAACATTCTGCCAAGTTCTATTATGATTGGTTCATTGGTTTAGTCACTCAAAGGCATCACACATTCTGCCAAGTTCTAACATGATTGGTTCAGTGGTTCAGTGACTCAAAGACATCATACATTCTGCCAAGTTCTATGATCGGTTCAATGGTTCAGTGACTCAAACGCATTACATTATGTACACGCACAAACCAACACAACCAGACAGACAGACAGAGAAACACACTGGCCCATGTTCCCATTCCAATGACTCCCATTTTCATAAAACTAGACTATAACAAGAGGCAAAGCCTTCAAGGCTCACTCGGGGGGGGGGGGGGGGGGTGGGGGGGGGTCAAGTACAAGATTTGTCAACAATAATTATGACTTTGAGATTGATGGTCGTAAACATGAGGGAGGGATGCTTAATTACAAGATTACCAACAAAAAATGACTTTGCATAGGCATTGTGAGAAAAAGTAAATCACACATTATTTTATTTTCTTCTTTTCAAAACACAGAACAAATCGTAAAATTTAAGTTATAGTATTGAGTTTCTTTCTTAAGTTCACAAACTTATACCTTGGACACAAAAAAAGTGTTATTAAAACAAACTATATATATATACATAAGATGAAAGTTTAACGGTTTGTTTGTTTCTTTCTTCACTTATTGATCCGTTTGGGAGATTTAGGGTCGTAGACATGAGGGGTGGTGGTGGTGTTTAAGTACAAGATTGCCAAACACATAACGACTTTGAGATTGAGGGTAGTAACCATCATGGGGGTGTTTGAAGTACAAGAAGTCGCCAACAAAATAATAATGACTTTGAGCTTGAGGGTCGAACACTTTGAGGGGGGGTGACTAAAGTACAAGATTGCCCAATAATAAAATGACTTTGAGATGGATGACCCTGCTAGGTTTCATAGTAAAATGAGGGGGGTGTTCAAAAAGTACAAATGAAAAACTATCGTTAAAACTAAAAAATTGTTGGATACAACTAAAAAATAAAAAAGTGCCTTTGTCGAGAATCGAACACAGAACCATTGGCATAATTGACAGACATTCTACTAATGAGCTATCAAGGCTTTCAGTGTTGATGAGTTCTTTAACTCAAGTTGCCTGTTGAATACTCTCCAACTCACTAAATCTGCACTGTTAATTAGTTTCAGTGTTGTTTTAAGCATCATTTACTTTTTTCAATCATTATTGTGTGAAAGCTTGCAATAAACATCTGTGTATTGAAAGTTTGATACCAAGTACGCTTTCTATTTCCCGAGAAAATGCCAACGTTAAAGTTTGGAGATTATACCAAGGACGCATACACACACACACACAACCGAACAACTATCATACCATAGACTCACCTTGTGTTAACACGAGTGAGCCACAATTTGTACCCTGCACAAAGAATTGGTCACACTGGAAAGAGTTCACATGATCCACTCTGATGGAATTAGTCTGCTTTTCGTATTGTAACAGTGTTACCGGTGTTTACTCTTAATGTGCATCTTTAAGCTCTGTGACTGGGTAAAGGCTGAAGGACAGTGAGGACAGCTGTGAGGTTTCTGTCCAGAGTGAGTCAGACGATGTTGTGTAAGATGAGTGGATCTGGCAAAGCCTTTCCCACAGTCTGGACACACATGTTTTTTTTCACCTGTGTGGGTCAGACGATGCTGTGCTAGAGTACTGCTAGTTGGTAAAACCTTTCCCACAGTCTGAACACACAAAGGGCTTTTCACCTGTGTGAGTCCTCTTGTGCGTCATTAAATCCTTGCTGTGATAGAAAGCTGCCCCACAGACATCACAGAGATTGGGGGTTTGTGTCCCTTCATGGACTGACTTTATGTGGACCTGTAAAGCAAATGACCACCTAAAAGCAGAGTCACAGCACAGACACTTGAAAGGCCTCTCCTCTGTGTGGATTATCTTGTGTTGTGTCAGGTGATGAGCCAGAGTAAAACTCCTACCGCAAACATCACACACTAAAGACTTCATGCCGCAATTAATTAATTTGTGTCTCTCCAGCCAGCCAATTCTAAGGAAAGATTTCTTGCAAACATCACACACATGCTTCTTCTCACTCCTCTTCTTTGTATCTTTCTCACCAGCAACATTTTCATAAACTTTCCTTGTTTTCCTTATTCTGTTGCCATGGCTGTGGACCTCCTTATCTACGTCTGTGTTGCTACAGTTACCAGCATCACATCTGTCAGGTGTGGAGGACCCAGGTAACACGGTGTGCATTTTCTCTCCATGAACCGATGCCTTGTGGAGTTCCAGACTGCTGACCAGCACAAAGGCAGAAGAACAAAGGTAGCACTCATGACTTGTGTTCAGAGACAGCAGTGACCCAGAAGTGTTGTCAGACATGGGCTGTACTGTGCTGTAGACAGCTGGGGGCTGATCTGGTGAGTCTTCCTCTGGTTCCAGCTTCTGTGAAAACAGAAATGTACAATACAAACATCCTTTCACAAAGGAGATTTCCATTCAGTCATCATATTCGCAGGTTTTCATTCAAGAAAGACTGTTCAAACACTATCACTTCATACACATGTTTCTGAAAAAACCGTCAAACCTAAACTTCCCTGAACTTGATTCAGCCTGCCGAAGTCGAAGTCAGAGTCAGAGTGTATCAGCTACAGCCCAGACTGGAGATACATGAGGACACACACGTATCATCGATTTATGGATATGCCTCGGACAACATTATCGTCATGGCGTTGTTCCTCAAAACGAAAACTTGGGGGGAGCGGAGCCTGGCCCTCAACCTCAAAAGGGCCCACCCAAGCGACTGTTGCCTCTGGGGAAAGCAGAGTAGAGCTACTGACCAGCCAATCTACCATACTCTACGACGCCATAGCTGGCCCGGCGGAGTGGAGCTACAGGTACAGCTCTGGGGCAGCTGCACCGACCTAGAGAAGACTGTGGGGTTCATCCTGGCGACCAACTTAGAAGTCTGACGCTGCCACTTGCATCGTCCGCAGAAGAAGAAGAAGAAAAGCCTTGCCTCAGGAACATCCCCACTCTCTTGGCCAAAGGGACTAAAGGACAGCTGGCATTGGGGAAGATCCCAAATGCCTAACTAATCTTTTTGGCTGCAGCACAAAGATTCACTCAGGACCAAGGCCCCAAGGTTATTGTGACCCTTGACTAAGTTGTTCCATCATTCTCTATTGCCTGCTATCAAGCGAATAAAGCAAGGAAACAATGTCACTGCATAACAACAGCAAACAACAACAACACCACCACCACACACACATTCTAATCTTAGTATCTGTGAAAACACAGATGGTGACGGTACTCACATTACGTTCAGTCCTGTCCCATGCAACACCTGCAACAGACAATCTTCAACTGTTCATTCTGGACATCCAATTCCAAATATTAATCATTTTCTTGAAGAAAAAAAAAAAGGCCTGTATTTTCCCATGAGATGATTTGGTCATTCTTAATGTGTCAGATGCTTCTGTTGGTTCACATTTAAAAAGAGCTGAAGCTGTCATTGCTTTAAAAAAAAAGAAAAAAGAAGGCAACTACAAGACTGGTTTCCACTCTGGTAGCTAGAACTAGAAGAGTTAACTCTTCCAGCACCATGTACTTGCGCCGTTGCATCTCAACTGACAAGAGGAGCGTAACTATGTTTTTCAAGTGCGCATGCGTTGCATGAGCAGAAAAATCACCGACATTAAGCTTTGATTGAAAGTAAACACTCTGTGATGTAACGGGCAAATGTACTTAAATCAGTTAACTATTTATAAAAACTATTTAACACATGTGAGAAAACATGTACAGTTGAACATCAGTATTGTGACAATCCTACAGATTGGCCCAATCTATCCATAATAATTTTTTTGGACTATACTGAAGACTCTTTTAGTGTTAAAAAGGAAGAGAAGAGACTGAGTAAAACAGTCCACACACCACATACACACACTTCCATATATATATATATCAAGCCATGATGTCTATTAATAGTAGTTAAAGTGCCACTGACCTGAACTCTGGTGCTCTGTAGTCCACTGAAGTGATGAGTCATCAGAATCATCCAACTCTGTGTTGAAGTTGACCTCCGACATCTCTACTTCATCAGTGGATGCCATTTGGTCACAGCGTCTGAAATCACACAACATACAGATTTAACTAAGAATTAAGATACTCATTTTTTTCTGCTAGAATATTATCCTGTTTTTGCTTTAGGTCATTTTTTCTGTTTGTCTAACACTCCATTGCCAATTCAATTCTAACTTCACCTGTTCCCACTTTCCTCGCTGGCAATTTTAAAAGTTTAACTATGTTATTATGGTCTTCAGAGACACACTGCAGTGGCCTACTTACTTTAAAAAAATAAATTATTCACTAGGGCTGTGTGTATTCCACCTGAGGCTGTTACATCAACCTCCCTCCTCTTCCTCAACCCCAAAACCACCTTTGCCTTTTACCCTCATCTACCCTTCAATGCACCTCTCCTATCCACCAGTGTATGAGCTGATCATCTGGGCAGCCAATAGGCCTACTTTTAATGGGCCTGTCTAAAGTTATTCTTGGACCCCTCACCCACCTTCCCCAAATGTTAATGCTCTACAATCATCAAAACGCTGATGCAAAATTCTAAAAGAAGTATCTCTCACCCCCCTCCCACCTTCCCTGCTATTAATCCTTCCACACCACCACCCCATTAAAAAAAAGGCTAAACCTATTCAACACATTCTCTTACCTCAAGCTCAGAGATAAATCCTGCTTCTTGCCTGGCCTCTGATCCCCAGATGATACAGAACCAGCTTGAACTGCAGTAGTGTCCTCAGTCCATGTGACAGTTATCACTGGTTGAGATGGAGAAGTAGCTTCAGCAGCACGACACATAGCGATGCAGGTCTCCAGATTCAGATCAGCTTCTTGCAATAGTCGCTTTCTGGTAGAGCCGTCTTTGATGCCTAAGACAATTCTGTCTCTCAGAAGACTGTTTTTCAAGCAATCACAGAAATTACAGGTTGAAGCAAGAGAGCGCACAGCAGTAATGTAATCTTCAATGCTCTCATCTGCCTTTTGATCTCGTTTGTTGAACACATATCTTTGATAAGTTTCGCTGGTCCTTCCAAAGAAATGGTTGTCAAATGCAGTGATGATGTTGTCGACAAAGTCATCTGCTGGAAGCTGCATTCTGTTGTACAAGGCCAATCCTTCTTTGCCCAGTGTGTGGAGAAACAAAGCTCTTTTGCACGCCTCTTCTTCATCATCCAGTCTTGTATCGATGCAGTAATTGCTCCACATCTGCTTAAACAATTTCCATTCATCTCCACCCTTCTTCACATCTAAAGGTGGAGGCGGTTTTACAAGAGTCACACCAACTTGAAGTGTGTTGGGGTGAGGTTGAATGCGTTCCATTTTGTCCCTGTTGGTGCACAAGATCAGCGTCGGAAGAGCAGTAGATCGTTAGTTTGAACGAAGGGTAATAACATGCGAAAATGACGTAACTTATTACAGTTCCAGTACTGCAAAGTTCTGCAGAAAAGTGTTTGCAAGCACACTCCCTCACGGCACCGCCATTTTTGTTTCGTTCTACAATGCATCTATCAGCCGCTCTGATTGGATAGCAGGCTATTTTAAAACCTCTCTGGTTGGGTAGTATTTTTAGGCTACAGTGGCCATTTTTGTTGTTGACGGAAGTTCGTTTAAAAATAGTACACCACGTGGGCAGCTGCTTTCTGAAACAAAATTGGGTTTCAGCTGGAAATTAAACACAATATGAAAGGAAATTATAAGAAGAAGACAGCCGATGCAACAGCTATATATACAAAAAAGGGAACTAAAAATGACCCAGGAAATTATAGACCAGTCAGCTTGACATGCATATTGTGCAAATTGTTGGAGCAATTTGTAAGGGAGTGGTATCGTAAAACATATGACAGATTTTAAATTACATTAAGATTGCCAACATTGTCTTAGAAGTGGCCGTTGTTGCATGACACAACTAGTAGAGGTTATGGATGATTTCACTAAACTTATAGAAGATAAAGAATCCTTCGACATAGTCTACTTAGACTTTCGAAAAGCCTTTGATTTTGTCACTCACCAAAGACTCTTGTTGAAATTAGGATCATATGGCATAATGGGCAACATTTTATCGTGGGTAAAGGATTTTTTAACAGGGAGAAAACAGAAAGTGCGGGTTGGAGATAAACTATCATCAGATACTGACATATTGAGTGGTATACCCCAAGGAAGCATTTTAGGACCAATGTTGTTAGCTATTTTTATGAATGACTTGCCATGTGCATGTGCAAAGTATTTGCTAATGATACTAAAATTTATAATTCTTCTAATAAATCAGGTGTGTTGCAAAATGATATAAACAAACTTATTGACTAATCAAAAAAATGGAAACTGTATTTTAATGCTAATAAGTGTAAAGTAATGCATTTGAGGTTAAATAATCCACTAAGAGAATATCAAATATCTCATGGCACAGATAAACATATATTAGACACTTGTGTAGAAGAAAAGGACTTGGGAGTTATATTTGATCCTAAATTGAAATTTGATAGACATATTACAACAGCTGTAAAGAAAGCTAATGTAATGTTAGGGTTAATCAAGAGAACTTTTACAGGACTAAATAATAATGTATTCCTTAACCTTTAAAAGTTTGGTTAGACCACATCTGGAGTATGGGGACCAAATTTGGGATCATATCTAAAACGGCAAACAGTTTCAATTGAGCGTGTACAGAGGAGAACTACTAAATTAATAACATTTCTTACAAATCTTGATTATAGTGAAAGGCTACGCAAATGTGATTTACTATCCTTGAAATACAAAAGACTTCGTGGTGACCTAATCAATGTTTATAACATTCTTAACGGTTAGTATTCTGACAATACTAACAAAAGCTTGTTCCAGATCTCAAATTTTTCAAAGACTAGAAATCATTAATTTAAAAATACTAACACAGTACAGTAGAACTAACATCAGGAGACACTTTTTCAGTAACAGAGTAACTAACTATTGGAACGCACTTCCTGCTCAAACAAAACTTGCACCTGATACTAACAAATTTAAAAACCTCCTGGACAAAGACCCAAACCTTATTAAATTAAAATACCAGTATCACTGATAGTCTACTTAAACCGCCACAGCTGTGCGAACTGAATTAAAAATTTAAAAAATCCCAATCAAGAAAAAGGACGCTTGAGAGGCTGTAAGGTCTAGTCGTCCTATCTGACCTGACCTGACCTGACGGATGTAATATCTCTCCCTTTTCCTTACACCCCACCCTCTTTCCTTCTTCTTCTCTCTTTCTCTCTCTCTCTCTCAACAACCCCTTCCCCTATTCTCCTTATCCTCTACTTCATCTATGTATATTAACTCCTGCAGGAACACATGTGGGAGTGCCTTAAACCCAGTCCACACAGGCCAGTCCCCCACCACATTCCAGATAGACGACACTCACTCCGCAGCCTACTTACTTCCTGCCTGAAAAAAACAAACTACAGGAAGTTTTATTTCTTCCTGAGGGCTTTGAGTTTAACTGACACTGCTTTTATTATTGGTTCTTCTTCTTCTCTTCAGGGCCCACGGTCAGTATGTTATGTTGACCATTCAGGCTCCTTTAGGAAAAACAGACTGAAAAATGGGGAGCCGGTCTGTTATTTACTGAGGACATGCCTGCTTAACTAATATTGAAGGGACAGAGAGGATGGATGGGAAGCTGAGGGGGGTGGAGGAGCGCTTGATGGATTATTGTTGGTCCTGCACCACTGACGCACAGGGGGCATCAGCAGTGAAAGTGTCGAGGGTGTCCTGCCGTAGGTAATTTCACTCCCTGATGGTCCTTGAGAGAAAAGTGCAGCAGAATCTTCAACGTGATGAAGTTGGCTGCCTAAGGCGAAGAAGAAGAAGAAGAATTTGACTGATATTTGGTGCAGCACTGGATGCGTTGGAACTGGAGATGGTGTCCACGCCGGAAGTGGTACCAGCTTTGTAGACCGGGACAGTGAACAGCACCGGTACTGATTTTGCACAGCATGGAGAGCCTGGTCTTCTGCCGTCTGCTCTCCAGCATTTCCCAACGTAGCTTATCCAGCATGCTGCTCATACTAGACGTCGGCCAATACCGATTCAGCACAAAGCGAGCTGCCCTTCGCTGGTCCGCTTCCAGCTTGCCAATGCTCTCCTCTGTGTATGGATCCCAGACAGCGCACGCATATTCAAGCAAGGGAAGCACAAAAGCTTTGTAAGCCCGTTCCTTGATACTGCTGCTGCTAATCTTCAGATTGCATCTTAGGAATCCCAGGATCTTGTTGGCCTTGGCACTGATGTTGTTGACGTGCGAGTCCCAGGTGATCTCGCTGTTGATACTGACCCCGAGATACTTGACCTCCCTCACATCCTCAAGGGTATGTCCATGCAGAACGTACGAGAACTGAAGGGGGCTCCTGCTCCTGGTGACTTGGATGGTCTGGCATTTGGCAGGATGAAACTCCATGCTACAGCTCTTCTCCCAGACCGCAAGGCGGTGGAGGTCATCTTGTAGCTGGTCCTGGTCTTGGATGGAGGATATCATCCTGTAGGCCGCGGTCTTGCAGTTGTGGTCACGTCATGATTTCCCCAGGGATCAGTGCTAGGACCATGTTTGTTCCTGGCCTATATTAATGACCTGCCTAAACAAAAAATCTCACAAAAAACGTTAGGACACATGGACGTTCAATGCGTTAAAGTTAAATTAGTGTCATCTGATGGGCATTCCCCGATTGAACTTGCGTCTCTCTCTCTCTTTCTCTTTCATTTTTGTTTTTTGGACAAGGCCCCCCAAAAATCATAGGGTCGGCCTTTTCCTATATTTGCTGTTTGCCGTTTTCTTGTTTGTCTATGTTGATAAAGGCGCATTCGCCGAAATATCCAGTAGTTTTGCTTTGTCTCTTGTGAATAAAATAACGTTACTTTTCACTTGTCGTGTAGTTTGTTTGTTGTTAGGTCCTATACCTACCTACCCTATTTTGGGGGGCCATGTTACCTTAACCACAACTTTTTGGGGTGATTTTTTTTAAAAGGTCAAAATTGGCAAAACGCAGTTTAAGAGCTCTCTCTCTCCCTCACTCTTACTCTTCTGGTGTGTGTGTGTGTGTGTGTGTGTGTGTGTGTGTGTGTGTGTGTGTGTGTGTGTGTGTGTGTGTGTGTGTATGTGTGTGCATGTATATACATGGTGTGTGTCATGAACATCGAGTAATTTAAAGTAAACAAACCAAAGAAATAAAACTTTCTCTTTCTCAACCAAATTGTAAGCTCTTCACTCCCAGTTCTTTATGAGCACATGGCTCCATTGAATTGAAATGGCAAATTATGCCAATTTGCAGAGACACATGGACGTTCAGTTCGATAGAGTTATGTCCCCTGATGGGCATTCCCCGACTGAACTTGGGTCTCTCTCTCTCTTTCATTTTTTTTTGACAAGGCAAAAAATAAAATCATAGGGTCGGCCGAAAAAAATAGGGTAGGTTGGGATACCTTAACCACAACTACTTTGGGAGGGGGCCTAACTTTCTTCCTTTTTCAAAACGGCGTAAAGATAAGGCGATGTGAACCGATTGGATACAGATATCATCATCACATTTTTCTGCGTGACTGGAGTCCCCCAGTCCTAACAACAGAACTGTCAAAATGATCATGGAGGTTGTGAAACGAAAAATAATAATATCAGAGCTCAGTTGTTGGAAAAGAAAAAAAAGTAGTACCTCTAAGGCTGAAAATGAGTGAAGGTATTTGGAGCACACATGGAGTCCATGACAGCTGTGTCACACAGACAGAGAATGTTTGCATTCTGATCAATTCCGTATCTATTCCTTGTTATAAGAAAAAGAGAAAAAGAACAACAGAAAAACAGTCACAAAGAAATGGTTTACATTCTGACCAATTCCACATCTGTTCCTTGTTGGTACTAAACATTTTATTCCTTCTTCATATATTTACAAATAACATTCATATATATGTATGCTTCAACATTCATGTATAATAAACAGTGATTACCTGTAAATAAAGATGAATAAAACAGAAAAAAATAGAAAAACGTTTGTCTAGCCTTTTTTCTTGTTAATAGGAAGAATAAAGAATTAAAAAAAAACAAATTATACATTCACACACAATATGACATCTACATATCCAGACACACATCCACACAAGCCTAACAATAAAGAGGAGAAAAAGGAAAAGAAAGATAGGGAAAATAAAAGTGAAAGAGTGAAAATTGTAGAGAAAGAAAGAAGAGAGCGAAAGAGAGCAGGGGAGGAAGAAAAGCATATGGAGTACACTGTGCACTACTAGTTAACAAAGTGGTTGTACAGGTCCTTGTTATAAAAAAAACCCCAGAGAATGTTTACATGGATTGACATTTGGTGAAACTGACATACAGAGCATAATCACCAGCCATCAGGAAACAGGGTGGCTGAGCGGATACTGCCAAGTTCTAACATGATTGGTTCAGTGGTTCAGTCACTCAAAGGCATTGGTCAAGTTCTAACATGATTGGTTCAATGGTTCAGTCACTCAAAGGCATCATACATTCTGCCAAGTTCTACTATGATTGGTTCAGTCACTCAAAGGCATCATACATTCTGCCAAGTTCTACTACGATTGGTTCAATGGTTCAGTCACTCAAAGGCATCATACATTCTGCCAAGTACTAACATGATTGGTTCAGTGGTTCAGTCACTCAAAGGCATCATACATTCTGTCAAGTTCTACTACGATTGGTTCAGTGGTTCAGTCACTCAAAGGCATCATACATTCTGCCAAGTACTAACATGATTGGTTCAGTGGTTCAGTCACTCAAAGGCATCATACATTTTGTCAAGTTCTACTATGATTGGTTCAGTGGTTCAGTCACTCAAAGGCATCATACATTCTGTCAAGTTCTACTATGATTGGTTCAGTGGTTTAGTCACTCAAAGGCATCATACATTCTGCCAAATTCTACTATGATCGGTTCAATGGTTCAGTCACTCAAAGGCATCACATTATGTACACGCACAAACCAACACAACCAGACAGACAGACAGGGAAACACACTGGCCCTTGTTCCAATTCCAATGACTCCCATTTTCATAAAACTAGACTATAACAAGAGGCAAAGCATTCAAGGCTCATTCAGGGTGGGTTCAAGTACAAGATTGCCAACAAATAATTAGTGACTTTGAGATTGAGGGTCGTAATCATGAGGGGTGGGATGTTTAAGTACAAGATTACAACAAATAATGACTTTGAGATTGAGGGTCATAAACATGAGGGGGGTGTTTAAAGTACAAGATTGCCAACAAAGAATGACTTTCAGATTGAGGATTGTAACCATGATGGGGGTGTTTAAAGTACAAGATCGCCAAAAAATAATGACTTTGAGATTGAGGGTCGTAAACATGAGGGGGTGTTTAAAGTACAAATGAAACTATCGTTACAACTAAAAATTGTTGGATACAACAGGGATGTACTGTACATCCCTGGATACAACAACAACAAAAAAGTGCCTTTGCCGAGAATTGAACCCGGAATCATTGGCATGAGAGACAGTGCATAGTGTTGTTTTAAGCATTTAATTATTGAAATCATTATTGTTTGAAAGCTTGCATAAACATCTATGTGTATTGACAGTTTGAACAATGTACGCCTTCTATTTCCCGAGAAAATGCCAACGTTAAAGTTTGGAGATTAGACCACGGACGCAACACACACACACACACACACAGAGACACATAACCGAACAAATATCATACCATAGACTCACCTCGTGTTAACACGAGTGAGCCACAATTTGTACCCTGCACAAAGAATTGGTCACACTGGAAGAGTTCACATGATCCACTCTGATGGAATTAGTCTGCTTTTCGTATTGTAACAGTGTTACCGGTGTTTACTCTTAATGTGCATCTTTAAGCTCTGTGACTGGGTAAAGGCTGAAGGACAGTGAGGACAGCTGTGAGGCTTCTGTCCAGTGTGAGTCAGACGATGTTGTGTAAGATGAGTGGATCTGGCAAAGCCTTTCCCACAGTCTGGACACACATGTTTTTTTTCACCTGTGTGAGTCCGACGATGCTGTGCTAGGGTACTGCAAGTGATGAAACTATGACCACAGTCTGAACACACAAAGGGCTTTTCACCTGTGTGAGTCCTCTTGTGCGTCATTAAATCCCTGCTGTGATAGAAAGCTGCCCCACAGACATCACAGAGGTTGGGTTTGCGTCCTTCATGGACTGACTTTATGTGGGCCTGTAAAGCATGTGACCACCTAAAAGCAGAGTCACAGCGCAGACACTTGAAAGGCCTCTCCCCTGTGTGGATTATCTTGTGTTGTGTCAGGTGATGAGCCAGAGTAAAACTCCTACCGCAAACATCACACACTAAAGACTTCATGCCGCAATTAATTAATTTGTGTCTCTCCAGCCAGCCAATTCTAAGGAAAGATTTCTTGCAGACATCACACACATGCTTCTCACTCCTCTTCTTTCTATCTTTCTCACCAGCAACATTTTTATAAACTTTCCTTGTTTTCCTTATTCTGTTGCCATGGCTATGGACCTCCTTGTCTACGTCTGTGTTGCTACAGTTACCAGCATCACATCTGTCAGATGTGGAGGAACTAGGTAACGCTGTGTGCATTTTCTCTCCATGAACTGATGCCTTGTGGAGTTCCAGACTGCTGACCAGCACAAAAGCAGCAGAACAAAGGTAGCACTCGTGACTTGTGTTCAGAGACAGTAGTGACCCAGAAGCGCTGTCAGAAACGGGCTGTACTGTGCTGTAGACAGCTGGGGGCTGATCTGGTGAGTCTTCCTCTGGTTCCAGCTTCTGTGAAGAAAACAGAAATGTACAATACAAACATCCTTTCACAAAGGAGATTTCCATTCAGTCATCATATTCGCAGGTTTTCATTCAAGAAAAAGACTGTTCGAACACTATCACACCATACACATAGTTTTGGGGAAGTTTCTGAGAGAAAAAACCGTTAAACCTAAACTTCCCTGAACTTGATTCAGCCTGCCGAAGTCAGAGTCAGAGTGTGTCAGCTACGGCCCAGACTGGAGATACATACGGACACACACGTATTATCAATTTATGGCAATGCGTCAGACATTATCGTCATTCCTCAAAGCGACAAATTGGGGGGAGCGGAGCCCGGCCCTCAACCTCAAAGGGGCCCACCCAAGCGACTGTTGCCTCTTGCGACTTAGATACTGAATGCGGCTTTATCGTTGTTTTCCCCCCAGAATTTTAATAAAATTCAGGGGCTATGGCTCAGACAACGGTGCGCTTTGTTGTCCGGAAAATTAACACGGCAGTTCAATTTAAAGAAACGAAAATAGGAGATGTTAGAAACGGTCTAAGGGAAGCACTACAAGAATAAGGTCTCAGGATTAACAGGAACAGGTTGCAGGAAAGTTTTACGTCCTCACAGCCGTAGCTCTTAGGGACAAGTAGTTCTTGTACTGTAGTCTTCGATGTAGCAGGTACACCTGGAAGTTGGTTCATCAACGTTGTTCTTTGGAAAGGGTCGGGTGGGAGGAGCTGGAGTAGAGTCAGTTGGAGTCTTGTCGTAGACTCGTCATAGTTGGTGTTGTTCAAACGGGCCCCCAAAAAACAAAGGGCTGTCTCCAGGGCTACAGGGCGGCCTTCTTTATGCTCTGGTGCTGCCAGTTCACAATGCAGGCATCAGCGAGTTGTTTCCCTTTTATTTCCCTTGTGCCTCATCAGGAAGGCAGAAACTGGACAGACACACTCACGAACAAAAGAGGGAGCCTTATTAGGACGGCAGACATTGGGCAGACACATTCTCGCACAGTAGAAAGAGCCTTATTAGGAAGGCAGACATTGGACAGACACACTCACGAACAGTAGATGGAGCCTCATTAGGAAGGCAGACATTGGACAGACACACTCACGAACAGTAGATGGAGCCTCATTAGGACAGCAGACATTGGACAGACACACTCACGAACAGTAGATGGAGCCTCATTAGGACGGCAGACATTGGACAGACACACTCACGAACAGTAGAGGGAGCCTTATTAGGACGGCAGACATTGGACAGACACACTCACGAACAGTAGATGGAGCCTCATTAGGACGGCAGACATTAGACAGACACACTCATGAACAAAAGCCTTGCCTCAGGAACATCCCCACTCTCTTGGTCAAAGGGACTAAAGGACAGCTGGCATTGGGGAAGATCCCAAATGCCTAACTAATCCTTTTGGCTGCAGCACAAAGAGTCAGTCAGTGCCAAGGCCCCAGGACTATTTAGACAGCCAGTGTGTGACCGTTGACTAAGTTGTTCCATCATTCTCTATTGCCTGCTATCAAGTGAATATAGCAAGCAAATAATGTCACTGCATAACAACAGCAGACAACAACAACAACAATGTTAACAAACACACACACACTTTCTTAGCACAGTGGAACCTCCCTTATAAGACCTTCAAAAATCATCCAAAATGAGGTCTTATAAGGAAGGGGACTTATAAGGGAGGTAATTTTAATACTTACAAAGAAGGGCAATGTCTCAGAGAAGTAGGTCTTATGTGGGAATACTGGGATGGAGTCTTATAATGGGAGGTCTTATAAGGGGGGTTCCACTGTATCAGTGAAAACATAGATGGTGACAGTACTCACATTACGTTCAGTCCTGTCCCATGAAACACCTGCAACAGACAATCTTCAACTGTTGATTCTGGACCTCCAAATGTTATAATCTTCTTTAAAAATAAAGGCCTGTATTTTCCCATAAGATGATTTGGTCATTCTTAATGTCTCAGATGCTTCTGTTGGTTCACATTTAACCTTTAGCATGCTGCAGGCGCATTCAGTCGCAGAGCCGATAGTCTCCCCTTTGAACTTTGAAGCAGACGGCACTCATTCCGACCTTGCCGAAACAGTAAGTCAACGCTTTCGCTTTGTTGATTTCGCTTCTCTTTTTTTTTTCAACAAAAAAACATACAAGGACAGCAAAATGCATCATCTCAAAACTTTCCTCAATCATCTCTTTATTAGTAGTCCAATAATTAAGTCTGCACACAACATACAGAGAAAATTAGAGCATTCTTAATCAAGTGGGTGTAAGTGTTTTCTACCGCCTCAAAAACAATGCAGTACTTGTCAGAATACGGAACATCAGAAAAAGTGCAGCATGCTAAAGGTTAAAAAGAGCTGAAGCTGTCATTGCTTTAAAAAAAAAGAAGGCAAACACAAGACTGGTTTCCACTCTGGCAGCTAGAACTAGAAGAGTTAACTCTTCTGGCACCATGTACTTGTGCCGTTGCATCTCAACTGACAAGAGGAGAGTAACTATGTTTTTCAAGTGCGCATGCGTTGCTTGAATGAAAATATCACTGACATTAAGCTTTGATTGAAAGTAGACAAACACTCGACAGGGTCATTGGCAGTGAATGTCTTTGCATTTTGGGCGAGTGAAGTGTGATGTACTTAAATCAGTTAACTATTTCTAAAAACTATTTATAAAATGACAAAACACGTACAGTTGAACCTCAGTATTGTGACAATCCTACAGATTGGCCCAAACTATCCATAATCACAAACATTTGCTATACTGAAGACTCTTTAGTATTATTAAATAGGAAGAGAAGAGACTGAGTAAAACTGTCCACACACCACATAACCACACACCACACACCACACACACACACACTTCCATATCAAGTCATGATGTCTGTTAATAGTACCACTGACCTGAATTATGGTGTTCTGTAGTCCACTGAAGTGCTGAGTCATCAGAATCATCCAATTCTGTGTTGAAACTGACCTCCGACATCTCTACTTCATCAGAGGATGCCGTTTGGTCACATCGTCTGAAATCACACAACATACAGAGCACTAAGATACTAAAACAAATTTATGCTAGAATATTATCCTGTTTTTGTTTTAGGTCATTTTTTCCTGTTTGTCCAACACTCCAATGCCAATTCAATGCTAGCTTCACCTTTTCCCACTTTCCGCACTGACAATTTTAAAACTAAAAGTTTAACTGTGTTATCATGATGATGGTCTTCAGAGACACACTGCAGCGGCCTACTTATTTAAAAAAAAAAAAGAAGTTATTCCCTAGGGCTGTGTGTATTCTACCTGAGGCTGTTACATCAACCTCCCTCCTCTTCCTCAACCCCAAAACCACCTTTGCCTTTTATCCTCATCTACCCTTCAATGCACCTCCCCTATCAACCTGTGTATGAGCTGATCATCTGGGCAGCCAATAGGCCTACTTTTAATGGGCCTGTCTAAAGTTATTCTTGGACCCCTCACCCACCTTCCCCAAATGTTAATGCTCTACAATCATCAAAACGCTGATGCAAAATTCTAAAAGAAGTATCTCTCACCCCCCTCCCACCTTCCCTGCTATTAATCCTTCCACACCACCACCCCATTAAAAAAAAGGCTAAACCTATTCAACACATTCTCTTACCTCAAGCTCAGAGATAAATCCTGCTTCTTGCCTGGCTCCTGATCCCCAGATGATACAGAACCAGCGTGAACTGCAGTAGTGTCCTCAGTCCATGTGACAGTTATCACTGGGTGAGATGGAGAAGTAGCTTCAATAGCGTGACACATAGCGATGCAGGTCTCCAGATTTAGATCAGCTTCTTGCAACAGCTGCTTTCTGGTAGAGCCGTCTTTGATGCCTACGACAATTCTGTCTCTCAGAAGACTGTCTTTCAAGCAATCACATAAATTACAGGTCGAAGCAAGAGAGCGCAGAGCAGTAATGTAATCTTCAATGCTCTCATCTGACTTTTGATCTCGTTTGTTGAACACATATCTTTGATAAGTTTCACTGGTCCTTCCAAAGAAATGGTTGTCAAATGCAGTGATGATGTTGTCGACAAAGTCATCTGCTGGAAGCTGCATTCTGTTGTACAAGGCCAATCCTTCTGTGCCCAGTGTGTGGAGAAACAAAGCTCTTTTGCACGCCTCTTCTTCATCATCCAGTCTTGTATCGATGCAGTAATTGCTCCACATCTGCTTAAACAATTTCCATTCCTCTCTACCCTTCTTCACATCTAAAGGTGGGGGCGGTTTTACAAGAGTCACACCAATTTGAAGCGTGTTGGGATGAGGTTGGACGTGCGCCATTTTGTCCCTGTTGATGCACAAACGAAGATCAGCGTCAGAAGAGCAGTAGATCGTTAATTTGAACGAAGGGTATAAAATGCGAAAATGAACTTGCTACAGGCTACAGTTCCAGTACTGCAAAGTTCTGTAGAAAAGTGAATCACTGTCGCAGCCTACGCTGAATTTGCTGTAAAACCCGTCGGCACAGAATAAGATATGAAATTCTGCGTATTCAAATCTACTTCTTGCTAAATTATTAAATAAAAAGCTGTAGACTACTCACACTACATTCAGCTTTGTAGCGGAACAATGTCCCTAATGCCTTTGCCTTGCTTTCTTGGTAAGAAAGTTAACTCCCTTTGGATGAACTGACATACTTCCGTAACTTCCTGTTGTTCCAGAGGTCGAATCAGTGAACGCACAGATTGATCACCAATCATCGTTTTAGGCCTGTAAGCATCATTACCTTCTTTATATTTGGGGAAAACTGTTGGTAATGTGCAAGGGGTGAAAAGGGGATCCGCGCCAGAGTGATGTTCTTTTCCTTGATTTAGGGAAAAGCTGTTCATTTTCAGATTTTGCTGGAACTTAAGTGGAATACCTCGGGCTCAAGGCGTCAAGGGAGCATTCTTGGCCCAGTTCTCTTTACAATTTTTATAAATGACTTACCTGAAGAAATAAAAAGCTATTGTAAAATTTTTGCAGATGATACGAAAATGTATAATATAACGAAAAATCACGATGTATTACAAAAATACTTAGATTCATTGGTTAGGTGGTCAGAAACATGGAGTCTGTTTTTTAATGCTTCAAAATGTAAAAGCATGCATTTGGGAAAAAGTAATCCACGCAAAGACTACAAAATGCATAACAATGGTGTAGAAAGCGTCATTATGAAATGCTCTGAGGAAAAGGAATTGTGAGTGATATTTGATGATAAACTGAAATTTGATGAACACATTCACAGTGCTGTAAGTAAAGCTAATCAGAAAATTGGTATAATTAAACGAACGTTTTCTTTCTTGGACAAGGACACTTTTTTATGCTTGTACAAAGGTTTAGTAAGACCTCATTTATAATATGGACATTGTATTTGGTATCCAGGTTTAAAGAGACAGTCAGCTTTGATAGAAAAAGTACAGAGACGAGCGACTAAGTTAGTACAAGGTCTTCATAATGTTTCTTATTCAGACAGGTTGAAAGAACTAAATTTACCTACATTAAAGGCAAGGAGAATTAGGGGCGACCTAATTCAAATTTATAAAATATTTAATAGTGTAGATGACCTAAATGTACATGACTTATTCACAATATCAGATTATGACAAAACAAGGAACAATACCGACAAAATATTTATTCAATATTGCAGGACTAATAATAGAAATTTTTATTTTACTAACAGAGTTGCACCTGTGTGGAATAAATTACCACCTAACATGAAAAGAGCACAAAATACTAACATTTTTAAAAACCTTCTTGACGAATGGAATGACTATAAGGCAGTGAGTTATGTATGATTACGATGAATAATATTAACAAAAACTGAGTGTGCGACAGACCGAGACAAATAATTAAACAAAATGAAAGATGGGACAGGAAAGCCTAACAGCTATGTTTTGAGTCCCAAAATCCTAATCCTAACTTGTCGAAGGGGAAAGAAGAGTGCAACTAAAAATGCAACTGTCCTGTCTACATTGTGTTTGGACTCACACTCATTCTCTAACATTTTTGTTCTCAGTCATTTTGACACTGCACGTTTCGTGAATACATTAGTTGATTGGTAGAAACCTGACTTAATCCGTGGCAAAATAATCAACGTAATGATTGTGGCCACGCACAGCAAAGAAGAAGAAAACCAGTGCAAAACATAAAGAAAAGCAGACAAACAAAGGTCCCCAGCTGGTGTACAAAAGTGTGAAAAGATCTTTGCTTTTCAAAATCCTTTCCTCGCTGGCAGTATCTTCAGTCCGCCAAAAGGATTGACTATCACCATGTACAGTTGTATGCAGCAAGCAGCAGATCACTCTGTGGACAATATCATCATTAACAATCTTTTACTTGGAAAGACCAATGAAACTTATGAAAGATATGTGTTCAACACACGAAAGCAGAAGGAGCATGAGACTGTGGATGACTACATTTCTGCTCTATGCACTCTTGCTTCAACCTGTAGTTTCTGTGATTGCTTGAAAGACAGTCTGTTGAGAGACAGAATAGTGGTAGGAATTAAAAACAGCTCTACCAGAAAGCGACTGTTGCAAGAAGCTGATCTGAATCTGGAGACCTGCATCGCTATGTGTCGTACTGCTGAAACTACTTCTTCATCGCAGCCAGTGAAAGCTGTGACACGGACTGAGGACACTACTGCATTTCAAGCTGGTTCTGTATCATCTGGGGATCAGAGGCCAGGCAAGAAGCAGGATTTCTCTATGAGCTTGAGGTGAGACAATAATACAAAATATGTAGTACTTGCATAGATTTTACTTTTCTTATAATAGGTATTCAGATGTTCTTTTTTAAGGATTCGGGTGGGGGTGGGGGTAACCTCTTCACTGCCATAGAAGAAATTGAGAAGTAATAAAATAGAAAAGGGACCTATTAGACTCAATCTGACAAAAATGGCCTGGATATATAATGATCGGACTGTTCTAAGACAAAACCAGCATTCTACTTCTTGAATTGTAACCTCAAAAGTTATTACATCATCAATGCTGTCATTCTGCCCATAGTAGACATGGGGCTGTCAGGGAAAGAGTTAGGTGGAGAGATACCTGATGAAGAAGGATGATTTAAATTTAAAGGGAAAAAGAACAAACCTCTCCTTTCAGCATTTGGCATCAGTACTTTGTGATGACTATGTTTGGCACACTGGAAATAAAAATAAATTGAAACAAAAATAGGATAATATTCTGGCTCCAAAACTGTTTAAAAAAAAATGACCAGTTCATTGTGTGATTTCAGACACTGTGACCCAATGGCGTCCCCTATTGAAACAGAGATGCCAGAGGTCATCTTCAACACAGAGTTGGAGGATTCTGATGACTCAGCACCTCAGTGGACTACAGAGCACCAGAGTTCAGGTTGGTGGCACTTTGACTTTCTTCAACAGACATGGTGTAATGGGAAACAGTGTGTACACTGTAGGACATTTTTTTATTTTAATAAAGTGTTAAAACAGATGGAATGAGGAGGTAATCTCTTTAATTCGTAAACGTCATTAATGTCGCTTTGTTGTTGACATATTTTAACGCTGACTATATTATTTTAAACTGTAAAACGACTGAAAATGGGTCTTGCATTTTGCCTTTTTAGTGAAAGATAAGTAGAATATCTGTAATCTAAAAAGAAAAAGTTGAGCTCTTTCAATGTTAAGTTTTAAAAAAAGAAGAATGTACTTATGTTTTGATGTCCACAGTAAACAGTAGTAACTGTGTGTTGCAGGTTTTTCCAGGGACAGAACTGAACTTAATGTGAGTACTATCATTGCCTCCTGTATGTTTTTACAGTTATCATCAGAGTCCCAGAGTGTTGGCATGTCCACGCCATTCACACATATTTTTCAAAATGACACATACACTTTGTAATGCGCCCATATACTGATATAGCTTATGTGTGTGTGTGTTTGGTTAGTGTGTTGGTTTTGTTTTGTGTGTGTGTGTGTGTGCAAAGCAATTTTTGACATTTGTATATATTTATACTGCTTTTGGGGTTATTAATCTATTCGTTTATTATTGTAAACGCTTAGAGCTTTTTAAGAATAAGCGCATATACATGCTCATTATTACCATTATTATTATTATTATTATTATTATTATTATGAAAATGAAACAAAGGAAACACCAACAAGCTAGTTAGTTGCTTTTATTCCAATATTTCGGTCGTGCTCAACCTTTTACTAGGAAATCTTTCTCTGACTGACAGTAGTCTCATCTCTGCCAATTTCACAAAACAACAGTGAGTATCAGTCACACACACACACACACACAAAGGGGTGAAGAAAATGCATGCACATTAAAAACAATCTTGAGCGAGTTATCACTCAAATCTAAAAGTTGAAGCTAACAAGATTATAGGTGATATTATTATGATTATTATGATTATGATTATTATTATTATTATTATTATTATGTTAAATATTAAGCATAAGTGGAGAAAGAGATACAGAGAGAGAAAGAGAGAGAAGCAATGTGGTTTCAATCAAATAATATTTTCTTTCTTTTTCTATTAGGTCACAAATATGTCATAACATTATACGTCATTCAGTCATCCTAAAATATGCACAAAAAATTGCATGGTCTTTGTTTTCTTTTTCTAGATCTACAACTATGTGACTATAAACTTATCGGCTAAGCTTAGACAATGTTCCTCCTGTCTGTATGACTGTGTTTTTGTCTGTCTCTCTCTCTCTCTCTGGAATTGCAAGATTACTTTAGTTCATGAGTTAATTAACTTTAATTTTGTTTTCTTTTTCACTTTTTTATTTATTTGTTGTTATTAATTTGTTAGGGATTTGTTGCACACGCACTTATATTCACATACACGCGCGCGCGCGCACACATTTTTTCTTTTTCCCCCCCCCCCCCCCCCCCCCCCCCCCCCAGTCTAATATCACCATTGTGTGAGCAGACTTTAAATTAAATCAATCAAATCAAATCAAATCAAATCTCTCTCTCTCTCTCTCTCTCTCTTGACTTTATGGCAATAAAAATTCTGTTCATACACAAACGCTTATGTGTGTGTTCACGCACACACACATACACATACATAAGCCTACACAAATAATGCATTGCATTGATATATTATGTTTAAAGTTTAAATAACACTTTCGTGGCCCATGATTTAAAAAGAATGAGCCTTCATTTTCTGTTTTTGTGTCACTAGACACATGACTTTGTTTGCAGCCATTTTCTGATGAATATTCATGAGAAAACCGTAAACAGTTTCATTAAACCGCTTTCTGACTGATCAATTCTATTAATGGATTGAAAATATGACTCAGATGCTGCAACTACAAGCCAGAATATGTATACAAAAAACATGATGACTGTCTAGACTGGCCGAATATGTAAGTCTACTATATAGATTTTTATATTGTGCATTTCTGTTTTCACAGAAACTGGATCCAACTTGGTCCATGGAGGAAGACTTACCAGATCAGCCCTCAGCAGTCTACAGCACAGTACAGCCCATGTCTGACAACACTTCTGGGTCACTGCTGTCTCTGAAAAGAGGCCGCGTGTGTCATCTTTGTTCTGCTGCCTTTGTGCTGGTCAGCAGTTTGGAACTCCACCTGGCATCAGTTCATGGAGAGAAAATGCACATGATGTTACATGGCTCCTCCACACCTGACAGATGTGAAGTTGGTAACTGTAGTAACACAATCTTAAATAAGGAGGCAGGCAGCCATGGCAACAGAAAAGCAACTAAAAGAAAAAATGATGATAATGACACTGGTGATGAAGATGGACAGAATAGGAATAGACAGCACATGTGTGATGTCTGCACAAAGTCTTTCCCAACATTTAGCACTCTGAAGAGACACAAATTGTTTCATAGTGGCATTAAGGCATTTGCGTGTGATTTGTGCTATAAGAGTTTTAACCAGGCTTCCGATTTGAAGAGACACAAGCTGACACATAGTGGTCACAAACCTTTTGTGTGTGATGCGTGTAGTAAGAGTTTTACTGAAGCTGGTAAACTGACAGAACACAAGAGAGTCCACACAGGGGAGAGGCCTTACAAGTGTCCACAGTGTGACAGTGGTTTTAAACAGTCAAGTACTTTACAGGTCCACATAAAGTCAGTTCATGATTATGTCAGACCCCATGTCTGTGATGTCTGTGGGGCAGCTTTCTCTAGAGCCGGCAATTTAAAAGAACATGAGAGAATTCACACAGGAGAAAAAACCCATGTGTGTCCAGACTGTGGGAAAGGTTTTGTCAGTTCTAGTAGTCTAGCAAAACATCATTTGACTCACACTGGACAGAAACCTCACAGCTGTCCTCACTGTCCTGCTGCTTTCAGACGGTCACATCATTTGAAGTACCACATTCAGAGTAAACACCAGTGACACTGTGCACTGCAGTGATCTGCACAAAACTGGATATGGATAGTCATTTGTAACATTCATCATTTGGTTAGTATTAAAAAGAATTATCAAATCTAGCGATAATTATACACACACAAAACAACAACAACATACATTATTTATGTAGCGCTGAATCTTGATAGAAATCAAATCAAAGCGCACACACACGTTAGCATTCATAACGCATTCAAGCAAAGACGCAATACAAAGCGAACACACACAGATGACATAAATGGAATACAGCAGAAACAGACACACACACACACACTTTGATGGAAAAGACTGTGTTAGAAAGACTGATTCATCATTGTAATAAACATAGCATCATACCAATCAACCAAGCTGCATTCCAGACAGGCAGATCCACAATAGAACATCTAGTCTAACTTACAACGCATGTAAAACATCAGTTTGCATGTCGTAAGAACATACTTGCAACATTTTTTGACATACGGGAAGCCTATGAACAAGTGTGGCACAAGCGGCTGCTGTATACATTTTAAAAAATTAGTATCAGTGGTAACATATGTACAAGTATTTTCAAGATTTTCAACATTGTAGGCATATTCAAACAAGAATAGATTTTTTATATATATGAAAACAGGCTTTCTCTTTCGCCAGAAAAGACAAATATCATACTTTTTAACTCTGGATATGGCATATCCCCTTAACCTTTACCGGACTTCTGGGGTCGCTCACGACCCCTTGACACACAAAACATGTTATATCTCTAAAACTATTTAAGCAATCTTCATGAAATTTCATGACTTTGTCAAAAACATAAATGACTTTAAGTGTGTTAAATTTCATTAATGTGTATAAAATATAAATGACGTAATATGACGCATAATTTTGATATACATGTCCGGATGACGGGGGTCTCCCACGACCCCTACTTTAAAGAGCACTGCAGTGCATTGAGTAGGGGTCGTGGGAGACCCCCGCCATCCGGACAGGGATAAACACATGGTGCCTCTTTGACAAGTAGGGGTCATGGGAGACCCCCGCCATCCGGACAGGGATAAACACCTCGGAATTTGCTCTTTGCTGAGTAGGGGGTCGTGGAAGACCCCCACCATCGTGTCCGTGTAGTCAAAAGCATGATCCGGTAAAGGTTAAGTTAGTGGATCATTTTTTTTCTCCCTCTTTCCACCAAAGAGAATATGTTTTCCACACAGCAGACAGAGTAAAAAACACACTGTCTTCAGTGAAAGGAGAGGGGGGGGGGGGGGGGGGGGGGGGGGGGGGGGGGGGGGGGGGGGGGGGGGGGGGGGGGGGGGGGGGGGGGGGGGGAAACAATAAAGGTGGATACTTTGACAGTAAACATTTAGATATTAAAAAACCCATTATAATCATAGAAAATCCATGAGTATTGATGTATGATGGAAGTTGTAATTTATTTTATCATAGGTTTGGTTTGTGTCAGTGTTTTCTATTTGTGGTAGTGGTTGAGGATGGTGTCCAGTTGTGTTTGAGAAAGGGCTGACTTTTATTACATTTCTTCTCTTTGGTTTCCTGTTATAATCGGATTGTGAGAATGAAAGCGTGTGTGGATGAGGAATGGCATGGGAAAGTTGGGAGACAGAAAGTGTGTGTGTGCATGCGTGCGCTGGCATGTGCTTATGCTTATGCACGTGTGTGGGGATGGGGGTGTGTTTGTGTCTGTGTGTATGTATGTATGTACGAACGTACGTACGTATGTATGTATGTGTGCATGCGCGTGTAAATGATATGCTATGTTCGTCAGTGTGTGTGCTTGTATGCGTGCGGGCATGGGTATTGATGTGATTTGATTAAATGTATTTTTTGTAAAGCACCATGAGCAGCTAGCCTGGAATGTGCGCTATATAAGTTATTTTCATTATTATTATTATTATATTGGCTTTGTTGAAATTTCTTGAATGTGTGTGTGTGTGTGTTGGCTCTTTAAATTTTGATTGCATTTTTTTCATTAACATTTTGAAAACTGAATAAAACAATGGAAACTTGAGTTTGGCTTCATAAAACACAGTACACCCTGCTTATAGTAAAGTGCAGGGGAGCAAGGCTTTTCCTTTACTATAACAGGTTTTTCTTATAAACAATGTTCGGATATAGCAAAGTTTTGAAGGTATTTTTTATCTTATCCGATGACGTTTTTCAAAGTCAAAGCTAACGTAAAATACTAAATATAAACCCATCATCAAATCAAAATACAGCAAAACTCGGTTATAAGAAAATCGAAGGGAGATGATGTTTTGTTTATCCAAGTTTTCTTATATCCGAAACTCAGATATAAGAAAACATTTTGAAGTTTCTTCCCTTGTCTCTCTATCACCAACACAAAAGTACTCATATTTTTTTCTTCTGCTCAACATTTATTTTGCACAGAATACTGAAGGAAAGTATGGAATAAAGGAACAAAAACAACTCAATTAGTCGTGTAATCTAGTGCCTGTACTGTTTAAAATGTCTGTGACACAATTGGTTTGATGTAAACTTTCCCTTTTTGGAACGACTTCAATTTTCTCGTAGCATCCTTTCAGTTCAGGATTCATTTTTTTCCACTAAGTAATGAGGGGAAGGAAACATGTTTTTGAGTGCCTTTCAATTTCGTTGAAGGTGGGTAGAGGGAGTAGTGAGACTGTGACGTATACATATGATTGATGACGTATTTACAAAGGTCAGGAAGAGGACAATTTTTTTTATTATAAGGAAGAGGAACCACAAATGACTTTACTATAGGAGATTTTAAAATTTTAATTATAACCCAGTTGTTATTAGGGGTGGGTGGGGGGAGTGGTGAGACTGTGACGCATACATTGGTGACGTGTTTACAAAGGTCAGGAAGAGGACTTTTTTTTTAATTGTAACCGAGGAGCCAGTCCTGTGGGGAACCAAAAGTAACTTTACTATAGCAGTTTTTTAAAAATTATAACTGAGTTGCTACTATCCGAGGTCTATTTAGTAATAAAACAGTAGACCTTTGGCCGGGAACCAGTGCTTTCCTTTACTGTAACCGAAATTTCTTATAACCGAGTTTACTATAAACGGGGAGTACTGTATATGTATACTGAGTGTGTTTTTGTGTGAGTGTGTGATATTCCTTTGCTTTGCACCAGTTTGTTTGTGATGATGGTGTGTGTGTCTGTGCGTGCGCACATGTGAGTGAGTGTGTGTGTGTGTTTGTGCACATGCATGCAAATATCTCTCTCTTTCTGTCTTTTGCACTATCACTATTACTTGTGGGGCAGAACTGCCCTATCACACACCATCCATTTGGGGCACTCCCATCACTGCATACAGCATGACAGAAAGAGTCAGTCCTGATTTTTTACATTTTCTTGACATCAGTGCTGAGATGAGGGCCTGACTAGCTCAGTGGGTGGAGTATTGGACTCGTGATCCTGGGGATTGTGGAGCCACAGGTTCAAATCTCCATTGGGTCATTTCTCTGTATGAAAATCTGTTTGACGTCCTCTGGTCTAGAACAGACACATATGGGACATTAGAAGATATACAGATAGTGGGAACGGTCCTGGAGGCAATGCCCGGAGGCAGTAAAACACCAGTAAAGTTCCGAATTTGTAACAATACAGATGTATGATAAACATCTCTCTATCTTCTACCCAACCCCTTTTAAAGGTCCTAAATGTGTTAATTGCTACGTCTTGATGTGTCACAAGTTTGTTTTCCTAAATCAACTTGATCACCGTAAAATCAACAGAATCTGGTTTAATGTTAACTTTAACTCCTTCAATGTCAGAGAAAATTTCAGAAATTACGTTCTTTTGTATTATAAAATAAAAACGACCTGTTAATACAATATATCTCCAGGGCCGGACCTGGGGGGATTACAAACAAGGGCAGGGGTTTGGGGGCCGGCGAAGGCCCCCGGTGGGGTCCAACGCCCCTGGTGGGGGTCAGGGGGCAATGTCCCCTGAAGCTGAAGCTTTTTTAACAAAATAAAGTGCCAAAGCTCCCTATAAATCGTACCTTAGAACAACAAAACATTATTAATACGACTCTATCTTTCGTTTTTCTTCTTCGTTCTCGTCTTTTTTTTGTTGGGGGGGGGGGGGGGGGGGTGGTGTTACGGAACCGAGGTAACCCCCCACCCCCTAGGTCCGGCCCTGACTCACTTCACAGTATACTGTTACTTGTGTTTCCTCTGTACGTGTGTCTTCAAATGCTCAGAGCGCCTAAAAGCAGCAGGGCAGTGAGGACAGCTGTGAGGTCTCTGTCCAGTGTGAATCAGACGATGTGTTGCTAGATTACCAGACTGGGTAAAACCTTTCCCACAGTATGAACACACATGAGGTATACTTGCAGAGTGGATCAAAAGATGCTGTGCTAGAGTACAGGACATAGCAAAACCTCTCCCACAGTCTAACAAGTAAAGGCTCTTTTTCACCTTCATGAACTGACACTAAATGAATTAACCGTTTAAAACCAGTGTCACAATGTGGACACTTGTAAGGCCTAAATCATGAGTGTATTCTCTTGTGTATAATCAGTTTATTACCCTGAATTAAAAAAACCTTACCACATACATCGCACAAACGGATAGCATGAGTAAATATCTTACTGCACACATCACATACAAATGGCCTATGACCATTATGAATCACTTTGTGTTTCTTCAGATAGCTGAGTGTACAGAAAGACTTACTGCAGACATCACCAACATTTTGTTTCCTCCATTTTATTCAATCTTTATCACTAGCATGTGCCAGCTTGTGAGCCTTCAAACCGATAGCTAGATTAAAACTCTTACTGCATACATCACATACAAATGGCCTCTGACCACTGTGAATTTCTTCAGATAGCTAGGTGAACATACAGACTTGTTGCAGACACCACACACATTCTGTCTCCTCCTTTTTATTCCATCTTTATCAATAGTATGATACTAGGAGATAACAGGAGAGAAAGTTGATGACAATGATTGTCATCAACTTTCTCTCCTGTTGTCCTTTTTCTGTTGCTACGGATGTCTATGGCCTTATCTATGTCTGTGTTGCTACATATACCAGCAACACATATGTCAGGTGTAGAGGATCCAGGTAACACTGTGTGCAGTTTAACTCCATGAACTGACGCCAGGTGGAGTTCCTAACTGCGTACCTGCACAAAGACAGCAGAACAACGCTGACACGCACAACCTCTTTCCAGAGACAGCTGTGACCCAGAAGTGTTGTCAGATATGGGCTGTACTGTGCTGTAGACAGCTGAGGGCGGATCTGGTGAGTCTTCCTCCATAGACCATGATGGCTCTAGCTGCAAAAATAACATCAGTTGTTGACTAAAATAACAATCCAACATAAAACCAAAAACAACAAGGGCAGAAGGTGTGGGGAGATAGAGAAAGAACAAATGAATGCACAAAGGCATTAAAGTTATTCAGGGCAAACAAGTAATCACACAATTAGCTTGTTTTCAGCTTGTTGAAATGTACAGTTTGCATGCGTGAACACACACATGCAGGATTGAACATGAATGACTGAAAATAACTAAAAATAAACATCACAAGAGGGATGGAGAAAGAGGGAGTAGAGAGACGGGGAAAGACCAGTTTCAGCATTGCAAAGCAAGGACAAGGATTCACAGAACATATCGCACCATCGCCATTGTGTCTTGTTCTTATCCAAGTCTACCAAACGATGAATGGATAGTAATTTTAGGTCTGTGACGGCCATTTTCATTGTTGACAACAAAATACCACCACATGTCATCTTTTTTTGGCCACAGATTGATAATAACTGAAACAATCGAAGACACACATTGTCTTTGATACAATCAATCTCCATAGTGCTGAAAACACGTGGGCTAGCCCCATCGGCGTTAGCACGCAATGTGCAACTGACCATGTGGTGTGCTATTTTTAGATGATTTTTCATCAACAAACAAAATGGCCACCGCAAACCTAAAAATACTATCCAACGAGAGAGATTTTAACATAACCTATTATCCAATCAGAGCGGTTGGTAGATGTTTGTAGACGAACACGAAACACAATGGCGGCGGTGTGATAGACTGCAAATCCTCGTTGGTCAGGTCGCTCCACATTTTTTGCAAGTTCGTCTTCTTCTTCTTCTTCTCCTCAGGCAGCCAACTTCATCAGGCTGAAGATTCTGCTGCACTTTGGGGGGTAGTAAGAAGACAAGAAATTAAAAAGCTGAGGAGATACTCAGATGCTGAGATAGAAGGAAAGGAAACTAGACAATACATAAAACCTAGTGTGGATCTGTAGGATTTGATTTTAAAAAAGTGGACCATAGCCTTTATTTCGCAGTATCTGAGAAAGACCAATCCGGCTACCTTAGTAGCGGTCCCCGGGGGCGAACCCCGACTGGCACAGGTCCTGCCCTTCATTCACCACTACTTTGATCTATGCCCCCTAGTTCCCTGGTTTTAAATACCGAAAGTGTAAGGAGTTACGTCATTTTGGCATTTTGCTAACAATAACATTCATTCTCAATAACGATCTTGCTACTCTTCTGACCCTGATCTTTGTTTGTGCATCAACAGGGACAAAATGGCGCGTGTCCAACCTCACCCCAACACGCTTCGTCAAGTTTGTGTGACTCTTGTAAAGCCACCTCCACCTTTAGATGTGAAGAAAGGTGGAGATGAATGGACATTGTTTAAGCAGATGTGGAGCAATTACTGCTTCGATACAAGACTGGATGATGAAGAAGAGGCATCCAAAAGAGTGTTGTTTCTTCACACACTGGGCAAAGAAGGATTGGCCTTGTACAACAGAATGCAGCTTCCAGCAGATGATTTTGTCGATAACATCATCACTGCATTTGACAACCATTTCTTTGGAACGACCAGCGAAACTTATCAAAGATATGTTTTCAACAAACGAGTTCAAAAGGCTGATGAGAGCATTGAAGACTACATTGCTGCTCTGCGCTCTCTTGCTTTAACATGTAATTTCTGTGATTGCTTGAAAGACAGTCTTTTGAGGGACAGAATTGTATTAGGCATCAAAGACAGCTGTTCCAGAAAGCGACTGTTGCAAGAAGCTGATCTTGATCTGGAGACCAGCATCACTATGTGTCGTGCTGCTGAAGCTACTTCTCCATCTCAGCCAGTGAAGACTGTGACATGGACTGAGGACACTACTGCAGTTCAAGCTGGTTCTGTGTCATCTGGGGATCAGAGGCCAGGCAAGAAGCAGGATTTGTCTCTGAACATTAGGTGAGATATAGTGTGAGAATGATTGATTTCCGTTCTCTTTGTAGACATATATATGTGTTAAAACATGCATACAATGGAGTACTCTTAACACAAAACTGGATAACATGAAGTATCTTAGGTTAATGCACACAAATCTGTTTGAACAGATGAAGAAGACAAAAAGGATAGTTTAAGGTGTGTTCTGTGATTTCAGCCACTGTGACCCAATGGCCTCCCCTGATGAAGTAGAGATGTCAGAGGTCAACTTCAAGACAGAGTTGGATGATTCTGATGACTCAGCACTTCAGTGGACTGCAGAGCACCAGAGTTCAGGTCAGTGGCACTTGGACTGTCTTCAACAGACATCATGGTGCAATGGGGAACAGTGTGTGTACCAGAGCTTCAGGCTGTCGATGCACCCGCATCATTGACCCGTTCTTTTTAATAATGGCACATGTCAACACCTTGTGATAAGCCCTTAGGGCGCATCCCATTCCATGAGAGCCTCTATTCATTTTGTTAGATAAACTGTCTTTATTTTCTACACAGACAAACATGTTCACCCACAAAAATCATTAGGCCACATATTTGCCCGCACTTGTTCTCCGCACTTATATATATATTTTGAAAATTGACCCCTCATTTTGTGCAGACATGGGTCATATGGGCCATGAAGTCTGAAAAAAATCTGAAGCTCTGGTGTACGTGTACTACAGTGGAACCTCCCTTATAAGACCTTCAAAAATAATCCAAAATGAGGTCTTATAAGGGAGGGGTTTATAAGGGAGGTAATTTTACCACTTGCGGAGAAGTAGGTCTTACTTGGGAGGGAGTCTTATAATGGGAGTTCTTATAAGGGAGGTTCCACTGTACCAGCTTTGTGTGTATGACATCTACCAAAATCTGATACAGAATGGAGGTTGTGGGGTTAAAATCATAAATAATTTCAATTTGTTGATTTTATTTTCTAGTGTGTTATAACATTAATTTAACCCTTTCACCGCCAATGTCGCATTTTAGCACCAGAATGGCTTAACACCCATGTCACTAAAAGGCATCAAATCAGGGCCTGTTATCCAAAGACCCTTATTTTCTTAATTTTGGGAGGTAAGGACAGGGCTAATGCTATGCATGTGACAAAGGAATTAGCAATATTGCAGATGGGTTTTTTCTGTACCCAGTTAAGCTTAATGGTATTTTTTGGCTGAAAAATGGCTGGCGGTGAAAGGGTTAAATTAAATAACAAAAGGGAATAATTAAAAAAAAGATAATCTATGTATCAGCCTCATTTGTTGTTGTGAATTTGATGTGAACAATATATAAACCTGCAGTTAGGCGTGCTCGCTTGATGTGAGCTATGGTTCTGGTGGTTGGTTGTCTCTGGCTCTTGATCAAGTTGATGACCTTTCATAGATTAGCTCTCCTGGGACTGCTGGTTTTGGGGTCTGTGTGGGGTGTGGCAGTGAGTTGTGACTCAAGAAGTGGGGAGTAATAGCAAAGTTAAAGTATGGCATGAAAGATGGGACTGGAATGAAAGAAAAGGAAAAGGAAGGAAGGAAAAAAACATCAACACAGAATTAACATATGAGGATGACATCTTGTTATCTGTCAAGAAGTGTCAAGCCAAGAGTCAGCTGCCCAGCTGATCCTTAAGATCTGGCATAAGTCATTTTATTTTTTTGCAATGATTTTACTGAATAATATTTCCCCTCACATTTGCTAATATCTATATGCAAAAATAGTTTGCAGATCAACAACAACAACAAAACCAACCAGCCAACCAAACAAAAAAAACTACAAAGCAAATAACGAAATTATGAAAGCAAAGATAAGATGGTTTGCTGTGCAAATTAAACAGTTGATGATTGTCTGTGTACACATTAGTAAGTTGATGATTGTGCACACTAAACAGTTGATGATTGTCTGCACACTAAACAGTTGATGATCTGTGCACACTAAACAGTTGATGATTGTCTGCACACTAAACCGTTGATTATCTGTGCACACTAAACAGTTGATGATTGTCTGCACACTAAACAGTTGATGATTGTCTGTGCACACTAAACAGTTGATGCTTGTCCGTGCAGACTAAACAGTTGATAATTGCCTGTGCACACTAAACAGTTGATGATTGTCTGTGCACACTTAAGTTGATGATTGTGTACACTAAACAGTTGATGATTGTCTGTGCACACTAAACAGTTGATGATTGTCCATGCAGACTAAACAGTTGATAATTGCCTGTGCACACTAAAGAGTTGATGATTGTCTGTGCACACTTAAGTTGATGATTGTGTACACTAAACAGTTGATGATTGTCTGTGCACACTAAACAGTTGATGATTGTCTGTGCACACTAAACAGTTGATGATCGTGTACACTAAACAGTTGGTGATTGTCTGTGCACACTAAACAGTTGATGACTGTGTACACTAAACAGTTGGTGATTGTCTGTGCACACTAAACAGTTGATGATTGTCTGTACACACTAAACAGTTGATGACTGTGTACACCAAACAGTTGATGATTGTCTGTGTACACCAAACAGTTGATGATTGTCTGTGTACACTAAACAGTTGATGACTGTGTACACTAAACAGTTGATGATTGTCTGTGTACACCAAACAGTTGATGATTGTCTGTGTACACTAAACAGTTGATGACTGTGTACACTAAACCGTTGATGATTGTCTGTGTACACTAAACAGTTGATGATTGTCTGTGCACACTAAACAGTTGATGATTGTGTACACCAAACAGTTGATGATTGTCTGTTGCAGATGTTCTCTGTGACAGATCAGAGCAGGATGATGTGAGTACAGTTATTACCTCATTTGTGTGTGTGTGTGTGTGTGTGTGTGTTTCTCTCTCTCTCTCTATGTGTGTGTGCGTGTGTGTGTAGCTGGCTGGTTTGTTGGTTTGTTGTTTGGTTACCAGTGAAATGATTTACTGGCTGTGATGACCCAGTTGCGGACAACATGGTCATTGGTTATGTGTGTTTTCAGTCGTCAATGGCTATTCCTGAGAGGTTTTCATTTTCCCCTTCGTTTTGTTGACGATGAATGCCAATTGGTATCGGTATTCTTCCCTTTTAGTTTGCAGATGATGAGTGTTATTTGGTGTTGGCCTTTATTCCCTTTATTTTGTAGACGATGTATGCTATTAATTTTACTAGTGTTCTTCTTCCCTTTTATTTTGTAGATGATGAATGCCATTTGGTATTGGTAGGGAGGCCTTGAGGGATTGGATTTGTGGGTCTGGATCAGCAGAGTCAAGGGCCTGGAGAGTGGACATTGAGTCCTCGAAGATGGAGACGCTGCTGAGAGGCTTTTCACAGGTAGAGAGGAAGTCTGCGGCTGTTTTGATGGCCAGTACTTCGGCTCGGAAGTTGGAGCAGAGCTTTCCACCCGCTTTTGCCATACTGCTGCAGTCTCTGTTTGAATATCGGACATGCACTCCACTTCCGCCATTGCGTGTGGCACCCTCCGCTGATCCATCAGTGTAGACATGGGTCCAGGAGCTGGCATGATAGCTGTCATTTATCATGGCCGGAGTCAGGGACTTGAGTGCGGCTGTCTGCTGGTCTTTGACAGTGATACCAAGAACGCTAAGGCTGATAGTGGCCTTAGTCAAGCCTCCTGTCAGGCAGAGCGAGATCTGTACAGGACTGTTCTTCTGGGAGGATGTCGCTGTATTGTGCTCTGAGTGCCTTGTACTGGTGATTGAGGCTCTGGCGTTTGAGGCGGTTCTTGGTGGGCTGCTGTAGTCTGTCATGGAGGTGGTGTGAGGGTAGTAAAGCTGCCTACTTTCAGATTCGTAAGATAAACTCCATCCGCCACCTTCTGGCAACATTCAGGCAACACAAATACTAGTCTGCTCTCTAGTCTTATCCAGACTGGACTACTGCAACTCTCTGCTGCCTGGCTGTTCTCATTCTTTGATCCAAAAACTTCAAAAAGTTCAGAACGCTGCAGCAAGATTGGTCTTCAAAGCTAAAAAGACAGAACACATTACCCCACTACTCCAAACTCTTCACTGGTTTCCTATTTCTGCTCGCATTCAATATAAAGTTGATTGTCTCGCCTTTAAATCCATACACTGCCCCACAGTGTTCGCCACTCTTCCTTTCTTCAGTCCTTCAAAACATCTATCAAGACACACCTCTTTGAAACCTCCTATCATTAACAGCCTACATTTGATTATATGAACTTGGATCGTGTGTGTGTGTGTGTGTGTGTGTGTGTGTGTGTGTGTGTGTGTGTGTGTGTGTGTGTGTGTGTGTGTGTGTGTGGTGCCTGTGTGTGTAAAAGGAGAGGCATGGGTGTGTTTATATGCGTCTGCGTGCGCAAATGAGTGGTGTGTATGTGTGTGCGCGTGCGTGTGTGTGTATGTGTCTGATTGTGCGTGCATGTGAGCGAGCATGTGTGTATGGGTGGATTGGGAGGGAGGTGCATTTAGATTGTGTGTGTGTGTGACTTTGAAATCAATGTATTTTGTCCTTTACACCTATAATGATTTGTGTATTGTTTGCTTATACATAATGTAGTTAGTATTTATACCATGTGCGTAGGGCTTATTCATCGGTTGTTGTTTTTGCTCATTGAAAATAATGTATTTACATGTAGTTCTTTATATCTACTATTATCTGTGTTTCTACCTTTTCATATATAGTCAGTGTTTATGTACTATGCTTTGTTTATTTTATTTTATGTTTCTTGTGTGTGTAGGCATTACTCATTGTTTTCAGTGTTTATCTCAATGTTAATGTACGGCGCTCTGAGCTCCTTGCAAAGGTAGTAGAGCGCTTTATAAATGTCCAGAATTATTATTATTATATTTATTATTATTATTAAATTATTCCAAAAGCTACACATTTGTCTGTTGGTTTTGTATGAAAACATAATTGATTTGGGCATTGTGAAAGCCTTGTAAGCAAACTTGGTATGTTTATTTTGACAGGAGCAGGAACCAGCATGGTCCATGGAAGAAGACTCTCCAGATCAGCCCTCAGCTGTCTACAGCACAGCACAGCCCATGTCTGACAACACTTCTGTCTCACTGTCTCTGAAAAGAGGTCGTGTGTGTCAGCATTGTTCTGCTGCCTTTGTGCTGGTCAGCAGTTTGGAGCTCCACCTGGCATCAGTTCATGGAGAGAAATTGCACATGGTGTTAGGGTCCTCCGCACCTGACAGGTGTGATGCTGGTAACTGTAGCAACACAGACATTGATAAAGAGGTAGATAGCCAGGGCAACAGAAAAATGACAAAAAATAAAGTTGATCGTGGTACTGACTATAAAGATGGAAAGAAAATGAGGAGACAGCATGTGTGCGATGTCTGCAGAAAGTCTTTCTTTCAACCCAGTCATCTGGTGAGACACAAACTGAAACATAGTAGTGTTAAGTCATTTGTGTGTAATGTGTGCGGCAAGAGGTGTGCTGGGGCCCTGAAACGACACATGAGAATGCACACAGGGGAGAGGCCATACAAGTGTCCACACTGTGACAAGGATTTCAGACAGTTAGGTAGTTTACAGCACCACATAAAATCAGTTCATGAAGGCAACAGACCCCATCTCTGTGATGTCTGTGGGGCAGCTTACTTTACGACCTGGGATTTGACAATGCACAGGAGAACTCACACGGGTGAGAAACCTCATGTGTGTGAAGTCTGTGGGAAAGGTTTTGCCCGGCCCAGTGATCGAACACAACATCGTCTGACCCACAGAGAACATAAACCCCACACATGTGCAGACTGTGGGAAAAGTTTTACCCGGTCCACTGGTCTGCGAAGACATCGTCTGACCCACACAGGAAAGAAACCTCATGTGTGTTCACACTGTGGGAAAGGGTTTTCCACTCTCACTCATCTTGCAAGACATCATCTGATTCACTCTGGTGAAAAACCTTACAGCTGTCCTCACTGCCCCTATGCTTGCACTACCGCACAGAACTTGAAGAAACATACACTGAGCAGACATCAGTAACTCTGTCTTGACTGACCCTTCATTTTTTTTTATGTCTTTGGTAACACGAGCAAAAGACTGTACTTAGCATGCGGAAGAAAGACTCCAAGAGAGATGTCAGAGAGTATGTGTGTGTGTGTGTGTGTGTGTGTGTGTGTGTGTATGTGTGTGTTATGAAGTAATATTGATAAAAGAAAATGAAGTTGCTCTAAGGTGAGCCTATATATACCGATCTCCAAAGGAGCCAAAAATATCTGCCAAGCTTGGGATAAAAAATCATATCTTGACATATCATTTGTGTATATTAACCCATAGGCTTAGTGTAAACGCACGTGAGAAAAAGGTGTAAGAATACACTTTTGCCAAGTAACCTGACGTCACAGTTATTTATCTTCACATAACATTATCATTATCACACATTGAGGTACAATCGCATGCAACTATCTGCAGTGCTCAAACCATATTTGCTTTATTTGCATCAAGCCATCAACGTTTTTGATAAAGTCATGAAATTTCTTGATGATTGCTTAATTAAATAGTTTTTTTAAGATATAACAGTTTTTGTGTGTCTCTGGGTCGTGGGCGACCCAGGAAGTCTGGTAAAGGTTAATAAATGTTCTGCTTTTGACAAAGTCTAACGACAAAAATGTCGAATCATTTCAGCCGTTGTTGTTAATGTTATTTTTTTTATTTTTTCTCTCCATTATTTCAGTCAACAGAAGAATGTTCTCCATATCCCTTGAGCTCTGTTGATTGCAGGCCATAACCTGTTTGTTTGTGTGTTGTCCATTCTGTGATGCTGTCAGTCCATCATTGTCCTCCAGATTCCTTCAGCTTTGTTGACTGTGGGCCATAGCTGTTTGTGTGTTGTCCATTCTGTGATGCTGTCAGTCCATCATTGTTCTCCAGATTCCTTCAGCTCTGTTGATTGTGGGCCATAGCCTGTTTGTTTGCTGTCAATTCTGTGATGCTGTCAGTCCATCAGTGTTCTCCAGATTCCTTCAGCTCTGTTGATTGTGGGCCATAGCCTGTTTGTTTCCTGTCCATTATGTGATGCTGTCAGTCCATTTTTCTCCGTCTTTCTCTCTATCTTCCTCAACAGTTCCCTGGAGGATTGCTTTGGCAAGGCTGATGGATCTTGTTCTTCCTTTATTTTTGTTGAGGGATTTGATCGCATTTACAATTTTGTTGGGTTGTTTTGCTGTTTTTAGAGGGTTTTTTATAGGTCAGTTGTCAGTGATAGTTGGTGTTGTCTGTGTGCATCTATGTGTGTACTTATATTTAAGCACAGTATTGTGCATTAGCTGTATGTGTATACAGGGATTATACTTTTTATGCTTGCACATTTGCATGGCTGTTGTGTTTGTACGTTATGTAAGGAGTGTGTGCACTCTTTTGTTTGGCAGCTGACATATGAAAGCCTGCGTTTATGTGTACAATGTGTATGTGTGTTTTAGCAATAGAGAGAGAGATGTATGTATATTGGCCTCTCAATTAATAAAAAGACCAGGAACGAGAGACTGTGTGGTTGATCATGTTAGAAACGGTGGACTGCCCTGTGTGTTGATAAGAGCATGAATTGAGGTGAATGGGGTTCTGTTATATGCATGGGTGTAACTCCCCCCCCAAAAAAAAAAAAAAAAAGAAGAAAGGCAGGGGTCCAGAGACCGCCCCGGGCCCCGGCAGAGCCCCGTTGGAGGATTCAGGGGGGGCAACGCAAGAGAGAGAGATAACAAGACAGACAGACAGTTACAATGATGGACAGAGACAGTTTTGAGTCCGATAAACATTGTGAAATGTTTACACTGCCTTTGAAAACAATATGGCATCACCGAGAGAGACTTCCAGGATAGAACAACCAAGTTCAAAATGCCCCAAATCGCTTGTGGTCAAAAAGTTTTTTGATGCATTAAAAACAACCACCTCGTTCAATTTTTGGTAAAACCAAACCAAACCTGAAGGAGTTGCACCCATGTATATTTCTGTGCATTTCCCAATGTGTCATTTCTCTCTGAGACTAACAGGACACCTTGACGTGTGTTCCTATGATGCAAATAATATGTTTTCTTATTTGGTGCATTTTTTGTGTACATGATGACGAATGCAATGCCTTAATCAAAATGTATTGATTCATGTTTGTAGGTGTACACTTACTTAATCAAAATATCTTGATTTAAAAAAAAAAGTTTGCAGAAGTTTGTAAGATGAAACCTATAACTACTTCTTCTTGTCTACCTGTCCTGCTATAATGTGTTGTGTGTCTCTGTGTGAGTAAAAATACTAAAACAAGAGTTTTGCTTATTGATGATGAATAAGATTAAGAAATGAGAAATATTTTAATACTAATCAGAGCCTGTATTCACGTTGAGATAGCATGAGACTTAGCATCATGCTAACTTAGAAGCTCTTCCAAAAGTCCTATTAAATCCTATAGGACATTGGAAGAGCTTCTAAGTTAGCATCATGCTAAGTCTCATGCTATCTCAACGTGAATACAGGCCCTGGTTTCTGTTTCACAAAGAAGAGGTTTGCCAATGTGTTCTTTTGTGTTCACTGCTGACAATTTATGACATGCCAGTTTTTTTTTATATTGTTCACTGGCTTTCACGCGCGAGACCGTACGCACTTGAGTGGGCACATGTTGCCCATTCTGCAGTGCATATTTGCTTATATGGCCTTTTTTATATATTTCTTTTTGCTAGGATGCGTTTGTTATCCTTTTGTACTGTTTATTTTTTATAACCTGGATCCGATAAGTAGAGTAGAGTGGCTCAACGTTTCCAGCACTGTGTGAAATTATGAGCTATAGGGTACAATGATGAAGATGCCATGTCGTGAATTGTACTGTTTGTTTTATTTTTTTTCTTCAGGTTTTTGGACGTTGTTAAGAATCAATGATGTGTGTTTTGTTATACGTGGTCAAACTTTTTACGCGGTGACAGTCCTGAGGTAATCATAGCTGTTGACGGGACTATAACAGACTAACTAACTTCATGTGTGTAATGTGTCGATTGTTGCAAACATTGACAGCAGCTTAACGTTGAATTGCAAGTTGTTGTTTTGGTAAAGGTAAAGATGTGCCACCCCCCATGCATTTCTCGGTTAATTGTATTTTTCTGTTTTTGCCTTTCTTACCATACATAAAGCTGTATTTTAGGAACATTTTTAGCTAATTACCTTTTTGGAATACTAACCCTAACCCTAACCCTACCCCTAAACCTAACCCTACCCCCCACTATGTACTGCAGTACACCGCGATTTGTCACAGTTGTGGTTCGTTGCGTTTTTCCGTCTTATAAGGTGGGGGGTAGGGTTAGGGTTAGGGCTAGGGTTAGGGTTAGGGTTAGTATTCCAAAAAGGTTATTAGCTAAAAATGTTCCTAAAATACAGCTTTATGTATGGTAAGAAAGGCAATAACGGAAAAATACAATTAACCGAGATAGGTAGGGGGGGTGGCACATCTTGACCTTTACCGTTGTTTTTAATAATTGTTTTGTCAAAATGTTAGCATTCGTAAATTGATAAATGAGTGGGTCATAAAAACAACCTCAACACTGGATGTTATATTGGATGGATGCTTCCACATGTGATTGCTTGCACTTAACTCTTTGGTTTCTGTATTTAGAGAAATTTCAACTACTGTTCATTCCTGAGAACCTCTTTAGCTGCTGAGAAAGTTTATCCCGTTGATTCCTACGGGCCTCCTTTGCTCGTGATATCATGCAACATGATGCAACTGTTATTAATTTTCTCTTCTATAATTGCAATGAGGGTTTTTCCCCTTTTCTTACTGGGGCAAGCCCCCCGTGGGGATACCGAGGGGTCTCTTGTATAAATAGTTCCCCCACCTTCTGGAAGTTCTGTGCTTGTAACTTCCTCTAATCTGTCACTCTTTGACTCTGCCTTTTCCCTTTGCTTGCTGTCATCTACTATCTTTCTGCCTGTCTGGACCATTCTCCTGCCTTTTTTCAGGAAACACTTTCAAAAAGATTCCTCCAGCCAAAGTCGGACATGCTGGGCCTAGTTATTTCTTACTTAGACGCATAACGGCAGCATGACGTTTCTGCGCTCATAATTGACAGGAAACTGTCTGAGCGATCAAAGAAGAACTGGGGCAAGTATTGTTTATGAAAGAGAAACAGGCTGCTGAAAACATGCCGCATATTCACAATAACATAACACCCCTTTATACAGTTTTACTCTCTCTGGAAACCCAGGAATAGGGAGATAGAGAGCTCTATAAAGCTAGGAATCTGCAGTTGCTTCCATTCAACCTCAAAAGCGGTTCTCAGGAACGAAAGAGTTAAATTCAAGCGCACGCACACACACCATTGACCTACAGAAACATTGTTACAGTAAAAAAACAAAGTAAATGTACAGCTGTGTCCTATGATTTACACTGATGATGAGAACTGAACTCAAAGTGACCTCAATAAACAATGAAACATAACCAACTGGCCTGCAGTGTGGGTGACAATTTGTGTTTGTCGTTTGATGTTCACCTTTGATGTTCACCTTTGACCTCTGCTCTATGTTGAGTGAGAGCTGAATGATATTTAATTTTTTACAGTTTCAGTTATAGAGAATCAGTTTACTGCTGTCTTTTGTGAATGACTCGATTTTCAAAATAGGAGGCATTACGCTTAGTGCTGCAGCCTTGGGAATTAGTTAGCCTTTGGGGACAATCCCAATTGTCATCAGTCCTCACTGCCAAGAGAGTGGGGATGTACCCTGGGCAAGGTGTTTCCACCATAAACAAATTCCACCCCAGCTTTCCAAAATAGCAGTTTCCTCTTTTACTATCTGGTGGTGATAGTCGTACACGACTGACAAGCACACAACTACAGGTTAGTACGAAAGACAGGGGCAACACAAACACAGAACAGGAGCATTCACTCAGTGAAACACATCAAGCCAAATTAAAGGTTCAGTTGGTTTACCGATTTAAACTAATAGCAGATCTAATTGATCATGTTTGTTTTTTCAAAGTACATACATTTCATAAACAAAATGAAATGAAATCTAAATAACTAAATAACCTCACCTCTCTCTCCAAAAGACCCTTATTTCCACGACAATTCAACAAATCAACTCCAATAGTGAATGACTGTTCTTTGGGTAATACCCTAACCACCCATTAAATTTCACCCGAATCCATCAGTAACTCAGGTAATGTCACAGACAGACAGAGGCAAAACCATAACCTCCTAGGTGAAGGCAATACAGAATCCACAGAGAAATACAGACACAGGGCACAGAGAACACAGACTGAGCAGATAACGTGGACAAAGAATTTTGCAGTGTATCTCTGAAAAAGACAACACACAAAATAATCATGAGGTCTTTCTGAAACCCAGCATGTACAACATTCACATATGAAGCACACAATTTTAAAAAAGCATAATAGCACAGATGCACATCTCTCTCTCTCTCTCTCTTCCTCACTTTTTCTCTCTCGAGCAAACAAACTTTATGTTTACTGTAATAACTTCTATCTACCAATACAGCTATGCTTTGTGAATTCAATATCTATTTGATGCAGCATCAAACACAAACATATAGCTGTATTGGTAAATGAAAAAAACATAACGTTTGAATGAATTTACTAACACAAAGAGAGATAATTTCATCAACATCAACAACAGCAGCAATATATAAAATTCTTCTCAATGTTTGCATTGTTGCAAGTGACAAGCCAAGCTTATTTATCTCTTCCACGAGGATGCACTGTAGTCCATGGTAAAACTGCTGTATTGCAGTTTGAAGGGTTTGCTGGATTGGAGTTTGAATCTTGTTCAATAGGAATTGTTTGGAAATAATTAAGGGGAGTAATTTCATGGTGTGTGGGAGTGATCTCGCCTAATTCAATCGGTCAAACAGGGGAAGTTACTCTACCTTCATGTAGATCCCCAGCCTTCACTCCGTGTGTTCGAGACACACAGCATGTAGAACACAGTGCGCCATTCTAAATTAATGATGTAATTGATATTTTTACATCACAGTTTGCAAGTTCTATCACTTTGTAGCAACTGGCCACCCCTTATTTTTCTTAAATTTTTTTTTGCAAGTCGCAAGTTTCAATTGTTTGCTTTTCTAAAAACGTTATGGATATCACTCTATTTTGAAATTTGAATGTTTTCTTGTGTGTGCGCTTTGTTTTATATTTCTGTGCCCCAAGTGGGTGTGAAATAAATTCTTTGCCTTGCCTTGCTGACTCGCATCCTGAGGTTTCAAGCTTCAACGCCATTGTTGCTATGATATTTGACCGAGTAATGGAGGTAATGAACTCTAATTTTCACGAAGTGTTCTCCTCTAGTTTTTTTCCGAAAATTATCTATTCATTGTGTTGTGTCCCTGGAAAACCTCAAAAGACACTTTACTCCTATTCTCCCTCGCTCAACTCAGGAGTAAATAGCTACATGACTTCAGATTAAGGAGGTACCGTGGAAGGAAAGGGTTGACTCCGCCTTCCAATACTGAGCCCTAGGCATGGCGAATAATCAGTTCACTGCCCCTACGGCCAAATGATGGCTGTGAAACAACTGGGAGATCGCTCCTCCCACTGACCTAGACTCATGGGTGCTCCTGGGAAATTTCAAAAATCCTTGACTTAAACAATCCTACAAATATAAAACAGTTCCTGTTAAAGGCATGTAAATATTTATCTGTACTCATTTCTTTTAAATTCTATACATGCAGGCAACCGACAAAACGTTTATAGTAAGAAATTGTTGCTTTTCAAATTCTCATAATCCGGCGACTTCGGCTCCAGGTAATTTTAAAAATCCTGCATTTCAGGACATCCTGAAAGCAGGAGCATACATGTAGAGTCAATTCTATTTTGCACCCGTGGACAAACAGATGGGGAGAAAGCATGTGTTGTGCTAAACACAGTTTAGAGGCGATTGTCCCAGCATGCCTTTGGCATGAAGACAACATGTAAATGTGCAACATATACTCTAACAGCATAACAACATGGCCGCATACGAGTCATATAAAACTTTGAGCAATTCAAAAATGAAGACACAAATATACAAACCTAGCAGAAACAGAGAGAGAGAGAGAGAACTCCCCACTTATTACATGCGTTAGAGTTGTACACAATTATGTACTGCATTTTCTCTTAAAGCTTTTCTGTGCCCATTCAAGTCTTGTAACATCACCACAACTTATTTAAAGTCAATGCAGCTTCTTGGAAACCATAATGCGTGTTACTGCAATGTACAGTGTTACTGGTGTTCACTCTGTATGTGTGCCTTCAACTGTTGTGAATATCTGAAAGCTGAAGGGCAGTGAGGACAGTTGTGAGGCTTTCCCCCAGAGTGAATCAGGCAATGTGTTGCCAGATTATTGAGTTGAGAAAAACTTTTCCCACAGTGTGAACACACATGGGGTCTCTCTCCAGTGTGAGTCAGACGATGTCTCGTTAGATGACCTGCTGTTGTAAAGCTTTTCCCACAGTCTGAACACATGTGGGGTTTATTTCCTGTGTGAATCCGATGGTGTTTTGCTAGAGTACCAGACTGGGCAAAACCTTTGCCACAGACTGAACACACATGGGGTTTTTCACCTGTGTGAATTCTCCGGTGAACTTTTAAACCGACAGAATCAAAGAAAGCTGCGCCACAGACATCACAGAGATGGGGTCTGCGTCCTTCATGAGTTGACCTTACATGGAGCTGTAAAGAACCTGACTTGGCAAAACAACTGTCACAATGTGGACACTTGTAAGGCCTCTCCCTTGTGTGAACTCTTCTGTGCTCTTTCAGGCCCCCAGCCCGAATGAAACTCTTGCCGCACACATCACACACAAAAGGTTTATGACCCCTATGTATCAGCTTGTGCGTCTTCAACACACCAGCCAGAGTAAAGCTCTTACTGCACACATCACACACAAAGGTTTTATGACTCTTATGTGTCAGTTTGTGTATCTTTAAATCGCAAGCCTGAGTAAAATCTTTACCACACACATCACATACAGAAGACGTAATGCCACAGTTAATTAGTTTGTGTCTCTTCAGCCCGCCAGGTGTAATGAAAGACTTTTTGCAGACATCACATGCATGCTGCTTACTCCTATTCTTTCTATCTTTCTCACCAGCAGCATTTTTGTGAACTTTCCTTGTTTTCTTATTTCTTTTGCTGTGGCTATCTACCTCCTTATCTATGTCTGTGTTGCTACAGTTACCAGCATCACATCTGTCAGGTGTAGAGGGTCCAGGTAACACCGTGTGCAGTTTCTCTCCATGAACTGACGCCAGGTGGAGTTCCAAACTGCTGACCAGCGCAAAGGCAGTGGAACAAAGGTAGCATTCATGACTTGTGTTCAGAGACAGCAGTGACCCAGAAGTGTTGATAGACATGGACTGTACTGTGCTGTAGACAGCAGAGGGCTGATCTGGTGAGTCTTCCTCCATGGACCATGCTGGTTCCAGCTTCTGTGAAAACAGAAATGCACAATACAAAGCAAAATTGTACTTTCAGTCGTCTTGGTAGATTTTGTTCAATTTGAAAAAAAAGCAGCAATAAACACTCAACACGTAGCAATATCATTTTATGCATATACAGGTGTGTTTTTTGCGGGGGAAGGGGGTCTGAAAAAGTCACACACAAACGTCCCTGACTATTGACCACTGCAACTAGGGTTATTAAACGCCCTTGACAGTGAGAGTGAAACCCTTGTTGGTCAGTACTGAAAAGCGCATTCACTCTATGTGAAAGGCAGCCATTTAGTGGCCTCAAATAGGGTTATTGGTGAGAGTTATTCCCTTGTTTGGTCAGTACTCAAGCATCTACCAAGGGCATTCACTCTAGCAAAACATGGTTATTGCAGTGGCCAATAAACAGATCTGTGTGTGATTGCTTGCCACAAACAAGTGGAAAACATGCATTGTAATGTTGCAAATGTATGCATTAACATAATGGTTGCATAGACTTTGTCATTAACTTTTGTTTTAAACATTTGATCAGATGATACTCTGTAATAGTAAAATTGTTTATGCAACATAGGTCAGTTTTGATATACACTTGGAAGTCAGACAAGAATGGGAAACACACATAGTAAAAGTGTGTGTGTGTGTGTGTGTGTGTGTGCGTGTGCGTGCATGAGTGCGTGTGTGTGTGTGCCCGCCCCAGTCAGTCATGTCCAACCATGACTCACAGACAGCAGAGGAGGCAACTGCTATTCTGGAAATCTGGGAGGATTCTTTTGTTGTTGAAAAGCCTTGCCAAGGGGACATCTCCACTCTCTTGACCAAATGGACAGCTGGCACTGGGGAAGTTCCCCCAAAAGCCAACTAATCCCCTTGGCTGCAGCACAAAGTCAGTGCCCATGCCTCCTAGTTTGACGGTCATAGTCATTTGACCAAAGACTAAACTGTACCGACTATCAGGATTTTCCCTTGACTGCTATTAGGATTATAGTCAGTGCCCATGCCTCCTAGTTTGATGGTCATAGTCATTGACCAAAGACTAAACTGTACCCACTATCAGGATTTCCACTTGTCTGCTATTATTATTACAGCCAGCAGATAATTTGACGACTTCAACGAACAAAAAGCACATAATAACAGTGATTGTAAAAACGCAGGAGACGATGATAGTACTCACTTTATGTTCAGTCCTGTCCCTGGAAAAACCTGCAACACACAATGATCAACTGTTTACTCTGGACATCAAAACACATTTAACCATCTTTTTTCAGATAAAGTATACATCGAAACTAATCTTTCTCTGTTTATAGAGGTGTAGAGTGGCACAGTGGTATCGCGGTCGCTTCATGTCAAGTAAACCCGAGTTCGAACCTGGGTGGGTACAGGGGATTTTTTCCTCTCATTCTGCACTAGGCCTTAACGGTCTGAACGTAGAGTCTTTCGGATGAGACGATAAACCGAGGTCCTGTGTGCCCATGCACTTAGCATACGTTAAACCCAGTGGCAACGAAAAAGTTGTCATTTGGTCAAAATTTACCCCCCCCTCCCCCTCCCTCATCACTGACAAAAATCGCATGGAAAATTATAAAAAAAAATTGGGTGGCGCGCCTCTGGCTGCGACGCGCTCTCCAGGTGGGAGCAACCCGAATTTCACAGAGACGCCTCTGTGACTATAAAGTACCTAATACTAATATTACCATCTTTTTTGGACTATAAGGTGCACCTCTGTATAAGGCGCAACCCCCAAATTTGACATTTTGTTATTATATTTTCTTTCTATTTTATTAGTCATATTATAAGGCGCAAGGCTCTTACTCTTAGTCTGTGGAAAAAGTATCGGCATATTGTCTGAAAAATATGTTGTTGAAATGATGTTGAACTTCTACTCATCTTTTACTAAAAAGGCAAAATTCAAGAAATGTTTCAAACTGTTTTTACAGTTTTAAACATATAATTAGTGTTAAAATATGCCAGAACCAAAGTGAGATTTAGTGATGTTTTACAAATTAAAGAGTTTAACCTCTCTTTCAATTTGCATGGGTGCTACTCCCCAAAATGAAAAAAACCTGAAAGGCAGGGTTCCAGGGACCCATGGCCCCGTCGGACGATTCAGGGGGGGCAACTTAAGAGAGAGATACAACGGGACAGACACACACTTAAAATGAGAGACAGAGACAGTTTGAGTCTAATAAGCCTTGTAAAATTATTACATTGCCTTTGTAAACTTCGCTTGTGGTCAAATTAATTTGTTTGATGAATTACAAAAAAACTGAAGTTCGGTTTCTGGTAAAATAAAAAATACTGAAATCAGTGTAAAAATGAAAGAGTAGCACCCATGCATTTGTTTTTACACTTTGGCAGATGTACAACAGTGCACACACACACTGTTCCCCAGTACACCATGATGTCTGTTGAACTGAAGACAGTCAAATCTGGTAGATGTCCTACAGTGCACACACACTGTTCCCCATCACACCATGATGTCTGTTGAACTGAAGACAGTCCAAGTTGGTAGATGTCCTACAGTGCACACAGTTCCCCATTACACCATGATGTCTGTTGAAGACAGTTCAAAAGCCACTGACCAGAACTCTGGTACTCTGTAGTCCACTGAAGTGCTGAGTCATTAGAATAATCCAACTCTGTGTTGAACTTGACCTCTGACATCTCTACTTCATCAGGGGATGCCATTTGGTCACAGCGTCTGAAATCACACAACACACACAGGGAACTTTTTTAAATTTTATTTTAACAGTTTTGAAGCCAGAATAGTCTCCTGTTTTTATTTCAAATGGTTTTTATATCCAATGTGTCAAACAGACTCATCAAAGTACCGATACCAAATGCTGCAAGGAGGGGTATCTTCTTCTTCCTTTTAATATCAGCCTCCTTCATCAGGTATCTCTCAACCTTTAACCCCTTCCCTGTCAGCCACTTGTCTACACAACAGGCAGAATGATGGCATACTCTCTTCCCTCCATCTGTCTCAAATCTGCCTGCCAACGTTCTTTTTCCTATCAGGCACCATCCCTTTGGAATTCTCTGCCTCCTCCTCTTCGACACTCTGACTCAGTCTCCCCATTCAAAACCTCTCTGAAAACCCATATTTTTCCTACCACATGCTAAACATTTGCTGCGCCCTTTTGTTCAGTTGTTTATTTCTATGTGCCTGTGAGGGGGAGATTGAGATTGATCGAATACAAAGTATGTGTTGTTTGTGTGTGCTGTGTGTGTGCGTGTGTAACAATAATAGCAATAACAGTAATTTATTCATTCAGTCCTTGCAGGCCAGTGTGTGTGTGTGTGTGCAGCTGTCTGTGTGTGTGTGTCCGTGCAACCTAGTGTCTATGATTTACTGAATGTGAGATAAAGATCGAGTCTGTGTCTATGTGTGTGTGTGTTATGTGTATGTGTGTGTATGCATGCTTGCACATGCGCGAGTGTGTCTGTGTCACTGTGTGTATGTGGGGGTGTCTGTGTGTGCTGCTATGTGCATGTGTTGTTGCTGGCTGTGTCATTCTTGAACACTATTTTTGTTGTCTGCTTATCATTGAACACTTGGTTGTAAAGCGCTTTGGGCTCATTTGAGGTAAAGCGCTATATAAATGTAATATTATTATTATTATTATTGATGAAGTCATGACCTTTGATGCTATAATAAGTCTGGAATGCTGGTTTTTGTTTTAGAACAGTTGGCACAAACTTATCTCCAGACAATCCGGTAAAGGTAAAGATGTGCCACCCCCCCTGCATTTCTCGGTTAATTGTATTTTTCCGTTTTTGCCTTTCTTACCATACATACAGCTGTATTTTAGGAACATTTTGAGCTAAGAACCTTTTTGGAATACTAACCCTATCCCTAACCCTAGCCCTAAACCTAACCCTACCCCCCACTATGTACTGCAGTACACCACCATTTGTCACAGTTGTGGTTCGTTGTGTTTTTCCATCTTATAGGGTGGGGGGTAAGGTTAGGTTTAGGGTTAGGGCTAGGGTTAGTATTCCAAAAAGGTTATTAGCTAAAAATGTTCCTAAAATACAGCTTTATGTTTGGTAAGAAAGGCAATGACGGAAAAATAGAATTAACCGAGATAGGTAGGGGGGGTGGCACATCTTGACCTTTACCCATCCTTTTTATATTTTATTTTAAAAAAAGGGCGAATGTTAAGAATAGCTCCCTCCTCTGCCACTTCCATTCATTTCAGACGGTTTCAGTTATGGTTATGGTTAGGAATAGGGTTTAGGATATGTTTAGGGTCCGTTAAGTGTAAATCTCATAACATACCATCATTTTTAATTGTGTGTGTGGATTAGATGGTCTCAGGTTAGGGTTTGGGATAGGGTTAGGGATAGGTTTAGGGTCAGCTTAGTTTCAAATACAAAAAAGAAAAAAGTTGATGACTAATCTGACCCTAAACCTATCCCTAACCTGAAACCGTCTGAAATGAATGGAAGGGGCGCTTCATTTGCCCCCCCCCCCCCCCCCCCCCCAAATAATTTTAATTTCTCTTTTTTTCCCCTCTGGCAGTGAAGAGGTTAACACCCCCCCCACCCCCCCCCCCCCCCCCCCCCCCCCCCCCCCCCCCCAACAAGAAAATGCTGCCTATCCTGCACCTACACCCATCCCACCCCAAGGTAAACATTGAAAAAAAAAACCCTTTATAAACAAAAAAGTAACATCTGTATAGTATTCACTATCTTTGATAAAAAGCAAAACTTGTACTTGTAAATACTACACACTGTCTCACCTCAAGCTCATAGAGAAATCCTGCTTCTTGCGGGGTCTCTGATCCCCAGATGATACAGAACCAGCTTGAACTGCAGTAGTGTCCTCAGTCCATGTCACAGTTTTCACTGGCTGAGATTGAGAAGTAGCTTCAGCAGCACGACACATAGCGATGCAGGTCTCCAGATTCAGATAAGCTTCTTGCAACAGTCGCTTTCTGGTAGAACTGTCTTTGATACCCAAGACAATTCTGTCTCTCAACAGACTGTCTTTCAAGCAATCGCAGAAATTACAGGTTGAAGCAAGAGTGCATAGAGCAGAAATGTAGTCATCCACAGTCTCACGATTCTTCTGCTTTCGAGTGTTGAACACATATCTTTCATGAGCTTCATTGGTCTTTCCAAGGAAACGATTGTCACTGAGGATATTGTCCACAGAGTGATCTGCTGCTTGCTGTATTCCACTGTACATGGTGATAGTCAATCCTTCTGACCAGACTCAAGAGACTGACAGCGAGATAAGGATGTGGAAAAACAAAGATCTTTTGCACACAGGCTGCAATTGAGGACCTCTGGACAAAAAAATAAGTGTTTTCTTTTTGGCAGAGGCTGGGGGTGATCTATGAATTACATTTCCCTTTGTAATGCTGAGTAATGCGAAAGTAAGGACATGTAGTACAAGTTCTTGCTAATTAGGCTATAGATTTTATTTGATTCTTGAAACAGAATGTCAATCTGTCACAGATCCTCTTTTCACCTCTTGTACATTACCAATTGTTTCCCACAAATATAAAGTACTAAAAGATAAAAAGCCAAAGAAGTTAAACTAGCAAAAAAACACATTTTAAAAGCGATCGAAAAAGCTTTTAAGCTTATGTCTATTCTAAAAACCAAACCCCGGGAAGGAATAAGTAATTCATACATGCCTGATGGAACGCTTACTCAGATTCATAACGAGAAAGCAGGTATTAAATAATTATTTTTCAAATAATTATTGTTAAATAACAAAGGGTATAAAAATGAACCAGGTAACAATAGACCTGTTAGCCTTACTTCAGTTGTGTTCAAAGTGTGTGAAAGTATTATTAAAGACAATCTCAACATACATTTAATCGGATGCCCAATATGGTTTTACAAAAGGTACATTTTGTGTCTCACAGTTACTAAGAACCTTAAATGATTGAATGTCTATGCTAAGTGAACAACATCCTATTGATGTAATATATTTAGACCTGCAAAAAGCCTTGGACAAAGTGCCACACAATTAAGTGACTTCATCTAAAATTGAAAGGTTATGGTATTCAGGGCAATCTTCTAAATTGGATTGAGAGTCTGCAGTATGTTAGCGTTGGTGAGGCAAGGTCAGAGAATTCTAATGTTTCTAGTGGTGTCCCTCAAGGTAGTGTACTAGGTCCCTCACTGTTTATATATTTCATTAATGAATTGGCTGATATGGTGAACTGCCTTCTAAAAATCTTTGCTGATGATACTAAAGCGTATAACAGTGTTCTTGATGAGGAGAATAGGCGGTTGTTGCAAAACTGTATTGATAGGTTGGCTAAATGGACAAATAACTGGCAGATAAAATTCAACAGTGACAAATACAAAGTATTATTAGGAATAGGATTAGGATTTTGGGACTCAAAACATAGCCGTAAGGCTTTCCTGTCCCATCTTTCATTTTGTTTAATCATTTGTCTCGGTCTGTCGCACACTCAGTTTTTGTTAATATTATTCATCGTAATCATACATAACTGCCTTATAGTCATTCCATTCGTCAAGAAGGTTTTTAAAAATGTTAGTATTTTGTGCTCTTTTCATGTTAGGTGGTAATTTATTCCACACAGGTGCAACTCTGTTAGTAAAATAAAATTTTCTATTATTAGTCCTGCAATATTGAATTGAGAGAGAGAGAGAGAGAGAGAGAGAGAGAGAGAGAGAGAGAGAGAGAGAGAGAGAGAGAGAGAGAGAGAGAGAGAGAGAGTCCCTCCTTCACTACGCCCAACTAAAAATATCGCGCTGAGCCCATACTCATACTGGTTTGATTGCCCCCTGGCGGTCAAATCATCGTCCTACGTTGACCATCGCTTCCAAACCAATTCTGAAATAGAAAGTTAGCCCCCAAAGTACTGTTGCGCACCCAAAACAAAGTAAAAGAGACCTCACATATTAGGATAAAGGCTATATCTAAGCCTAAATACCACATATGATATGATAATGAAGCGCTTAATGAGCGATGATTGATGAAAAACAAACTGCATTCATTTGATTCGGCCTTGACATCGACAGGAAGTTACGTCAGTCATTTAAAAAAAAGGGAAGTTACTTTGTAATTCTATCTGCACACTTCCTTCCTAGGAAACTTGGAAAAGAATTAAGAAAGAAACGCAAAGCCAAAGGTATGTACATTGTTCTGCTACAGAACTGAGTGTCTTCTTCTTCTTCTCTTTGGGGCCCACGATCATTAAATTGATCATTCTGGCACCCTCAGGGGAAAAAAGGGGGGTCGGTTCCATCTGATACAGACGGAAAAACGCAACGAACCACAACTGTGACAGATCGCGGTGTACTGCAGTTATTATTATGTGAAACTTGCTGGCCTCTTGGGCCTTTTTTCATTGAATAAATAATGAGTTATAAATACATATGATAATATTATTGCCACAGCAAGGGTAGGGTTAGGTTTAGGGCTAGGGTTAGTATTCCAAAAAGGTTATTAGCTAAAAATGTTCCTAAAATACAGCTTTATGTATGGTAAGAAAGGCAAAAACGGAAAAAATAGAATGAACCGAGACATGCAGGGGGGTGGCACATCTTTACCGTTACCATATTTTTTACTAAGCTCAGTATTGCCAGTATTGGTGCACCTGTGTCTGTATCTGTAATCGGTACATTGGCAGTAGCCACTTCTGGCATTTGAAACCAAGGGGAGAGCATAACAAAATAATACAAATAATTCAAGAAAAAACATTAATAATAATAATAATAATTATTTAAAAAAAAAATCTTTAGAAGCTTGGGTCGTTGGACAGGAGGCGCTGTTTAAATGCCTCGACCGTCTCAGCCTTCACAGTCTCTTCGTTAAGGCAATTCCACTCCCTTACAGTTCTTGGAAAGAAGCTTTGCCTATAGACCTCCGTGTTGCTGAACAAGATGTTGTAACAGCTAGAGTTGTTTCTTGAGAATTGTGTGATGGTGTTCTGAGATTGGCTCTCCTTTGATGATCTTGGCCTAATTGTCTCTTGTTTCTGACTGGTGTGACATAGTCTTCTGCCTTGACTGCTGGAAAATGGCCATTTGTGATCTTATGTAAGAAAGACAGACGCTGGTGTTTCCGTCTCTCCTGGAGTGTTGATCAGCAGATGCAGATCTTGTAGCATTAAATCGGGCAGCGCGGCGCTGTATTCCCTCCAGCTTGTCGATACCCTTTGGAAGGTGAGGGTCCCATATCATGGAGCTATACTGCAGGATTCCTCTGGACAAAATTGTAGGTTCCTCCTCAGGAGCCAAGGCTGGCGTTTGCTCGTTTTGCGATTCTGTTGATGTGTTCTGACCATGACAAGTTGTCTTCTATCTGGACTCCAAGGTATGGATTTGAGTCAACTTGTTGGAGGATGTGATTGCCAAGTTGATAGTAGTGGCTTGAAGTATTGCGGATGCTTAGTATGTAGCATTTTGACGGGTTGATACTCATCCCCCACCTCTCTGCCCAGGCCTCAAGGTGCGTCAGGTCCTCTTGCAGTGCTCTGTGATCATCTGACTGTACAGAAGGCAATCATCTGCAAAGAGGCGTACTCTCGATTTTACTGCATCAGGCAAATCATTAATGTGGCAAAGGAAAAGGAGGGGTCCGAGTACGGTGCCCTGGGGCACTCCCAAGTCCACAGTGACTTCTTTGGATTGATCCCCCTCCACGATGACCTTCATACGTCGCTGGGTTAGGAAAGTTGAAAGCCACAGGAGAAGGGGTCCATCGATGTATTGGTCCTAATCCTGATTCATTGCTAATGATTTTTACAACAAAAACCAGGCTAGGCTGATCACATTGATTGACTCAATGACATTGGTTTTACAATTTATAGTGAAATACATTTTTCAGATCTTCTTTCGTATTGCATCCTCCATCAACTACTTGATGATTATGACACTCATGATTTAGGGAGATGGGTACCGAGGGAGATACCAAATACCTAAAGTGCAGCAGAATCTTCAACATGATGAAGTTGGCTGCCTAAGGCGAAGAAGAAGAAGAAATGACAACAGTATTGCTGTGGCAATAATATTATCATATGTATTTATAACTCATTATTTATTCAATGAAAAAAGGCCCAAGAGGCCAGCAACTTTCACATAATAATAATGCTAGTCTGGGTATGAGTGTGTGAGAAATGGTGTAGCAAACCTTTCTATCATGTAATTTTTAATTTTCTTGTAATTTGAGTGTTATAGTGAGTGTTGGTGGTTTATTTGTTTCTTCTTCTTGCATATATATAGCGTCCTCCATCAACAATTTGATGATTATGACGCTTACGATGTGGGGGGGTTTCCAACTAATCAGTAGAATTGTGTGAAGGATTTGCTGCCTGGATGATCAGCTCAATGCGGGATTGAATGGGAGGGGGCGAGAGGGGGGTGGGCATGATTTGGGAGAGAGGCCCAGACAGGGGGTATGGAGTTGACTCCGTTGAGACAAATTGAAAATGTTTGCTGCTATATATATGTATTTTGTGTATATCTTTGATTCCGAAAAAGAACCTTTCATTGCAAGAGTTTAACACTCTACCAGTAGCTAGCTGGTTTGTGCTTCCACAGCACTTAAGAAACAAAGAGCAGTGAAGCCTGTGCTGTAGATCTGTGTGTTCTATCATTTCCCTTCTATCAGCCTGTGCTGTAATTGTGTTCTATCATTTCCCTTCAACACTGGATTATGTGACGTAATGAACCTTCAACAGTGAAGCCTGTGCTGTAATTGTGTTCTATCATTTCCCTTCAACACTGGATTCAGTGTGACGTAATGAACAAAGAGCAGTGAAGCCTGTGCTGTAATTGTGTTCTATCATTTCCCTTCAACATTGGATTCAGTGTGACATAATGAACAAAGAGCAGTGAAGCCTGTGCTGTAATTGTGTTCTATCATTTCCCTTCAACACTGGATTCAGTGTGATGTAATGAACAAAGAGCAGTGAAGCCTGTGCTGTAATTGTGTTCTATCATTTCCCTTGTGGATTCAGTGTGATGTAATGAAGCAGTGAAGCCTGTGCTGTAATTGTGTTCAGTGGATTCAGCCTGTGCTGTAATTGTGAAGCCTGTGCTGTAATTGTGTTCTATCATTTCCCAGTGTGATGTAATGAACAAAGAGCAGTGAAGCCTGTGCTGTAATTGTGTTCTATCATTTCCCTTCAACACTGGATTCAGTGTGATGTAATGAACAAAGAGCAGTGAAGCCTGTGCTGTAATTGTGTTCTATCATTTCCCTTCAACACTGGATTCAGTGTGATGTAATGAACAAAGAGCAGTGAAGCCTGTGCTGTAATTGTGTTCTATCATTTCCCTTCAACACTGGATTCAGTGTGATGTAATGAACAAAGAGCAGTGAAGCCTGTGCTGTAATTGTGTTCTATCATTTCCCTTCAACACTGGATTCAGTGTGATGTAATGAACAAAGAGCAGTGAAGCCTGTGCTGTAATTGTGTTCTATCATTTCCCTTCAACACTGGATTCAGTGTGATGTAATGAACAAACAGCAGTGAAGCCTGTGCTGTAATTGTGTTCTATCATTTCCCTTCAACACTGGATTCAGTGTGAGTAATGAACAAAGAGCAGTGAAGCCTGTAATGAAGCAAATTGTGTTCTATCATTTCCCTTCAACATTGGATTCAGTGTGATGTAATGAACAAAGAGCAGTGAAGCCTGTGCTGTAATTGTGTTCTATCATTTCCCTTCAACATTGGATTCAGTGTGATGTAATGAACAAAGAGCAGTGAAGCCTGTGCTGTAATTGTGTTCTATCATTTCCCTTCAACACTGGATTCAGTGTGATGTAATGAACAAAGAGCAGTGAAGCCTGTGCTGTAATTGTGTTCTATCATTTCCCTTCAACACTGGATTCAGTGTGATGTAATGAACAAAGAGCAGTGAAGCCTGTGCTGTAATTGTGTTCTATCATTTCCCTTCAACACTGGATTCAGTGTGATGTAATGAACAAAGAGCAGTGAAGCCTGTGCTGTAATTGTGTTCTATCATTTCCCTTCATCAAGATTTAGTGTGATTGTACTGTGAACAGGGTAGGAAGTGTCTTGCATAGATTCTTCACTTCCTCTCTTCAGCTGTACAGAGAAACTAAAGTACAAATTAAACACTTGAAGAGAAAAGATGAAGAGGAGAAAGAATAAGGAATCCTACTTTTTTTTCTCATTGCAGATGTCCTTGCCACATGGGAGACTGAGCACAGAAGAGACGGACCATGTCAGGGAACATTCTGCAGACTCAGCTGTGGAGTTTGTCCTTGTAAGTCATTCTTTTGTTCAAATAGCAGAACCTTAGAATTTGATGTATGTTGGAAAAGTTTTTGTGTTAAATTTGGGCTGCTCCCACCTGTAGTGTGGGTCACCGCTAGTGTAGTGCCACTCATTTTTGGAAGGAGTAGGGAGGTTGGGGTGTGTGTGTGTGTGTGTGGAGTCAGGTAACTTAGCTAACAATTTGGTTTATGCAAGGCAGCGGGACTCTCCCTGTTATTGACTTTTCACTGCCGTGATATGTGTTCTCGGAGGGGGACTTGAAGCAAATCTGACCCGTGTATTTTAAGTAAGTACACATATCGCGGCAGTGAAAAGTCAATAAGAACAGGGAGAGTCCTGCTGCCTGGTATAAACCAAATTGATAGCTAAGTTACCTGACTCCACATATTTGCTTCAAGTCCCCCTTCGAAGGACTCTGTGTTCGAATCAGTTTTTCCTATCAAACTGGAAAGAGAGTGTGAAACTGGAATTCAAATGCATTAAATTGTCAGGCTAATGTCTAAGCCATGCTGCCACCTTCCTTCCTTAACAGTCCAAGTGAAGTTTGGATTGGTGTTCATGTTTTCAACACTTGAAATCATTCATTTGTTTTGAGCAATGCTGAATTCTGGATTCATGTTCAGAGTCTTTTTTTTAATCCCACTGCTTTAAATAAAATCTGGAATATCTTGCTGCCAGAGTGAGTGTGTGTGTTTGTGTGTGTGTGTGTGTGTGTGTGTGTGTGTGTGTGTGTGTGTGTGTGTGTGTGTGTGTGTGTGTGTGTGTGTGCACCTTCCTCTCTCCCCCTCTTCATATATGAAATTAGATGCATTGAAGTCTCCACAGCTTTTTATTGCAAAGTACAGCATGCTGACAATTCAGGTACTGTTAATCCATTGTTGTGAGATGGAATGAGTTAAAAAGTATTCTAACTCAAACCACTTGCTGTTTACGTTTACAGAAGCTGGAACCAGCATGGTCCATGGAGGAAGACTCACCAGATCAGCCCTCAGCTGTCTACAGCACAGTACAGCCCATGTCTGACAACACTTCACTGCTGTCTCTGGACTCAAAGCACCCGTGCTACCTTTGTCCTGCTGCCTTTGTGCTGGTCAGCAGTTTGGAACTCCACCTGGCGTCAGTTCATGGAGAGAAGCTGCACTTGGTGTTACCTGGGTCCTCCACACCTGACAGATGTGATGCTGGTAACTGTAGCAACACAGACATAGATAAGGAGGTAGATAGCCATGGCAACAGAAAAACAACAAATAAGAAAGTTGATGATAATGATACTGGTGATAAAGATGGAAACAATAGGAGACAACATGTGTGTGATGTCTGCAGAAAGTCTTTCTCTCAAGCCAACCACCTGAAGAGACACAAACTGATTCATAGTGGGGTTAAGTCATTTGTGTGTGATGTGTGCAGTAAGAGTTTTACTCAGGCTTGTAGCCTGATGAGACACAAGCGAGTCCACACAGGGGAGAGGCCTTTCAACTGCCCACACTGTGACAGTGGGTTTAAAGAGTCAAGTCATTTGCAGCACCACATACAGTCAATTCATGAAGGTGCTAAACCTTATGTCTGTGATGTCTGTGAGGCAGCTTTCTCTCACATTAGCAGTTTAACAGTACATAAGAAAATTCACACAGGTGAAAAACCCCATGTGTGTTTAGACTGTGGAAAAGGCTTTACTCACTCCAGCACTCTAAGTCAACATCGTCTGACTCACACAGGTGAAAAACCCCATGTGTGTTTAGACTGTGGAAAAGGCTTTGCTCACTCCAGCACTCTAAGGCAACATCGTCTGACTCACACAGATCAGAAACCTCACCGCTGTCCTCACTGTCCTGCTGCTTTCAGATGGTCCAAGCAGTTGAAGGCACACATACAGAGTGAACACCAGTAACACTGTACTCTGCAGTAACACAAGTCTTTCTCTCAATCCGGCCACCTGAAGAGACACAAACTGATTCATAGTGGGGTTAAGTCATTTGTGTGTGATGTGTGCAGTAACAGTTTTACTCAGGCTGGTAGCCTGATAAGACACAAGCGAGTTGACACAGCGGAGAAGACAGAAATGACCCAATAAAGATTTGAATCTCAGTTTGGGACTTTTCACAATCCCTGTATGTGTAATATTGTGTGTCACAATATAACAGAGTTTGCGCATGAGTGTATCTGTGCACAATGACAAAATTATGCCAGAGAATCTTTGACTGTGTTGGCTGAAAGCTGTAAATACATTGTGAATGTCACTTGCAGTTATACAAAAATTGAAAATAAAATCTTTTTGCTGCTGTTGTTGAAGTAAGCTTTCCATGTATCAGTACTTTAATTCAATCCTTATGTTTGCATTAATAACTTTATTAATTAACAAACGCAGCTTCCGCCTTGGCTTAAGGCTGTGTCAGACCAATTGACATAGGCTAGAACACCAAGGCTACATCACAATTATTATTATATTATGCATAGTTATGCGGGGATTCTCTTTAGCCATGACAAGCTCCTAGCATAACATCATCAGTCTCTAAAATGATAAATCCCCCCGAAGACTGTGGCTGCCCACATGGCGGGGTAATCAAAAACAGTCAACACATAATGTTCTCATCTGTAGCTGATGCACTTGTGCCACAGTGTAGGTACTTACGCTGTTGGGATGATCCCTGGAGTCTTTTAGCCAGGGTAAGATAACAGTAACAACAACAACAACCAATGCAGCTATGCTTTGTGTTTCGTATAACATCAAACGGGTAATGAAGTCACGAAATATACAATGCTATTAACATGTACAAAGTTTGAGAGAGAGAGAGAGAGAGAGAGAGAGAGAGAGAGAGAGAGAGAGAGAGAGAGAGAGAGAGAGAGAATCTGTGCATATATAAGCATATTTTATGTTCATAACATCTCTTCGTGTGTGACTGTTGTACATGTTGGGATTCATAAAGACCTCAAGATTTGTGTGTTGTCTCTTTTTAGAGATATGCTGCAAGATACACTGGTCATGTTGTCTGCTCAGTCTGTGTGCTGTGTGCCCCCTGTCTATGAATGATTTTGAGGATAGTATAGATTTCATTAAAGGGGCACCCGGACGGATGAGTTTTTGCAAGAAACACGTCCATATCAGCAGGAAAACACCCTTTACAGAGATCGCAACACTCACTTTGCTCTGGTTTCCCAGAAATCAAGCCGTCAAAAAGGCGATTCCTCCTTGGCGGAGGTGCTGGAAGTAAAATTCTTTCACCCAAAGAGAAGGCGTTTGCCGTCTCTTTTTGAATGGCCGCCTGTGTTTAGACTAAATCGTTTGCACAAACTTTTCGCAATACAAGCCTTTTCTATTTAAAAAAAAAAATTGTATACAGTTTATCTAAAGGAGTTTAGCTCACAACAAAGGAAATAGCTCCTTTTTTTTTTTTTTACTGCACTACAAAAAAATAAAACGCTTCAACCACAATGAGTGACCTCCACCCACCCCATCCAAAATGGCTACTCTCTCAGGCATCTCTGCCAAGGAAGAATCGCCGTTTTGAAGGTTTAATTTCTAAGAAACCAGAGCAAAGTGAGTGTTCCGATCCTTGAAAAGGCTGTCTTGTTGGTGATCTCGACGTGTTTCTTGCAAAAACTCATCCGTCCGAGTCCACCTTTAAGCCTTTTTCATCCAGTCGTTAAAAAACACACTAAAGAAAAAGAAAAACATGTATTGAATGCTGTGCCTGCACTGTCATTCTCAAGTACTGATCCATCCGTGAATATTTTAATGTAGTCACTGTATACAACAAACAAACAACTACACGACAAGTGTAAAGTGACGTTATTTTATTCACAAGAGACAAAGCAAAACTCTTGTGAATAAAATAATGTCACTTTACACTTGTCGTGTAGTTGTTTGTTTGTTGCATGTTCCAGTGACGTTGCAGTCTGTTTCAGTTTTTTGGCAGTCACTATAGTAACTCTCCATGCATACAATTAAAACCCCCCAAACGTTTGGAGATTGACTTTTGTTCAAATCTGTATGATCAATATGAAAAACAGGTTTTATTTGTTATTAGGGTGGCACATGCGAAAAAGATGGTTTGGTTGCTCTTTCTTTACTTTTTAATTCGGTAGAATTAAAAAGTGTGTGTGTGAGTGTATGTGTGTGTATGTATGTGTGTGTGCCTGAGTGTATCAGTGTGTGTGTATGTGCGCTTGCGTGCGTGTGCGTATGTGTATGTGACACTGTGTGTGTGTGTGTGTGCGTGCACGCGCATGTGCCTAAGTATATGTGTGTTTATGTGCATATGTATGTCCTTAAGTGCATGTGTGTATATCAGTGTAGGTGTGTGCATGGGTGAAAGGTTTCCTTCTCAGCAAGGATTTCCTTCATTTTAAAGAAAATAAGGAAATCCTTATTTTCAAATTTTCAAGAAAAAAAAGAAGAAGAAATTGACTGATTTGAGCGACCATAGGCCATGAAGTGTGTTTGCTCAGGACTAGAACTTTCAACTTAAATGTCATTTTAGAGTTCAAAGCATTTCATAAATTTGAATGAAAGACCTCAGGAGAGCTCATGAAATAGGCATTTATCTGCAAATTCTTGTCAGCTTCTGGGGCGCTTTGCCCCAAGCAGGCCTCTGCCCCTACACCCCGCTGGGGCCTAGGCGGCAGCGGACCCAGAAAGTAGGCCCCTGGAAATCCGCCTTTTCCTTATTTTCAAGATCTGTCACTTTCACCCATGTGTGTGTGTGTCCCCAATTTCGTCTGTATGTGCCCCCATCTATGTGTCCCCAATTTCGTCTGTATGTGTCCCCATATGTGTTCTCGTCTGTGTCCCCAATTTCGTCTGTATATGTTCCTGGCTCTATGTGTGCCTAATTTCGTCTGTATATGTCCCTGGCTCTGTGTCCCCAATTTCGTCTGTGTGTGTCCCCGGCTGTCTCTATGTGTCCCCGTGTCTATGTGTCCTTATCTCTATGTGTCCCCGTCTTAGACCCAGTCTCTATGCGTCCGGAATTTCGTCTGTATGTATCCCCAGCTCTATATATTCCCATATCTATGTGTCCCTGTCTCTATGTGTCCCCATCTCTAGGCCTATGTGTCCTCATCTCTATGTGTTTCCATCTGTTTGTCCCGTCTCTATGTGTCCCCGTCTATATATGTCCCCGTCTCTATGTGTCCCCGTCTATATGTGTCCTCGTCTGAGTGTGTCCCCGGCTTTATATATCCCAGTCTCTTCGAGTGCCCGTCTCTCTCATGCCCCCGTCTCTATATGTCCCGTCTCCATGTGTCCCCCCTGTCTATATGTCCCCGTCTCTATGTGTCCCCGGCTTTATATATCCCAGTCTCTACGAGTCCCCGTCTCTCTATATCCCCGTCTCTATATGTCCCGTCTCCATGTGTCCCTGTCTATATGCCCTCGTCTGAGTGTGTCCCCCCCGGCATTTATATATCCCAGTCTCTACAAGTCCCCCCGTCTCTCTATGTTTCCGTCTCTATGTGTCCCCGTCTATGTATTGCCATCTCTATGTGTCCTCGTTTCTATGTCCCCGTCTCTATAAGTCACCTTCTCCATATGTCCCCATCTCTATGTGTCCCCATCTCTATGTGTCCCCATCTCTATCTATCCCATTTCTATGTGTCCCAAATTTGATCTGTATGTGTCCCCGTCCCTACAACTCCCCGTCTATTTGTCCCTGTCTATGTGTCCCTGTCTCTATATGTCCCCATTTTATATCTCTCTGTCTCTTTGTTTATTTTAGCCCTAACCCTAACCTTAACCCTAACCCTAACCCAAATACTAACCTTAACCCTTTCACCGCCAGCCATGTTTCAGCCAAAAATGTCCATTAAATTTACCTGGGTAGAGAACAAAATCCATCTGCAGTATTGGGGATTCTTCTGACATATATAAAATAAGGTCTATCCTTACTTCCCAAAACTAAGACAATAGGGTCTTTGGATAACAGACCCCAATGTGATGCCTTTTAGTGACATAGGTGTTAAATCACTGTGGTGTTAAAATGAGACTTTGGCGGTGAAAGGGTTAACCCTAACCCTAACTCAAACCCAAATTAACACTAACAGTTACCCTATCCCAAACCCGTACCCTGAATCCGCCGGGACACGTAGCCGGAGACAGGGACACGTAGAGATGGGGACACGCTAACATTTAGGTCACTATGAATCACCATTGTTGCACGCGCGTGTGTATCAGTATGCATGTGTACGTACGCGTGCACACAGTGATATATACACACACACACACACACACTGATATAAATACACATGCACTTAAGGACATACACATGTACATAAACACACATTTGGCTTAGGCACACGCGCGCACGCACACGCGCACGCACGCACACACACACACACACACACACACACACACAGAATTACACACACACGTCATTAAAGATAATTTTGAGTAATTGACTTGACTTCACACACACACACACACTCACACACAAACACACACACACACACACACACACACACATGACACACACACACACAACATAACACACACACTTTAATTCTACAGAATTAAAAAAGTAAAGAAATAGCAGCTAATTAAGCCATCGTTTTCGCCTGTGTCACCGTAATAACAAATAAAACCAGTTTTTGATATTGATCATACAGATTTGTACAAATCAATCTCCAAACTACAAAAACAGTCATCAAACCTGCCCTCACCACACCCCATGAAGATTCTATGAATCGAAACGTCGTGTCAAATAAAACCAGTTTTTGATATTGATCATACAGATTTGTACAAATCAATCTCCAAACTACAAAAACAGTCATCAAACCTGCCCTCACCACACCCCATGAAGATTCTATGAATCGAAACGTCGTGTCAAATAAAACCAGTTTTTGATATTGATCATACAGATTTGTACAAATCAATCTCCAAACTACAAAAACAGTCATCAAACCTGCCCTCACCACACCCCATGAAGATTCTATGAATCGAAACGTCGTGTCAAATAAAACCAGTTTTTGATATTGATCATACAGATTTGTACAAATCAATCTCCAAACTACAAAAACAGTCATCAAACCTGCCCTCACCACACCCCATGAAGATTCTATGAATCGAAACGTCGTGTCTCCCCTCCTCGGGTACCCTTTTCTACCCTTATATGTGTAAGGAATCTCTAAACGTATTTTATGGGGCAGACCTTCAGCGATTTTTAACATTTTTTGACTTCGTTTTAAATGGTGGTCCT